>CM019694.1:5100363-5657085 GCA_009760885.1 Achatina immaculata
TTTTAACACGCCAAAGCAAACTCAGATAACGCGTGCTTGCCTTTGCGACTACCAAAATGTGTGATAATAAAACCAGCATGGATTGTCTGCATTTTCTTGATTGTCTGGCTATTGATTTGATAAAACTGAAATCAGATACAGCGCATACAAAGTCAGGCAACACTCAGATCCAGTATTAACGTTCATTCACAAGAAGGTGCAACAATCCAGGAGCATGTCTGAAGGATCAGATGAGGTACCCTCATAAAGAATTTGGTTCATCAAAATGTCTTCTCTCCATTTTTAAAAAAAACAATAGGAGAGTTTAATTTTGTTTTGTTTTCAAAATCATGAGTTTTAGTTCCAACATCTTCTGCTTGCTTGAGAAATTTGCAAATGTTCTAAACCTTTTTAAGTAACGAAATTAGATGGAACTGTATGGTACAGTTTTATAAAAGGTAGAAAGTGGGCAGAAAACAAGATGAGTACATATAAAAGAAAGACAGATAACAATCCAATATTTCATCAAAAGAGTCTTTCAAGGATCACATACAAAAACAACACATCAGATAAAAACAAAATGTATGAAAAATATATAGACTTAGATATATAGACTAAGTATATATATATAATAAATAGACTAAGTATATAATATATAGACTAAATATATAGACTTAGATATATAGACTAAGTCTATATAAAATATATAGATTACGTCTATATATTTTTCATACATTTTTCGTGTTTTAAATCAGTTGTTTGGTTTTTGTATGTGATCCTTGAAAAAAGTCTTTTGCAGAAATATTGGATTGTTGTATGTCCTTCATGTATATGTACTCATCTTGTGTTCTGCCATTCTTGTTTCTGCCCACTTTCCTCACTATTTCTATCTTTTTGTAAAACTGGACCATACACTCATCTCTTTTCATTAGGGTTTTACCGCAGTTGTCATTTCTTTTATGTCTCACATACACCTTTTTTAAGGAACAGACCACGTTTTCATTTATTCTGTTATACTTTTTGTCGAATTATAGAAAGAAATGTCAAAATTACAGCATCCAGTTTTTGCCTGCTCGTTCACCCCTCCCCAAATGTAAACAGGACAGCAACGCCTCTGCTACGCAAACACCGGTAAAACCCTAACAACGGACTCTGACATCCATCACGTTCTGGGCCTTGCTTTTAAAAATAATTTGTTTCTGTCAGTCAGGCATGTCCCTTGCGGAACTTTGTCTCCCTAGCAGCTCTCCTGTAAGGCCTCTTGGTTGTAAGCAATATGTCCTGCTGCCGGTACATCCATTCTCAGATCATTAACGATGTCTTGAAGCCATTTATGCCTTGGTCCTCCTCTCTTTTTTTCACATTATATAACCTTCCAAGACTGTCCTCTCTAAATTCTTAGGACGTTTAATATGTCCAAAATATTTATCTTCTTTACTAACCAGACATCTTCAATATTAAGTTTTTGTAGTATGAATATATTTGTTATTTTTTGTGTCCATGATATTTGAAGGACTCTTTTGTAGCATTTATATTGAAAGGCATTTGAATGTTTCTCAGCTGTTTTGTTTAGTGACAAGGTCTCACAGGCATATGTTGCGATGGGAAAGATGCATGCTCTTAAAAATCTTATTTTTGTAGTTCCATCTGTTCCTCTCCACAGCTTCTTTATTTGTTTTACTCTCTAAGTGCGATAAATCCCCTTCTTTTAATTTCCCTCATTGTTTCTCCATTATTAGTTAATAATGATTCAAGATATTCAAAACTCTCCACCTCTTTCAATTTTTCTTCATTGATATCTGTATTTCAGCTGCCTTATTTGTTTTATCAGTTGTCATCAATTTAGTTTTCACTGCATTAAGATAAAGGTTTTGTTCTTCGCTGTTCTTACGGACTGACATCATTAGTTTTCCCATTCCTTTTTAATGTTGTGCACAGTAATACTGTGTCATCAGCATATCGAATCTCTGGTATTTCACGACCTCCAATTTTTATGGCATCGTAATATTCTTTGTCTACATTTTCTCTAACATTCCTTATTATATTCTCAGTATACAAGTTAAATAAGTAAGGCGACAATATGCACCCCTGACGGATCCCTTTTTTATGTCAAACCAATCTGTTGTTTTACCATTTATTCTTATAGCTGCCTGTTGGTCTAGATATAACAGTGATGGAAATCCCATTTCTTCCCCATTATTTCCCGAAGTGTCTGGTGTTGTACACAATCATATGCCTTTGAATAGTCTATAAAAGACTATATATAGACTCACATTACATTTTCTGCACTTCTCTATTATTAATCTTACACTGAATATATGATCTCTTGTTCCCCTTCCTTGTCTAAAATTTGTTTCTGTATTATATGAAAATTTTCTAAAATTAAACTTGTACGCTGCACATTTCTGTACTCAGTCGCTTTTGGCAAATATGTACATTTAGAGCAACAGAATTAAACTATTTTAACAGTATTGTTAACATTTTCCCACTGCCATTGTTGGTTTACTTTCAGTTCGCTATTTGATTCGTATTTTTTTTTCTTTCTGGATTTGTTTAAGAAAAAAGAGCTTTCTATTTTTGAAATGTCTCGCAACGTGTAAGATTAGAAAGTTTAACTTTCATGCTGTTAAATATATTGAGTACGACAATGAGTTGAGTGTAAGGTAGTTTATGACTGAACCCCCCCCCCCCCCTCCCTCCCACCCCGTGTTCGCGCTTTTTCTTCTCAGCTTGGCCAAAGCGAAACTTAAAAGAGGTCAGCACATCAACAGACTTCACAGCCTCGATGATGAATACAACGACTCTTATTGTTTGTTGAATTAGATTGTTGCTACAGTCTATAAATAGGAATATAAGTGCAACAAGAGTTGGTTGTAGTGTACTGGAGAGACAAAAAACCTTGTCAAAAAGATAAGAGAGAGACAATGTACTTTCATAGGACATGCAATGAGAAGAGGGGGCATTGAAAATATTATAACAGGAAAAATAGAAGGAAGAAGATCAAGAGGAAGACCAAGAGAAATGATACTGGACAGTCTGACGGGATGGTGTGAGAGGAGATCACCAACTGAACTGATGGCCTGCATGAAGGATCGTGTACTCTGGAGAAGCATAATAGCCAACGCCAGTCGGCACGGCACATGATGATGATGTAGTGTACGGTTCTCAAATCAAATTGAAAAAAAAGTCTAGGGCGAGAAAAAAAACCATGCCCTACCTCAACGACTCGAAGATTTTGATGCTCCTTTTTCTGTGTATCTCTCTCTCTCTCTTATCCCCTCCCCAGCATAATAGTCAACCAAATTCTGAAAAAAGTATAATATATTCTAACTGCACCCCCCCCCCTCCCCACACTCAAATTGTTCCCCTCTGGGGCTTATGCCCCATGTTGGGAAACACTGGTATAGAGCATATTACAGGACGAACACACCAGTCTGTATCAATATCCGTGAAAGGGACGTAACGCTACTACTGTCAACAAAGTCTGTAGCCTCCATTTACCGGTTTTGAGATGGGTTGTTTATTTATTTATTCTTTAACTCTCAGTTTGTAAATTCTGTTGCATTTATCCTCAGTTCCTTTTTCATTTTGTCATTTATTCATTACCTTCCCCGCCGAACAGCGCTGGTATCAAACTTCATCTTGGGCGAGCTTGGTATTTCCGATGAATACTTTTTTTAGCCTACTTGTTCCGTCCGCTGAGATGCTTTTCTCTTGACCTCCATTTCAATCTTTCTCCCATTGAATTCTCTGGTCATTATGAGGTTCTTTAACTTCTACCTCTTCAAAATGTCCAATAGATATTTACTGTTATTTCTTAACTTTCACTGAAGCCAAAATGTAACGTAACCGGATTATAACACAGTTTGCTCTTATATATATATATATATATATATATATATATACGTCATGATAATCTAGAGAAGACCGTCTTGGAAGGGTACATAATGGGAAAAAGAAAGAGAGGAAGACCAAGGCGAAGATGGCTGTAGGACATCGTTGATGATCTGCAAATTGATGCATCAGCAGCAGGCCATCTTGCTCACAACCGAGAGGTCTACAGGAGTGCTGTTTGGGAGGAAACGTTCCGCAAGGGACATGCAAATGAATGAATGAATGATATATATATATATATATATATATATATATATATATATAAAAGTATAGTTTATTTAAAAGATATAACCCAAGATAGTACCAACTATACATGTTTTTTCTCTATACGGTTCGGCATGTGCATTTCCTTGTCTAAGTGGACGTGATAGCTCTTCCCAGGACAAGTAGCAAATCATCATTAACTGCATACACTTGCTGACTGATAGCAAGGGCTCATCACGTTTGTGTCTATGAGAATGTCTATTCATCATTTTCCCGGTTAGAGCAAAGGTCCCCAAGATAGTTGATATCGACATTCTAGACATAAGTCGACCCGAAAGCTTTGTCGATAAACATGAGATTGTCTATAAAACATCGACATCCGATAAAGCGTTTCACGTGGAAAAATTTCATAAATAAAATCAAAGTTACCTCTCGCTTTTACTTTTGAAAGTGTTAGTCTTTGTCATTACTATTTGTTTTTAATAGTAAATATTTGTGTCCTGTGGAGACACACGCTAAAACTACCCACCAGCCAGGCCGGAGATACGCTAAAACCACTCACCAGCCAGGCCGGAGACACACGCTAAAACTACTCATCAGCCAAGCCGGAGACACGCTAAAACGACTCACCAGCCAGGCCGGAGACACACGCTAAAACTACTCATCAGCCAGGCCAGAGACACGCTTAAATCACCCATCAGCCTGGCTGAAGACACACGCTAAAATCACCCATCAGCCAGGCCAGAGACACACGCTAAAACTACTCATCAGCCAGGCCAGAGACACGCTTAAATCACCCATCAGCCAGGCCAGAGACACACGCTAAAACCACCCATCAGCCAGGCCAGAGACACACGCTTAAACCACCCATCAGCCAGGCCAGAGACACATGCTAAAATCACCCATCAGCCAGGCCAGAGACACACACTTAAACCACCCATCAGCCAGGCCAGAGACACACTTAAACCACCCATCAGCCAGGCCAGAGACACACGCTTAAATCACCCATCAGCCAGGCCAGAGACACACACTTAAACCACCCATCAGCCAGGCCAGAGACACACACTTAAACCACCCATCAGCCAGGCCAGAGACACACGCTAAAACCACCCATCAGCCAGGCCAGAGACACACGCTTAAATCACCCATCAGCCAGGCCAGAGACACACACTTAAACCACCCATCAGCCAGGCCAGAGACACACACTTAAACCACCCATCAGCCAGGCCAGAGACACACACTTAAACCACCCATCAGCCAGGCCAGAGACACACACTTAAACCACCCATCAGCCAGGCCAGAGACACACGCTTAAACCACCCATCAGCCAGGCCAGAGACACACGCTTAAACCACCCATCAGCCAGGCCAGAGACACACACTTAAATCACCCATCAGCCAGGCCAGAGACACACGCTTAAACCACCCATCAGCCAGGCCAGAGACACATGCTAAAACCACCCATCAGCCAGGCCAGAAACACATGCTAAAATCACCCATCAGCCAGGCCAGAGACACATGCTAAAATCACCCATCAGCCAGGCCAGAGACACATGCTAAAACCACCCATCAGCCAGGCCAGAGACACATGCTAAAATCACCCATCAGCCAGGCCAGAGACACATACACTTAAATCACCCATCAGCCAGGCCAGAGACACATGCTAAAATCACCCATCAGCCAGGCCAGAGACACACACTTAAATCACCCATCAGCCAGGCCAGAGACACATGCTAAAATCACCCATCAGCCAGGCCAGAGACACACACTTAAACCACCCATCAGCCAAGCCAGAGACACACGTTAAAACCACCCATCAGCCAGGCCAGAGACACACGCTAAAATCACCCATCAGCCAGGCCAGAGACACATGCTAAAATCACCCATCAGCCAGGCCAGAGACACATGCTAAAATCACCCATCAGCCAGGCCAGAGACACATGCTAAAATCACCCATCAGCCAAGCCGGAGACACATGCTAAAATCGCCCATCAGCCAGGCCAGAGACACACGCTTAAACCACCCATCAGCCAGGCCAGAGACACATGCTAAAATCACCCATCAGCCAGGCCAGAGACACATGCTAAAATCGCCCATCAGCCAGGCCAGAGACACATGCTAAAATCACCCATCAGCCAGGCCAGAGACACATGCTAAAATCACCTATCAGCCAGGCCAGAGACACATGCTAAAATCACCCATCAGCCAGGCCAGAGACACATGCTAAAATCACCTATCAGCCAGGCCAGAGACACATGCTAAAATCACCTATCAGCCAGGCCAGAGACACATGCTAAAATCACCCATCAGCCAGGCCAGAGACACATGCTAAAACCACCCACCCAGCCAGGCCGCAGACACACGCTGAAACCACCCACCCAGCCAGACCGGAGATACGCTAAAATCACCCACTCAACCAGGACGGAGACACATGCTAAAACCACCCACCCAGCCAGGCCGCAGACACACGCTGAAACCACCCACCCAGCCAGACCGGAGATACGCTAAAATCACCCATCAGCCAGGCCAGAGCACATGCTAAAATCGCCCATCAGCCAGGCCAGACACACGCTTAAATCACCCATCAGCCAAGCCAGAGACACACGCTAAAATCACCCATCAGCCTGGCTGAAGACACACGCTAAAAACATCAATATATAAAAGTTTTGGAAAAGTTTTATATTGCAAAAAAGATTAGTTTATAAAACCTTACTGCTGTACTGAAGAGTCTTGAATATGCATGTTCACTGTAGCATCTAGTTGGCTGAGCAGTCTGGTTGACAGAGTGGTAAGGCGCTCGGTCTACTAATCCGGTGGCACCGGGTTCAAATCCCAGCAGCGGGGATGTTTTTTTCCCCCGGTACCCTACCACAACTAAAAAGGCCTTGGGGTCCAGTCAGCCTCTAAAAATTGGTACCTGATTTCCCCAGGTAAGGTAAATGAGGTCACACGTGATAATGACCACACAGACTTTCATGTGCCGAAGGTCTTAGAAATATGGGCCTAACGCTGTACTCTCAGTAAGTCTTAATGGAAGCGAAGATTTTACCTTTACCTGACCACGTAGTAGCCAATATGTTAGAACCAGCCAAGAGAGACAAGCTGCTAGCAAACGAATGCTCGGTAACTTCCAGAAAATAGCTCACATTTATCTGTATCAAAACTGTCTCATAAGACAAAATGTTGCAGTGTCTCATAAGACTAGCCATGTCTCATAAAACGAAAAAGAGTCCATGTCTCATAAGATGAAAAGAGCAATTTATCATAAGACGAAAGAAAAGCCATATCTTGAGACGAAAAGAGTCATGTATTATAAAATGAAAAGTCATTTCTTATAAATTGAAAAGAGCCCATATCTTATACGACTACAAGAGCCATGTCTTAGAAAACAAAAAGAGCCATTTCTTATAAAATTAAAAGAGTTATGTCTTATAAGACTAAAAGACCCATGTCAAAAAAAAAATGAAAAGAGAGATGTTTTACAAAATGAAAGAGCCATATCTTATAAGATTAAAAGAACCATGTCTTATAAAATGAAAAGAGCCATATCATACAAGACTAAAAGAGCCATATCTTACAAGACTAAAAGAGCCATGTCTTATAAAATGAAAAGAGCCACGTCTTATAAAATGAAAAGAGTCATTTCTTATAAAATGAAAAGAGCCATGTCTTATAAAATGAAAAGAGCCACGTCTTATAAAATGAAAAGAGTCATTTCTTATAAAATGAAAAGAGCCATGTCTTATAAAATGAAAAGAGCCACGTCTTATAAAATGAAAAGAGCCATGTCTTATAAAATGAAAAGAGCCATGTCTTATAAAATGAAAAGAGCTGTTATTTACGCAACGTTTTATTTTATCGTTTTCCTGTGGGGGCCATTGTAGAATTAAATATTTAAAAGAATCGACACTTGTAATAGTTTGGTGATCCCTGAGCTACAGAACAAACTGAGCAGCAACAGCAGGCCTGGTCTTAGCCTTTGTACGGTAAACAAAGGCTTGAGTCTACTCCAACGGCCTAAAACAATAGAACCACGGGAGAGAAGTATGCGGTGTGTGTTCTAAAGTATTCACGCATCACTCTTAAACTACTTTTGAGTGCACTTTGTTGATACAGCTTATTATTCCACTCATTATGGCCTTTTAATTAACACGAGGCGACGATGTATCTTACATATTCAAGTGTTTCATAAACAGTGACATTAAAAAATATACAAACACTTTATATATATAGATGTCAAATCGCTAATTTGTACGAAAGTGGTTTTAAAACATCATTGCCACTTATTTGAAACTAGAATCACTTTGCGGATTATCTTGGAGTTCTAATAAGAATTAGATTTCATTAAACAATAGTTCAAGAAATACATAAATATTATGACTTCAAGTTAGTTGGAAATCTTGTTTTGCGAAACCCAGTTTACTGAAATCCCTTCGATATAACAACTGCAGCACAGAATAAACAAGCAAACACAACAAAAAGAAAACAAAAGATTTCGCATACTGTAATAAAGATAAAATCTCTGTGTAGAATCTTTCCAAAATTTTATTTCTATAAATAATTTATGCAGCTGAACGAGTAAAGTTTGCTTCAAAATAAATCCTCAGATGGTTAAATGTGGCCTAAATGGTCTTCTATGTACATAATTATCTACCTACATGCCTTTTAATAGGCCATTTCAACATTATCTTCTATTATACACTTGTGCATACATCCCTTTTTGTGTATATTGTCATTTCAAAATGCCAACAATGAATTTCAAAGGCTGTACGTGAAACATTTACACACTTCATCACTGAAACGATTATTTACTATCAGAATTGAAGCCAGCTCTATGAAAAGTGCAACAGAAGGTGATAACGATTACTCCATCTAAAAAGATAAGGGAAACTACTGTAGATTTATTTATCGTTACAACTCTGCTAATTATCGTTCTTCTTTAGAATACAGGCACTCCCATAAATTTCTATTTCAATTACTTTCGCAGTGGAAAAAAGGGGGTTGGGGGCCGAGCACGAGGAGAAGGGAGTGATGGGAGTACAACAGCACTAATACCCAACTTTAAAATTTATAGGTCTATAAATTTATACTTCAATGACCACAGTTGCTAGCAACATCAACAATCAAACAACACACTCAATCATGTATTACATGAAACAATTTTCACAGCTACATAAATCTATCATAGTTTAAAGTTATGTTCATCTTTTATTTATACATAAATACAAACAATCTTTCCTTTGAGCGTGTTTGTGTGTATTGTTATTAGTATGACAAGTGTGACATGAACGTCTTAGTACTGAGTCTTAATATACCTCTAACAATAACAAGAAGATAGCAATTAGCACAAGTGTGACATGAATGTCTTAGTACTGACTCTTAATATACCTCTAACAATAACAAGAAGATAGCAAAAATTTATTTATAAACAGCCATCTCTCTCTATCTCTTTCTCTCTCTTTCTTTCTGTGTATGTGTGTGTGCGTAAAAGCCTAGAAGGAAAAAGAACGCTTAGAAAGAAAAAGAAAGCTTAGAAGGAAAAAGAAAGCTTAGAAAGAAAAAGAAAGCTTAGAAGGAAAAAGAACGCTTAGAAAGAAAAAGAAAGCTTAGAAGGAAAAAGAATGCTTAGAAAGAAAAAGAAAGCTTAGAAGGAAAAAGAACTCTTAGAAAGAAAAAGAAAGCTTAGAAGGAAAAAGAACACCTAGAAAGAAAAAGAAAGCTTAGAAGGAAAAAGAAAGCTTAGAAGGAAAAAGAACGATAGGAAACCAAAAATGACACAAAGAAATGTTGAAACTCTTATTATCTCCCTTATGCAAATATATTTTAGCCATTACTTACCCTGTGGTAGTGTCAAATATGTTTATTTATTCCCATCCTGACTGTTCCTTATGTTGCTAACGGTGGTGCTGTTGACGGTGGTGTTGCTGCTGCTACTACTGCTGCTACTACTACAACTACTACTGCTACTACTACTATTACTACTACTACTACTACTACTACTACTACTGCTGCTGCTGATGCAGACACAAGTATGACTATTATCGGAGCTGAAAGTTGTAATGTGTGTCCTCTTCTTCTTGCGCTTTTTTTTACTCTTGCCTGAATAACTGCCCCTTGCGGCAATCACCACGGCTACAGCCAGTGTCAGCCCAAGAACAACTAAAGCAATGTATTTAATCAGCATGCTTTCTTCAGCCATTACTCTCATACTGTTACAGATGTCTGATATACCCCCCCTACACCACCCTTACTGATGCTGCTACAGATTTAAACCCCCCCACCACAAATGTACCCTACTGCGCTTTATCCCTTGTAGCTCATACAAAGTGTAAAACTGCATTCAGTACGATCCAGGTCATCTTCTGTTTTAATCTGGATGTGTTTCCTATGCATCGTCAGCCGGAAGCCTTGTCTTTGAACATCTAGAGAAGTAGAGGAGTTTCAGTATATTTAAATGCGGAAGACCTGCTAAAGGGAAATAACTGGAATATTGTCGACATTTTAATTTTTTTGTTTGTTTGTCCTGCTTACCATCATTTGGATCGAAGTGCACTGTATTCATACAAGGCTACATCATTTTAGGAGGAAACGAAAGCCAAAATTGAAGTTAAAAAAAAACCCGCAAATATGAGCAGACTGGGCCTTGCACTGCAAAACATTTTCTTGCCGCTGCTGTGGCAAACCCTGCGTACATGAAATAATCTTTTTCGCAAAATAAAGCTCAACCAAACTCACAACAGCTAAAAAGACATTTGCCTGTTTCAAAAGGATCTTCTATGGCGGAAAAAAATATATTATGCAAAGTTTCTATAACCCAAAAGATAAAGCAGAGAAAGTTTCAAATTACGTGCGGTTTAGACAAATCATAAAATGCACAAGGCGTGACGGGAAGACTTGTAGTTTGTGCTCGCTTTTTCTGTTCTTCTTGCTCAGAATGAAGGTGTAATATTTCATCATAAACTGGGCACTGGAGCTTCTTTCAAGTCTCGAAACATATGACTCGATCTGGGTGGGAAGTTGGTTATGGTGGTTTTCATGAATTATCGAAATGACTTTTCATAAAAGACCCCCACCACTTCGAGAAAAAGCCCAGAAGTTCTCTATCCGACTCGATCTTGAGTACCTGCATCGGCTGTTGACCCTGCAGAATGAGTGCATCAACCAGTTGAAGACACCCAACGAGGAAGTAGGATATTGTCTGAACCAGCTGTGACCTACTATTCTTGGTAAACGCAAAGTCTCTGACCATGGTGCAACCATCTTTGCTGTTACGTGATCATCAAAGACTTTAACACTTACTGCTGATGGGTAGCAGAATTTGAAGGTAGGTAACTTAAAAAATATTTTACCAGATATAGCCATGGAACGAAGCAAAATGTGGCCAGGCAGTACAAGTTTTGGTGCAGCGACGTCTCGGATCTATTCGGGGAAACAAGATGAAGAAATTATGTTGCCAACTTCATGTATAAATATGGTTCAGAATAATGATAGTACAGTTGCATTTCAAACACAAGGAATGGAAATCAGGGAAGAAGGGTGCAAAAAAAAAAAAAAACTTCGTGTGATAAAAGTGTCTAAAACAGGCAACATTTCGGCAAAACCTTTCCTCTTTTCTTCTTTACTTCAGACTTGACGGATGAGTGAACTTGTGTATTCTGCAGCCGATATCGCCATGACATGTAGCTTGTCAGATGGGGTGTGGGTTACAAATACTTTACAGTTGAAAATTGGACCCAAATAGCAGACTAAATGGCGTACGTCGTCGTCGTCGTCATCATCATCATCATGTAGACTGTGTGAAGCTCTTATTCATTATCGTCTGAAGAAAAGCAAACGTTACTAGCAGCAAAATGAAGAAATACGATATGGCCATGTCTGGTTCGACGACCTTGAGAACTGGACTATTCCTCTAACCCAGTCATCTTTACTCCTAAAGCCTACTTCAAAAACAACAGACAAAAAAATGCATTAACGCAAAAAATAGGAGTTGCCCTGGGGTGGGGGGGGGGAGAGAGAGAAGGGAAGTGGAAAGAGTAAAGTAAAGGGGGGGGGGGTTGGATGTATTGTTTTTTCTCCAACCCCTCACCCACCTCCATCCCACCCCTTTTTTTTTTAAATCTGATCTCGTTCGATTTGATAAAATTGGATACATTTTTGTTAAAACTTGACCATAGACTTTCAGTCACTTTTTTCTTCACAATATCAATCTTAACGCAGTCAGAAATCCTGTCTTTAACTTTCTTCCTAAAGTCATTTAAATGGATTTATATGACCCTGGGTGACGACGCTATCCGATTTGGCAATCATCGACCTATACCTGACACGCTAGCATTAGGGTTGAGAAATCACAGCTGACACGCTAGTATTAGGGTTGGCAAATCACAGCTGACACGCTAGCATTATGGCTGGCGAATCATTGTTAACACGCTAGCATTAGAGTCAGCGAATCTCACAGCTGACACGCTAGCAGTAGGGTTGGCAAATCATAGCTGACACGCTAGCATTAGGCTTGGCCAATCATAGCTGACATGCTAGCATGATGGTTGGCCAATCATAGCTGACACGCTAGCATGATGGTTGGCCAATCATAGCTGACATGCTAGCATGATGGTTGGCCAATCACAGCTGACATGCTAGCATGATGGTTGGCCAATCATAGTTGACATGCTGGCATGATGGTTGGCCAATCATAGCTGACCAAGACACCCTCCCCTCTCAACATTAAAGCATCTAACCTGGTCAGCGGGCCAAGGATCGCTATAATTCGTGGTGGAGGAGTCTGCGAAAGAGGCATTGCACACTTCCTTGCATTTTAACTCCATTCAGGAACCTAAATCTAGCCGCTATAACCTCCCTCCAAATCCAACACGATACTGTGCTGACATGTATCTTCACCGCAGCGGCTGCAAAGAATCCCAGCTCGCAGTTCCAAGGAGACAGAAGACAAATCACAAAAATACCCCCCCCCCCCACCCTTTCTCCTCAAACTCAGTTGCATCTACCATACTTTGTTCTTTCCTTTGGAGATAGGTAAACCTTATCCAGTTTGATCAAATTTGTATTTTAAAAAATTTATACAATTTTATCAAATTACTCGGAGGTAACCGAGCAGCAATTGTTTTAGTTCCTTTTTTTTTAATACATGAAAAGCATTTTGGGATCATTACAAGAACCTTTACCCCATATATGGCACGTGATGAAGGCAATGACAGCGAAAATGATGATTCACTTGTTGTACATTTGATAATGAAGAGGACCTATAGCTGTGAGCACAGTGTAACTTGGTGCACCTTGCCTACAAGAAAATGCTACTCTATTTTTAGAGGCAATTTTTCTCAACAAAGTGTGTCAGGTAAACCTTTTTTTTTGACAGCCGAATGTTCAGAAGAGCGTTGTTTCACTGCTTCAAGCATAGACCCTTTTCCAGAGACAGTTCTCTATTTACTGTCAGTCTCCTGCGCTCAGATGAAGCTGATGATGACGAGTCCGGACATGTGACGTCACAGAGAAAAAAAAAGTGACATTTTAAAAAAAACACACACACATACTCAACAACTACGGCGGCCTCTGCCTTCGGCTCAGGTAAGGCTGTAGTCTGCAGAGTCTTTAAAAGATCTGCAGGTATCACTTGTTCACCAGATCCGCGTCTAAGATCGTTCATGCTCGTTTTTTGACTGTGGTCCTACGTGGCTGAAGGCAGTTTTTGTTTGGATGGAAATGCTGCAGTAAAAAAAAGGACAAAACAAAGAAACTGTCCTCAGATTTTATCTATCATCTGCCCAGTCCTCAATGTTTGTCTATCATCTGCCCAGTCCTCAATGTTTGTCTATCATCTGCCCAGTCCTCAATGTTTGTCTATCATCTGCCCAGTCCTCAATGTTTGTCTATCATCTGCCCAGTCCTCAATGTTTGTCTATCATCTGCCCAGTCCTCAATGTTTGTCTATCATCTGCCCAGTCCTCAATGTTTGTCTATCATCTGCCCAGTCCTCAATGTTTGTCTGTCATCTGCCCAGTCCTCAATGTTTGTCTGTCATCTGCCCAGTACTCAATGTTTGTCTATCATCTGCCCAGTCCTCAATGTTTGTCTATCATCTGCCCAGTCCTCAATGTTTGTCTATCATCTGCCCAGTCCTCAATGTTTGTCTATCATCTGCCCAGTCCTCAATGTTTGTCTGTCATCTGCCCAGTCCTCAATGTTTGTCTATCATCTGCCCAGTCCTCAATGTTTGTCTATCATCTGCCCAGTCCTCAATGTTTGTCTATCATCTGCCCAGTCCTCAATGTTTGTCTATCATCTGCCCAGTCCTCAATGTTTGTCTGTCATCTGCCCAGACCTAAAGTTTACCTACCATCTGCCAAGTCCAAAAAAAAGGTTTACATATAGCCTGTCCAGTCCAAAAGTTTTACCTGTCATCTGTCCAGTCAAAAAAGGTTTGCACATCAGCTGCCCAGTCCAGAAAGTTTGCATATCATTTGCCCAGTCCAAAAAGCTTGTCTGACATCTGGCCAGTCCGAATTCAATACAATCCAGGCAGAAATAACGCCGAAGTACGGAAAATCTATTACCAAGAACAGAACATAGAAAACAACGGACTGTTTGCGGATTGTTAACTAAACTAATCAAATTACCTCTTACAAAGGGACACAAATTAGCTTGCACTGTCTCGTATATCAGAAGTTAATGAGCCCGCCTAGACGAGCATGATCAGGTTGATAAGCTTTTCTAGTGTCGAAACAAGACACAGGAAGACTGCCTGTAGACACTCTTCCCGCGGTCAGAAGTGCGGTATCTCGATACCGAATCGTTCGCAGCGGGAAAGTCCGAAGTTAAGCTACATTTGTTGGTCCATGTCGATTTTGATGCAGTTGTTAGCGAACAAAATGTATAAACTAGGGAAAAAAGTTTGAACAGCTTTATTACTCAACGACTACAAAGTTGTGAATAATTATTGTGTGTTGTTAGTGGACAGGGGAGTGGAGAGGAACTTTTTTTTAGATGGTGCGGAGCAGTCCACTTCTTTCTCCTGCTCACCTGTCAGTTGTGTTTGTTTTATATCATCAGTTGTGTTTGTTTTATGTCCTCAGTTGTGTTTGTTTTATGTCATCAGTTGTGTTTGTTTTATATCATCAGTTGTGTTTGTTTCATATCATGAGTTGTGTTTGTTTTATATCATCAGTTGTGTTTGTTTTATATCATCAGTTGTGTTTGTTATATATCATTAGTTCTGTTTGTTTTATATCATCGAGTGTTTTTTTTTTTTGCATTAAATGTGTCTGTTTCATGTTATCAATTGTGTGTTTTATCTTATAAAATGTGTTTGCTTTATGTCATCAAATGTGTTTGTTTTATGTTATCAATTGTGTATTTTATCTTATCAAATGTATTTGTTTTATGTCATCAAATGTGGTTGTTTAATGTTATCAAATGTGTTTATTTTATGTTATCAAATGTGTTTGTTTTGCGTTATCATATGTGTGTTTTATGTTATGAATGTGTTTGTTTTATGTTATCAGTTGTGTGTTTTATCTTATCAAATGTGTTTGTTTTATGTTATCAGTTGTGTGTTTTATCTTATCAAATGTGTTTGTTTTATGTTATCAGTTGTGTGTTTTATCTTATTAAATGTGATTGTTTTATGTTATCAGTTGTGTGTTTTATCTTATCAAATGTGTTTGTTTTATGTCATCAAATGTGTTTGTTTTATATTATCAATTATGTGTTGCATGTTATCAAATGTGTTTGTTTTATATTATCAGTTGTGTGTTTTATCTTACCAAATGTGTTTGTTTTATGTCATCAATTGTGTTTGTTTTATTTTATCAATTGTGTTTGTTTTATGTCATCACATGTGTTTGTTTTGTGTTATCAATTGTATTTATTCTATTTCATCACTTGTGTTTGTTTTATATGAAATCACGATAAATTATACGTTTTTTTTTTTTTTTGGTTAAAAAAAAAGTAAAACCTAGTCCACGGAGACATTAATCTTTCAGCCTCAAAGAATCCCAAGGAGTGAAGATACAAACCAAATCAAAACGTCTTCTCAAATGTTTTTCAATGGTAATTTCCCTTGAATTGGGCTTACTTTTTTGGCTTTATTTTATTTTTTACTCGCCTTTGTATGTGTTTATAATTCTTCTTTTTTTCTTTTCCTATCTCCCTGGATCAGAGAGCGTGCTGTTCTTAACAGGCAGTACGATGAAGGTATATAAGCGCAGCATCGGGTCGTATTGGAAGTGGGTTATGGAGGCTATGTTTTTTTTGTTTTCTTTTCTTTTTTTAAGTTCCTGGTTGGAGTTAGAAAGCAACTTCTTTAGCAGATTCCACCGTCATGGATACTATGGCGATCCCTCCCCAGTTAGCCAGGCTAAGCCTGTTACTGGGGGTACCAACGGAGAGGTCAGACAGGGTCTTGATCGATAATACTTCGTCATCCCTGTGGCTAGCATGTCAGTTACGGTTCGCCAAGATGGACGTCTGGTCAAAGCAGGGCTCCTGCTTTCTTGCCAGTCAGTCTCAGGGCTCATGCTTCCTTGTTAGTCAGTCTCAGGGCTCCTGCTTTCTTGCCATTCAGTCTCAGGGCTCATGCTTCCTTGTTAGTCAGTCTCAGGGCTCCTGCTTCCTTGTTAGTCAGTCTCAGGGCTCCTGCTTCCTTGTTAGTCAGTCTCAGGGCTCCTGCTTCCTTGCTAGTCAGTCTCAGGGCTCCTGCTTCCTTGTTAGTCAGTCTCAGGGCTCCTGATTCCTTGCTAGTCAGTCTCGTTAGACCTAGGCAAACCGAGTGGAAGACAAGGGGAAACCACCATTGTACAATCATTCATTCTCCTGTCAAATCTGTATACTTTTTTTCATGTAAAATTAAAACACACTTTACAAACATTAGCGAAAAGTAAATGTTCTTTTCCTTCTTATGATATAGATTTATAAGACTACTGGGCCTATCTTCCTGTAATGGATTTCACTGATATAATATAAACCAGTTAGGTAACCGACGACCTAAAAAACTTTCGTTTTTTTTCTCCTTTTAAATTAGTAAGTGCCGATTAACGGGATCACTGAATATGTATATATGTGTGTATGTATGTATGTATCGATAGACAGACAGACAGACAGACAGACAGATAGATAGATAGATAGATAGATAGATAGATAGATAGATAGATAGATAGATAGATAGATAGATAGATAGATAGATAGATAGATAGATAGATAGATAGATAGATAGATAGATAGATAGATAGATAACATGACTGATTTATCTCAGGGGCAAACGTTACTACAGTCAGAACATTCTTGTATGTGTTCCGCTACTTGTTCCAGTGACCGAAGTAAGGAGTGTGTACAGAAATGTCCCTCTCGCCCGTTGGTTGTGGGTTCGTTCCTTCCCATCACAGGGGGAGCTTATTCTTCCAGCACCTTTCCTCGCCCGGCTCCTTCTTTCTGAGAATGTAGTTTACTCTCTCATTTCAGCTCTTCAGTCCTGCCAAATTTGTCCGTAAAAAGATTTTAAGAGATGTCCACCTTGTTCAGTCTCAGTAGACAATGTTTGGAGGATCTCTCGAGTTAGCCAGTCGGCGCTTTCATTACATGGCGTTTTCATTTAATGGCGCTTTCATTACACGGCGCTTTCATTACCACGAACTTCTGCATGTCCAGGACAGTATATCTACAACAGCCCTGCAACCTGAGAGTTGCTAGTAGGATGGCCTACTCCAAAGGAAGCATGTTATGGATCTTACGTTGCGGCCAGCGTGGAATCTTCGCAGCTACTGGCATGCAACCACATAACCAGTGAGGGTGTTCTTTTTACGAAGCACATTATGATAATTTTTTTTCTTCAAAAACTTATCTTTTTTTCCGTCATCATGTCATTATCTTGATGGGTTAAATCAATTTGATTTCTATGACACTTTCAGATTACTCGTCCAGTCTGTCACAACAGTTATACCAACGTGAACTTCGAAGAAACGATTCGCATTTCAAAAATTGCTTTACAAGTGAATATGAATAATTATTTATTTGAAACCATTAATACTGTTTCTTGTACGATCTATGCCGTGGTTCTTCTTCTTCTTCTTCATCTTCTTAGTTATGCTAAAACAGAAGCCTGGTTGTCAGGATGAGGCCCACAGTGTCTTCTCCAGGTCCTCCCGGCGGCCCCACAGCTTCAGCCTTAGGTCTGAGGCTTACGGTCATGTCTGACTGCGCAGATCTGTGGAAGCTGAGCACTCCTGGGGCACATGATTTGGAGTCTGTACTCGGCCCCTACATAAACATTGGTCTGTATGTGAGCTATGCTTGGTATTTAACAAGAAGCTAAACTAAGAGGAGGGGAAGGGAAGCGTGAACGCAGGAAAAGAAGAATGTAACATTTTCTTCTGAAAAGTTAGTTTATTTGAAATTTAAAAAAAAAAAAAACTGACATTCACGTGTTCTCGTGATAACAGTAATGATTAAGAACATATTCCAACAGTCTCTTCCTCCCTTCACTGACATTTTCCACCTGGGGCTCTTCCCAGATGTCTCCCTACTTCCTGCTTCAGTCCTCCGTGACGCACTGAAAACACAGCGGACGAAAAAACTCAATAGCGAAAAACTGAAAGTTTTCATGACTATTAAAACAATTCTAAAAATAAAAGCTATACAACTTTAATATGAAAACTACTTATAGCTTTTAAGTTCGTTTTTTTTTTCTCACTAACATCAGTTTCTTAATGCGTTGGTATGAAGCAGAGAGAATTTTATAGGGGCCGTCATCCAAATAATCTGCCACATGGTGATAGTGCCTTGTCGTGGGGTGGCAGCTTGCGTACCCTGACCATCTCCAGAGCTATACCAGCAGGAGTTCTACTCCTGGCAGGTCCAACCAAGCTGTGGAGGTCTGCGAGGGTAGAGGTCTGACGAAACTAGCACCCCGGTCTTCCGGAATGGGGGTTGGAGCATGGGGCCAAAGACCCCACCAAAAGCCTCGAAATCAGACAGACATAAATGGAACACGGACCTTAGACAACGACGGCGCAACAACTTGGAAGAAGAGCTACGAGCCCTCGGAGTGGACAGTTGGCAGGAGAAGATTAAGAACAGAGAGGGACAGGGACAACTGGCAGGAGAAGACTAAGAACAGAGAGGGACAGGGACAACTGGCAGGAGAAGACTAAGAACAGAGAGGGACAGGGACAACTGGCAGGAGAAGACTAAGAACAGAGAGGGACAGGGACAACTGGCAGGAGAAGACTAAGAACAGAGAGGGGCAGGGACAACTGGCAGGAGAAGACTAAGAACAGAGAGGGACAGGGACAACTGGCAGGAGAAGACTAAGAACAGAGAGGGACAGGGACAACTGGCAGGAGAAGACTAAGAACAGAGAGGGGCAGGGACAACTGGCAAGAGAAGACTAAGAACAGAGAGGGACAGGGACAACTGGCAGGAGAAGACTAAGAACAGAGAGGGGCAGGGACAACTGGCAAGAGAAGACTAAGAACAGAGAGGGACAGGGACAACTGGCAGGAGAAGACTAAGAACAGAGAGGGACAGGGACAACTGGCAGGAGAAGACTAAGAACAGAGAAGGGCAGAGACAAGTCTTGTCTGCAGCAATGAGCCGCAATGGCTCGGGAAGCTGAATGAATGAATCATCAAAATATTTATAATCATAACAAGAATTACTATTATCGGTAAGTAAATACTGTATTCACAACACACAATCATAACAATGTTTCATCTAAGGAATGGTTCGGCATGAGCAAAAGAATTTTTGTATGGGCGATAATCTAAATAATGCGGGTCACAATTAAAAAAAAAAAGTTAACAACCATCTAAAAATAATATACGAGTATAAAAAAAAAATTAACTTAGCAACAAGAAAAACCCACGAGCGATTAAAAAAATTAACTTAGCAACAAGAAAAACCCACGAGCAATTAAAAAAATTAACTTAGCAACAAGAAAAACCCACGAGCAATTAAAAAAATTAACTTAGCAACAAGAAAAACCCACGAGCAATTAAAAAAATTAACTTAGCAACAAGAAAAACCCACGAGCAATTAAAAAAAATTAACTTAGCAACAAGAAAAACCCACGAGCGATTAAAAAAATTAACTTAGCAACAAGAAAAACCCACGAGCGATTAAAAAAAATTGAACTGAGCAACAGTTCACACGCTTAGCCTAGGGCAGTGTTTCCCAGGCTTGTTCGGGCTGCCGCTCCTGTTTCTCCCAGGCCACATCCTGAACGCCCCCCCCCCACCCGCCCCGATACCTCGTTATGTACTACTCATACAATGGCCTATTAAACTAGGAATGCATTACACAACCAAAAACTCCAGCAAGCTAACCAGGTTAACAATATGAGGGAGTACATTTATAACTCACTCACTCCATTATTTTATCAACGTTTAATGTGATGGATGAGTTTCATATAAGGGCACAAGTCTCTCAATATCAGGAAGAAAAGTGCTGAGAAGGAAGGCATTACTGCCCCCCGTCTGCTGCTTCGTTTTCCATCAACGCGCCCCCCCCCCCTTACTGCCCCCTTTTCCTGCACCACCCACCCACCTCCCTAACCCGACCTCCAGTCCTTGTCAACGACCACGGGGGAGAGAGGGGGCGCGTTAATGTCCTCTTTTGTAAGCACTGTGTTAGAGGGAACAATAAAATTCACAAAACTCATTATCGTGTTTTAGATCAAGAATTCCCAAACGGTGTGGAGCAAAAATGTATAAATGTGCCGTGAAATTTCGTCACCTGAATTAAAAAAAAAAACACAGTCAGTATCTGGTTCATTCTACGCAACCTGGATTGAACAGATTTGCAAGCTACATCAATCTTAAGTGTGGCATTGTTAATACAATTTTCATTTCAACATAATGTCCTTAATTTTTTAATATTTCTTTTGCACATATTTCACTTTCCATGTTTCTGTTTGGGTTTCTTGGTATATTTCCAGAAGATAGTTTACCATTGGTTTCCTTCCGGGCAGTGACTGTACTAGTCAGTGATCGTAGCCATTGTCCCTACAGTCAATATTACTATGTCATAACAATTGGAGGTTATGAAGTACCAGAGATTAGACATGCTGATGACACAGTATTACTGTCCACAACACAAAAAGGAATGGAAAAACTAATTATGTCAGTCCGTAAGAATAGTGAAGAGCAAAACCTCTATCTTAATGCGAAGAAAACTAAATTGATGACAACTGACAAAACAAACAAGGCAGCTGAAATATATATCAATGAGGAAAAATTGGAAGAAGTGGAGAGTTTTGAATATGTTGGATAACTACTAACTACTAACGGAGATACAATGAGGGAAATTAAAAGAAGGACATCTATCGCTCTTCAGAAAGTAAAACAAATAAAGAATCTGTGGAGGGGAGCAGACAGAACTACAAAAATAAGATTTTTAAGGGCATGCATCTTTCCCATTGTAACACATGCCTGTGAGACCTGGAACTTAACAAAACAGCTGAGAAACACATAAATGCCTTTGAATGTAAATGCCACAGAAGAGTTCTTCAAATATCATGGACATAAAAAAAGAACAAATATATCTATACTACAAGAACTTAATATTGAAGAAGGCTGGCTAGTAAAGAGGATTAAAGAGAGAAAACCTAAATATTTTGGAAAAATTAAACATCATGATTATCTACAGAAAACCGTCTTGGAAGGGTACATAATGGGAAAAAGAAAGAGTGGAAGACCAAGGCGAAGATGGCTGCAAGACATCGTTGATGATCTGCAAATGGATGCATCAGCAGCAAGCCATCTTGCTCACAACCGAGAGGCCTACAGGAGTGCTGTTTGGGAGGCAAAGATCCACAAGGGACATGCAAATGAATGAATGTTTTGCACCTTGTGGTAACTTTCGTAATAAGGTAATAAATGAAGTTTCTATGAAAATGCTAAAGACATTCTGTTAACTGCACGAATCCAACAGTAAGAACATAGGTATGCCATTACAGAAATTTGTGTTACCAAGTGTGCAGCCGTTTGGAAAAGTTTGGGAACAGCTGATTTAGATCATTCAGAAAACAGATTTTATAAGAAAACTGCTTCAAATGTTGGCAGAAGAGACCAAACTGCTTCAAATGTTGGCAGAAGGGATTAAACTGCTTCAAATCTTGACAGAAGAGACTAAACTGCTTCAAATGTTGGCAGAAGAGACCAAACTGCTTCAAATGTTGGCAGAAGGGATTAAACTGCTTCAAATGTTGGCAGAAGAGACTAAACTGCTTCAAATGTTGGCAGAAGAGACTAAAGTGCTTCAAATGTTGGCAGAAGAGACTAAACTGCTTCAAATGTTGACAGAAGAGACCAAACTGCTTCAAATGTTGGCAGAAGAGACCAAAACGCTTCAAATGTTCGCAGAAGAGAGCAAACTGCCTCCAATGTTGGCAGAAGAGACCAGCTACTTCAAATACTAACAGAGAAGATCAAACTAGTTCAAATTTTAGCAAAACAAGCCAAACTTCTTTATCCTTATCATACACCAAGGTAAACCAGGAAATGCATCAACCTCCTGCTGTATTATCTGAAAACCCAAAATAACTCAAATTTTATCTGAAAAATATAAATACATTGTTTAATATAACCTCACCTTATTGACAATATGCATTGTCAAAAGTGCAACAGAAAATCAGTAGTAGCAGAAAATTCCACTACAACTGATGGTGTTGAAGGTTGTGGGAGTAAATTACTTACCAGGAAGATCCATACAAATATCCAGGGAGGGAAGAATATACTGATGCAGCAATGCAAGCAGTGGTTCACTCCTCTTCTGTGAAACAAAATGATGGGTTTATTGGGTGAACAAAAAGAGGATGCCCTGTTTTTCAATGTAACCAATGGGGGAAAAGATGACTAAGTTAGAAGTGTAGTACAGTTTTCAATGTAACCAATGGGAGCAAAGATGACTAATTTGGAGGGTTGTCACAGTTTTCAATGTAACCAATGGCAGCAAAGATGACTAATTTTGGAGGGTTGTCACAGTTTTCAGTGTAACCAATGGGAGCAAAGAAAACCACGCAATTTATGTTACAATGTAACGTTTAATGAATAAAGCTGTGCCTATCTTTTCAAAGTAAGTCCAATCAATCGATTTCACAGCTTTACTGCAGTTTCCTTGTATGTACTTATCGACTTAGTTTTGTATACTTTTACACAAAAATTGTTTGCATTAACTGTCAGATGTAATTAGATAAGGAACTGATAAATGTGATTAGATCATGAACTGATAGATACAATTAGATTTGGAATTGATAAATGTAGTCATACTGATAAATGTAATTGGATCATGCACTGACGAATATAGCTATAAGCAGGAGCTGATAAATATAGTTAGATCAGGAACAAATATCATAAATTGAATAACCGTTTCCTGTATATAATTAATGACACAATTTGTCTTTAACATTAACCACTTGATTAGAGAATTGAAAACAACACTGAAAAAGTAGCTTGCATGAGATATTTTTGACAAGAAAGACGTGAAGGGGGGTTAATGAATGATGTGTTAAATAACTATAATAAAACTTACATCTTACATCCTTCCTGTGCCGCTAAACGTCACATAAGGCCCGCATGATAGTTCGCCAAGATTTCCTGTCTTCAGCGAGTTTTTCAATCTAATCAAACGGTGTTATGCCCACTGAACTGGCCTCTCTTAAAAATGTCCTCTTTAGAATTTCACGTGGATGACCTCTTTTTTTCGGCATGTTATGTTCCACTTAATAGCTTTTTTGGGGATCCCCTTTTTGGGGGATCCTTCTCATCATAAGACTGACATATGTCCATCTTCCTTTTCGGATCACCCATGAGACTGGCTGTTGTTCAGTCATCTATCTTATTTCTGCTTTGTTCTCGAATTCGTTCCACTTATACCGAGTATTTTCCTTAGGCATTTGTTTTCAAAAGAGTCTAATTTATTGTCTATTTCTTTAGTTGTTTTCCAGCTTTCACATGCATAAATGAGGGTGGATATTACATTTGAATTGAATAATTTTAACTTGGTTTTTGTGCTTATAACTTTTGAATGCCATATGTTCTCAAGATTCTTGAAGATCGATGCTGCTTTTGCTATTCGAATTCTAACTTTCTTTCTGGTGTCACCATCTTGGTCTATGTAGATGCCGAGATATGCAAAATGGTTTACTTCTTCAACAGCTGTTCCTTCTACGTATATTTGTACTCTGTGATTAATGAGAAGTTTCATTATTTTTGTTTTATCCTTGTTAATTTCAACTCCTATTTCAAGATCAAGAGATCATATATTCAATCTAAGATTAATAATAGAGAAATGCAAAGTAAAACAAATAAAGAATCTGTGGAGAGGAGCAGACAGAACTACAAAAATAAGATTTTTAAGGGCATGCATCTTTCCCATCACAACATATGCCTGTGAGACCTGGACACTTAACAAATCAGCTGAGAAACACATAAATGCCTTTGAATGTAAATGCTACAGAAGAGTTCTCCAAATATCGTGGACACAAAAAAGAACAAATATATCTATACTACAAGAGCTTAACATTGAAGAAGGCTGGCTAGTGAAGAGGATTAAAGAGAGAAAACCTAAATATTTTTGACACATTAAACGTCATGATAATTTAGAGAAGACCATTTTGGAAGGTTACATAATGGGAAAAAGAAAAAGAGGAAGACCAAAATGAAGATGGCTGCAAGAAATCGTTGACGATCTGCAGATGGACGCAGCAGCAGCAGGCCATCTTGCTCACAACCGAGAGGCCTACAGGAGTGCTGTCTGGGAGGCAAAGTTTCGCAAGGGACATGCAAATGAATGAATGAATTTTGCTAGCCATTGAAGACAGGGCATCTGTTTTTACTTGCATTGATTTTACATTGTTACTGATAAGAGTTATGTCATCTGCAAAATCAAGATCTTCCAATTTGGTCTCATGTACCCAATCAATGCCCGTTTTACCTGTGCAGCATTTTTAAATTATGAAGTCTGTGGCATTTCCAAAAAGCAACGGAGATAATACATATCCTTGTTTCACGCCTGTTTCAATCTGGAACCATTTACTCATTCTTTCTTCTGTGTTGACTGCGCAGACATATCCGTTGTAGAGGTTTCTAATGATACTGACAGTCTTAGATAGTATTCCATATATTCTTAAAATTCTCCACAATGAATCTCTGTGTATGCTATCAAATGCCGTTTTAAAGTCTATGAAGTTCAGTATTAATGGTCTTTACTTTTCAATATGCTCTTCAAGTATTATTCATAGAGTATAATCTGGTCGAGACAGCTTCTCCCTTTTCGAAATCCTGTTTGTTCTTCTCTCATTGCAGCATCCGCTATATCTTGAATTCTATTCAGAATAACTTTGCAAAATACTTTTGAAACAACTGATTAGTAAATTACTCATCTCCAGTTATTGCAATTGATAAAGTTGCCTGTTTTCGATATTTTAACAATGATTCCTTTTTTTCCATTTAGAACTGACCTTTTCTTCTTTCCTAACTTTATTAAACATTCTCCGTAGTTGGTTCATGCTGTCAATGTTAATAGCTTTTAACATTTCGGCTGTTATTTCATCTTCACCTGCAGCTTTGTTGTTAGCTATTAGATTCACAACTGTTTCAATTTCACGCAATGTAGTTTCATCTTTCAATTATAGTTTCATATGTAGTTTCATTTAGTTGTGGGATTGGTAAGTCAGTTTCAAGGTCTATCAAGTCTTTTGGGTGTGGTCGATTAAATATTTCTTGGGAGTGTTTGGCCCATCTGTGCGTTCGATCTTTACTTGATGTAAGGTGCCAGTTTTGCTAATAATTGTTTTTTCTTTGGATGCAATGTTACCTGCTAGCCTCTTCTGTATGTTATATAGAGTTTTGTTGTCTCCTGTTTTTGTTGCCTTCTCTGCTTCTTTCGCCATATTGTCCATGTATTATCTTTTATCCCTTCTAGCTGAACTTTTTACTTTATTGTCTAGCTCTTTGTATATTGCTTTTGCCAAATCTCTTCCAAGATCTGTCTTTACATTCAACATGGCTAATTTGGCTGCTCATCTTTCATGTATGGATTTCCATGTGTTATCTGATATCCCTGCTTTTCTACTTGATCTATGCAGTCCAGCACTTGTTTTAGCTGCTGTAATTATGGCTATGCTGTAAGAATGCCAAAAAATTAATCTAATTAAATAAAATAATTAATGTATTTTTTATGATTGATGATTGTGGATGATAGAATTAATCCTTTTTTTTATAATAAAACTACAAAAACAATATTTACTTCTGGACAATGACTGTGTTCGTTGATGGAGCGCCAGCATTTACTACAACAACATTGGTGGATGTATGCTGGTGAAAGTAAAAGATTGTTTCAAATAATCATTGGCATGTACAATTTTAATTACAAAACAAAGGAACTATATAACACTTAGGGAAGAAAATAAGATTTTCACCATTAGCAAAAGTCATCCTGTGGTCTAGATAGCACAGCTAGATTGTACAGACACTGTATGTTAGCAACAAATAATAATATCATCATTATTAGCAACAAGTATAAGATCACCATAATTATTACAAAAACAAGATCACAAATATAAGATCACCATCATTAGCAAACAAATATAACATTGCCATCACTAGTTAGAGATATAATATTATCATTATTAGTAACATGCATCTTTCCTATCGCAACATATGCCTGTGAGACCTGGACACTTAACAAAACAGCTGAGAAGCACATAAATGCCTTTGAATGTAAATGCTATAGAAGAGTTCTCCAAATATCGTGGACACAAAAAAGAACAAATATATCTATACTACAAGATCTTAATATTGAAGAAGGCTGGCTAGTAAAGAGGATTAAAGAGAGAAAACTTAAATATTTTGGCCACATTAAACGTCATGATAATTTAGAGAAGACCGTATTGGAAGGATACATAATGGGAAAAAGAAAAAGAGGAAGACCGAAACGAAGATGGCTGCAAGACATCGTTGATGATCTGGAAATGGATGCAGCAGCAGCAGGCCATCTTGCTCACAACCGAGAGGCCTACAGGAGTGCTGTTTGGGAGGCAAAGTTCCGCAAGGGACATGCAAAGGAATGAATGAATGAATCATTAGTTACAAATATCATATTATCATATTTAGCAACAAATATTAGATCACAATGCTTATTTACAAATATAAGATTATAATAATTAGCAACAAATATAAGATTATCAGCATTAGCCACAAACATGAGATTATCATCATTAATTGCAAATATAAGGTCACCATAAATAGCAAATTAATCATTCTCAGCCACACATATAAGATTATCATCATTAATTGCAAATATAAGGTCACCATAAATAGCAAATTAATCATTCTCAGCCACACATATAAGATTATCACCCACAGCAACAAAATTACCATCACTACCATCAGATGCAAATGTAAAATCACGATCGTTAGCAACAAATATAAGATCATTACCATTACCACCAAATATAAGACCACCAACATCATCATTAGCAACAAATATAATACCACCATCACTATCATTAGCAACAAATATAAGACCACCAACATCATCATTAGCAACATATATAAGACTGCACCCATCACCATTAGCAGCAATTATAAGACCACCACCATCATCAGTAACAACAAATATAAGACCACCACCGCCATCAGTAGCAGCAAGAATATAAGACCACCATCACCACCATCATCGTTAGCAACAAATATAAGACCACCACCACTATCATTAGCAACAAATATAAGACCACCACCACCATCATTACCAACAAATATAAGACCACCACCATCATCATTAGCAACAAATATAAGACTACCACCACCATCATTAGCAACAAATATAAGACCACCACCACCATCATTACCAACAAATATAAGACCACCACCACCATCATTACCAACAAATATAAGACCACCACCATCATCATTAGCAACAAATATAAGATTACCACCACCATCATTAGCAACAAATATAAGACCACCACCACCATCATTAACAACAAATATAAGACCACCACCACCATCATTACCAACATATATAAGATCATCACCATCATCATTAGCAACAAATATAAGACTACCACCACCATCATTACCAACATATATAAGATCATCACCACCATCATTAACAACAAATATAAGACCACCACCACCATCATTACCAACATATATAAGATCTTCACCATCATCATTAGCAACAAATATAAGACCACCACCACCATCAGTAGCAGCAAGAATATAAGACCACAGCCATCATCATTAGCAACATATATAAAATCACCACCATCAGTCACCTTCATAAAATCATAATCTTAAAACAAAAAAATCATCATCATTATCAACATCATCATCATCATCATTATTATCATCAGTAGCAAATGTAATATCAGCAATGAATACAATATCATCACCACACACCATCACTTACAGAACCACCACTGTCAGAGACAAAGGCAGCAGGAAAATAGCTATACCATCAGTTTGAAGAATGCTGTCAACTTACCGTGGACTGCACTGGGGGCGGGGGATGGTAAGCATAGCCCTGAGGCGGAGGATAGCCACCCTGTGGCGGAGGATAGCCACCCTGAGGCGGAGGATAGCCACCCTGAGGCGGAGGATAGCCTCCTTGTGGTGGAGGATAGCCCCATTGCTGTGGTGGAGGATACCCTGTCTGAGGTGGTCCTCTATTGTCGTATGGTGGAGGATTACCTTTCGGGTCCATAATGTCTGACGATTGAGAGAAATTTCGTTTGAGAAAATAAGCAAGACAAGAATGTTTATATTTGAA
Source organism: Achatina immaculata (assembly GCA_009760885.1). Lineage (NCBI taxonomy): Eukaryota > Metazoa > Mollusca > Gastropoda > Stylommatophora > Achatinidae > Lissachatina > Lissachatina immaculata. Next base: position 5,129,220 of record CM019694.1, read on the forward strand.
TGTAGCCCTGACCACAGTCATCCGTCTAAATGGCTTTTTACAAATAAATGTTCTGAATAAATGCAGTCAAATGTTGTTAAAAACAGTTTGGAGTTCATAATGTTGTAAATTGTTGTAAAAGTTAAAAATAGATATTTTTATTGCATCATTCCCAGGTTTTAAAAAAAATTTTTAAAAAACACATGACGATCGCTGTGATTGATAGCAAAAAATGTTTGTATGTTGTAAGTATTGTTTGATAGTCTAAGAATTAAGCCTTAAAAAACACGTTTAGGCATGTACGGTTTACCTATATATAACTGCTATGTCTCTTGGCAGCCAAGAATTAATGCTTGCAGTTAATGTCCTGGTAAAGATCTTTGTCAGACTTTGAGAGAAAAAGGACATCAATTGCTTATAGCTTCTCGGTGAATATTGGTTGATAAAGCAAACTTAACGCTAACAATCGATGATGAGTATATTTTTTTCTTGATTAATGACAAAAATCTGTTTTCGTGGAGTGCAGCTGGAAGGACGGACAGTGTTCTTGATGTAGTTTTGTTATGTGTAAACATATCTGATAAAGAGCGTTGACACCCACACAATGTGAGATTCGCACAGAGGACATCTGGTATGTTTACCACGACACAAGCTACCCATGCAGAACATTAAACGACAGGTGACGTCTTGACACAGCTTGTGTGTTACATCAGCTGGATGACATGCACGGATCTCGCCAGGTATAGTGCAGGGGAGGGGGCTATGTTAATATATGCAGGGAAGTTTGTTACGCTGACAATACAGCAGTGGAGTAACACATCAGGGGAAGTTTAACCTTCGCCACGAACAGCAGCGAGGAGCTACAGCAGGAAGCAACATCGACACGACAGCATGGAATTTCAGATGACAAATGCATAAATGAAAGAAAATCACTAACACATAAGGTTAAAAAAAATCAGCCTTTCATGACACGAAAAAGCTACTAACAAATAGAAAAAAAAATGACGCTAAAAATGAGAAAGAGAGTATTAGAGTCCTGTATAGAACCCATATCGCTGTATTGTTGTCAAACATGGAAGGTCAACAACAACAACAACAACAACAAAAATCACAAAGAAACTGGAAGCAACATAGATGTGATTTTCGGCAAAGATGAAAATGATACCCAGGGCAGACAGAAAAAAAAAACGGAGGGGTCCTCAAAGAAGTTTCAGAACAACAGAAACTAACTAAAATGATACGAAAAAGACAGTCTAAATTTCTTGGACATGTAACGAGAAGACATAAGTTGGAGAATATGGTAACGACTTCAGGACTTTGGAAGGCTTAAGAAAGGGTACGAAAAAGAAAACGTATATTGATAATTATTATACATTTGTGCAATGTCTGTACTAGTAGTTCCCAACCTTTTTTTTTTTAGCAGCATCCTAAACTATTAGTGGTACGTGACCCTAGATAAGCAATAGTGGGTGACCCGTGATCCTAGATCAGCAATTATAGACGACCCGCGATACTAAATCAGCAATGGTAGGTGACCCATGACCCTAGATCAGTAATTGTTGGTGACCGGCGACACTAAATCAGCAATGGTAGGTGACCCATGACCCTAGATCAGTAATTGTTGGTGACCGGCGACACTAAATCAGCAATGGTAGGTGACCCATGACCCTAGATCAGTAATTGTTGGTGACCGGCAACACTAAATCAGCAATGGTAGGTGACCCATGACCCTAGATCAGTAATTGTTGGTGACCCGCGACACTAAATCAGCAATGGTAAGTGACTAACAAATCTAACCACCAATGTTTGATGACGCACAACCCACGAAAAAGGTGTTTAAAAATACTGAAAGTCAACAAAAATTAACTATTTAAGTACTTTTAATATGGCCTAAGCTATCACTTATACCCACTGCTATCATCCTCGAGTTCAAGGTATGGACAAATCTGAATTAACGTAGCTCTGACATAGGCAGATCCGGACTTGAGTGAAAAAAAAAAACAAAACGATGGACGCATAAAATCTATCGAATTTTACGAAACAAACTGGTAACGTAAAATGTCTCCAAGTGATACATAACAAAATATAGTTCCTAGTTACGTAAAAATCGATTTACGTGTATGGCTACATGATCCACTTATGTAAATCGAGGTGACCCGATAGTACCTGACCCCGGGGCGCCACCTGGCTCTCCAGGGCTCTAGGTGACTTGCTTCTTTTGTGACTGTTAAGTGTTTTCCGGCACAGAAGACTGGTACATCAAAGCGTGCAAGACGGCAGCAAATCTCCATCTTTTAACCCCGGAGGAGACCTTGGCAGGAAACTCTCCGTCGTAGAGAGTAAAACAACAACACAACTCCCCAGATCATCAGAGAAGCACACCCCCACCCCGCCCCCAAGCAAGCGTTTCGGCCCTTTGAACTTCTGCCGCTCCAAGAGGTATGTGATTTGTAACTGCTTCGCGAGACTGAAGATACTACTCAATGTATGTCTGTTAAATTACCCAAAGTTTTTAGCTCTCTCTGGTGGATTTCTATAGGCTTACTTATATTAATGTGGCCAAGTCCTTGACCACGATTCGCGTGTGTAGCTCTTGTTTGTCCACTAAAGTAAGAGAACACAGTTTTGTAGGATTAGACCTCGAAAAAATCGTAGACGAAGCACTTTAGTGAGACGTGAGAGAAAGAAAAACCACAAGAGAATTACCTGGGATTCGAACACGGACTCCAGTAGGACAAGCAGTCGTCTAGCCACGAGAGGACAGATTATTAATCAACTTAGCTAACTAGCACCCCCTCCCCCTCCCCCGTGTGTTCTCTTACTTTACCGTACGAAAGCCTCAATGTTTCCTATTTATAAAAAAAAATTGTTCCTGAAATTATACATGAAACTAATTTCATGTAATAAGTATTCGTTCGTTTGTTACTGTTGTTCAAGTATGCATCAGATGTGGCAGGAGACCGTGTGTATGTTTGTCTATAAAAGTTGGTACCTGTTAGAGAGAGTGAATCTAAGCTACGGAATTTCTGTATCACGACCTCGTTTCTTTCCGGGTGTCACGATCTCTCGCGTCTACTGAACAGTTACTAAGGACAATGCCAATAAACACATTTTTATTTGGGGGGGGGGGGGGGGGGGGTGCTAGTTGGCTAAGTTGATTAATACGCTGTTCTCTCGTGGCTAGACGGCTGCTCGTCCTACCGGAGTCCGTGTTCGAATCCCAGATAATTCTCTTGTGATTTTTCTTTCTCTCACGTCTCACTAAATTGCTTCGTCTACGATTTTTTCGAGGTCTAATCCTACAAAACTGTGTTCTCTTACTTTACCTTACAAAAGCCTCGATGTTCCTATTTATTAAAAAAAAATGTTCTTTGTTTTTTCCAGGTCGTCACGCTAGATGATTTTGTATGACACCTGGTGGGAAGCCGCCCATTGAGACGGTACAAGCAGTTATCTCCTATTGTACAGTGGCTAGTTCATAGCGAATTTATAAGTATTCACGGATCAGAGTTCCATTGTTAATATTGTCAGTGTTCCACATTGCTAGTGTTCCACTGCCATAGGGAGCCCGCTGTATAAAAATTATTATATTTAAAAGCAACAGTGTTGTTTTGTCTTGTCTCCTTCCTCATATACATGTACCTCTCGGTGTTGCGGGGACAAATAGACGTCTCGGTAGGGCTCGGCGGTGTGCATCATATAATGAGAAACTTTAAGGCTTCTGTAATCTCCTCCCTCCATCTCTTAAAAAAAACTGTCTTCTTCTTAAACCCAGGACTGATCTGTACAAGAAAAGCCTTGTATACTCTGCAGTACAGCTCTGGAACACTCTTCCCTACCATTTAAAATCCATTGGTAATACTTCATCCTTTAACTCAAACCTGTTTCATTATTTACTTGCTTGTAATTATATGCCTCCATAGAATAACCAGAACTCTCTCAACACATGACTCACCAACCATCAAGTACCAAAATGTCATAGTTCGAAAAGTAACTTGTTAGATATTGTTAGAAATTATTTTAATGTTTGTTAAAAAAACATATATTAGAAAATCTGTATTTATAATGTATTTTTGTTTATGTATATGTCTGTGCATGTATGTGTGCGTGAGAGCTATTTTATTAGGTTAATACACTGCTGGCGAGACTCTTCAAATGCCGCGCGTGGAGTGAAGCTCCTCCCGGTCAAGGAAGAAATGTGGAAAAGAAATAACGGTTGCTGTGCGTTGCCGATGGGAAAGGTGGTGGAAAGGATAAAGTGAAGTTTAATCGGTATGTCCAGTAGTATCGCTACGAGAGCTATACATACCACGACACCTCTGCTCTAGAGGCAGGCCACGTCCGAAATACACCTACACTAGTGAAATATGCCTAAACCCGCCCACACCAGGGGTGGAACTTGATGGCTAGACATGTCATGCTACCTACGCTCTAGAGGTCGGTCACGCCTGATATACGCCCATACTGGTGAATTTTGCCTAAACCGGCTCACACCAAGGGTGAATCTTGAAGGCTATGCATGTCACAGTACCTCTGCTCTAGAGGTCGGTCACGTCCCAAACACGCCCATACTGGGATAATATGCCTAAACCGGCTCAACCCAGGGGTGGAAGTCACTAGTGGCGAGGATTCGTCCTCCTGCACAAAAGCTCCATCCTGGTCACAACTAGGAAGGGTAGCGGCCACGACCGCAAAATGCTGAAGTCGGAGACACTGGACCAGTGCAGTCTAGATAGGCAACTACCTCTCACCCGGCGGGGATGTTTGCGTATCCTAATCACGCTGAGGTTTTCCGGTGAGAAAGTCCAACTCTGGACTGGATGGGCAACCACCTCTCACCCGGCGGTGATACACGGGTATCTCAAAACACGTCGAGGTTTTCCGGTGAGAAGGTCCAACTCTGGCCTGGGTGGGCTACCGCCTCTCACCCAGTGGGGATGCACTGATATCCTAAACACGTCGAGGTCTTCCGGTGAGAAAGTCCAACCCTAGACTAAACTGGTGCAATGAAAACCACGGTGTCACGCAATCCCGCTTCTGAGACACACCAAGAATACAGGCTAAAGCCCTGTGATACTCTGAACCCCTTGTGGTCCTCACGTGGATCTCGTGTGGTCCTTTCGGGGACCACACAGGAGACCACGGGACCTAACGAGGACCACAGGCGTAAATTCAGTAGGATCACAGTGCGGTTTTGGTGGTAGAAGCGAACGAAGAAGAAGAAGAAGATTAGGTTAATTACTTCTTTTGGACACATTAAACGTCATGATAATCTAGATGAGACCGTCTTGGAAGGGTACATAATGGGAAAAAGAAAGAGAGGAAGACCAAGGCGAAGATGGCTGCAAGACATCGTTGATGATTTGCAAATGGATACGTCAGCAGCAGGCCATTTTGCTCACGACAACCGAGAGGCCTACATGAGTGATGTTTGGGAGGCAAAGTTCTGCAAGGGACATGCAAATGAATGAATGAATGAATTACTTCTTCTCTTTTACTTTGAATGTAAGAGTTAGATTTTACACTAGAATTTGTATATTTGTATTATATCGAGTGTGTGGGAAGAATGAAAGATGGAATGATGAAGGGCAGAATGTAAGACGGGCCTGCGTGCCCAATTCTTTACCCTTTAAAAATAAAGATTATTCATTCATTCATTCATTCACTCTTGCATGGGCGGCCTCTTCATCTATAATTTACAGATCTTAGTGCGATTGTTTTCTGTGATACACTGTCTGGTGGTAGTCTCGTAACGTGGCTAAACTGTTTGACTTGATGTTTCTGGGTGCAGTGTAATACTGGTGTTACTCCAGCCTTGGCCCTGACGGAGGCATTTCTTATTTAGTTTCTTCTTGTCACAATTAGTATACAGCCAACAGTATCATGGCGTAATCAATAAGTAAATGTATTTATCGATGCTTTTTTAAAAAGTACAAATGGTACTTGTTCAGTGAATTTGTTCATAAAGGATGCCGTTATTTATTTAAGTCATGATCTCATGTTCATACACCTGTGAAGCATGATTTAGGAAAAGAATGGTGGGGCTACGGCGGTGTTTCCATTTGCCTTTCGCTAAGTTTGTATATGGTTTTCTCAGCTAGCCTTTGTCTGAAGAGACTTGACCCGTAAGGCAATAAGAAGCCTATTTTGGTCCACTGTTTATTCAGTTTATTCAGATATTCACAGCTCCTCTCTAATTCTAGAGACCGTTCCACCATCCGCCATCCAGCAGACCCACCTGGTGGAAGACAAGGCTCCTCTCCACAAGTAAGATTCAACAAATATCCTGGACAGGCAGAAAAAAAAACAAATGAAGAGACCCTCATAGAAGCTTCGAAACAACGATAACCAGTTAAAACGATAAGAAAAAAAAAGTCAGTTTCTTGCTAGGTCATAACGCTGCTTCTCCTGATATATGGCCTGATTCCCTTCTTTTGTGACCTCTACCACTGCTACATGACTTTGTATTACACACACCAAATACATCTGATGCGTCACGGTTAGGGTGAGACCTTTCTTAACATAATGGTCATATCTTCCAGTGGTAGCATAAAGAAGCTTTACTCGAACACACAAACACCTTCAGATTTCAAGTTAACGCCCATGAGTACTAAATTCGTTCAATGACGCACACGCCTGTAGCTATACATACTTCGTGTAATCTATTATTTCTTAAAAGAGGGAAGCTGTCAAAACCTTTACTCTAAGAATAATACTTGAAGAACATATTGAAAAGCAGAAACCATTAATACTGAACTTCATAGACTTTAAAAGTGCATTTGATAGCATACACACAGATTCATTGTGGAGAATTTTAAGTCTATATGGAATACTATCTAAAATCGTCAACATCATTAAGGACCTCTACAACGGATATGTTTGTGCAGTTAAAATAGAAGAGGGGATGAACGAATGGTTCCAGATTGAAACAGGCGTGAAACAAGAGTGTATACTGTCTATTTTGCATTTTGGAATTGCAATAGACTTCATAATGACAAAAATGCTGCACAGGTAACATATGTATTGATTGGATATATGGGACCCAATTAGAATATCTTGATTTTGCTGATGACACAACTCTTATCAGTAACAATGTGAATTACATGCAAGAAAAAAAAACAGATATCCTGTCTTCACTGGCTAGCAAAATAGGACTTGAAATTAACAAGGACAAAACAAAAATAATGACACTTGCCATTAATCAAAATGGAAAAATACACGTAGAATGGACAGCTGTTGAAGAAGTCAATCAATTTGCATACCTTGGCAGCTACATAGACCAGGATGGTAACACCAGAAAGGAAGTCAGAATTAGAATTGCAAAAGCAACATCGATCTTCAAGAATCTTGAGAACATATGGCATTCAAAAGTTATAAACACAAAAACCATGTTAAGATTATTCAATTCAAATGTAATATCCACCCTCATTTATGCATGCGAAAGCTGGAAAACAAATAAAGAAATAGACGATAATTTAGATTGAAAACAAATGCCCAAGGAAAATACTCAACATCAAGTGGAACAAATTCAAGAAAATTACAGAGATAAGACATATGACTGAACAACAACCAGTCTCATGGGTGATTAGGAAAAGAAGTTGGACGTATGTTGGTCTTGTAATGAGAAGAAACGATCAGAGAATCCCAAAACAAGCTATTAAGTGGAACACAACAGGCCGAAGAAAAAGAGGCAGACCACGTGAAACTCTGAAGAGGACATTGTTAAGAGAGGCCAAATTAACAGGCATAACATCCCTTGATGAGGTTGAAAGACTCCCGGAAGATAGGAAAGATTAGCGACTACCTTGCCAGCCCTATATGACGTTTAACAGCAAGAGAAGAATACATATATATATCTGTCAGAGTCACATATAGTGCAGATAATACTGGTGGTATTTAAGTGAAATCCTAAAAGATGTTCTGTTTGCTGATAAACCCTCGTGACTTCCAGTGTAGTTATCATCATCATCATCATCATCAGGTGCCGTGCCGACTTGCGTTGGCTATTATGCTTCTCCAGAGTACCCGATCCTTCATGCAGGCCATCAGTTCAGTTGGTGATCTCCTCTCACACCATCCCGTCAGACTGTCCAGTATCATTTCTCTTGGTCTTCCTCTTGATCTTCTTCCTGCTATTTTTCCTGTTGTTATAATATTTTCAATGCCCCCTCTTCTCATTGCATGTCCTATGAAAGTACATTGTCTCTCTCTTATCTTTCTGACAAGGTTTTTTGTCTCTCCAGCTCTTCTCATACATTCTTCATTAGTTATTTTTGCTGTCCAGGGGATTCGCAACATTCTTCTAATAAACCACATTTCTGCTGCTTCCAATGATTTTTGTGCAGACTTGCCTATTGTCCATGATTCACTTCCATATAACAAGATAGGTTCAATATAGCATTTTAGGACTCGTTTTCTAACATTCATTGATAACGATGTGTTAGCTAATATGTTTCTCATTTTCTGAAATGCAGTCTTTGCTTGGCCTATTCTGTTCCTAATTTCTGTTTTGCATTTCCCATCTGAAGTTATTACTGCTCCAAGGTATTTGAATTTCTGCACCTGCTTTAGAATGGTTCCGTTTACTTGAATACTGCATGCTGGTGGATTCTGTTTCTTAGATATAACCATAGTCTCTGTCTTTTTGATGTTCAAAGTAAGGCCTTTCTGTTCACTTTCTTTGGCCACTTTATCCAAGAGATTTTGCAGGTCTTGTTGGTTTTCCGCTATCAGTACTGTGTCGTCGCATACCGAAGTTTGTTAATATTGTATCCTCCAATTTTTATGCCTGGTTCTGTGATGATTGTTCTTAGAATATTCTCGCTGTACAGAGAAAAAAGGTCTGGAGATAGTACACATCCTTGTCGCACCCCTTGTTTTATAGGTTGGTATTTTCCAATTCCATTTTCAACTCGAACTGCTGCTTCTTGCTGCCAGTATAGATGTTTTACAATCCTCAAGTCTTTGCCGTCTATATTGATGTCTTCAAGCATTTTAATAATTTCAGTGTAGTTACCTCACAGTAAATCAAAGCATGTGACACATTTTCACTGACTTCTTCTTCTTCTTCGCTTCTACCACCAAGACCGCACTGTAATCCTACTGAATTTACTCCTGTGGTCCTCGAAGGTCCCCGAAAGGACCACACAAGATCCCTGAGAGGACCACAAGAGGTTCAGAGTATCGCAGGGCTTGAACCTGTATTCTTGATGGGTCTCAGAAGCGGGAATGCGTGACACCGTGGTTTTCGTTGCATCAGTTTAATCTAGAGCTGGACTTTCTCACCGGAAAACCTATTTTCACTGACAATAATTATGAACAAAATGACAGTTATTAAAAAATGTGCAAACCCCGACTACAAAGGCAATATTAGTGGAAATCCACTTTAAACAGTGGACAAATTTAACTATACTACTATACAAAAGAGGCAATTTGATAAAATCCGTGCCTTAAAAATAATATGCAGCCAATATTAGAAAAAAAATTGATATCAGAATTCTTATATCTTATATCCTTCCCGTGTCGTTAGATGTGACATAGAGCTCGCAAGGTAGTTTGACAATTTTTCGTGTTTTCGGTTAGCTTTTCAACCTCGTCAAGGGATTTTATGCCTGTTAATTTGGCCTCTCTTAACAATGTCCTCTTTAGAGTTTCACGTGGTCTGCCTCTTTTTCTTCGGCCTGTTGTGTTCCACTTGATAGCTTGTTTTGGGATTCTCTGATCGTTTCTTCTCATCACGAGACCAAATATGTCCATCTCCTTTTCATGATCACATATGAGACTGGTTGTTGTTCAGTCATCTGTTTTATCTCTGCATTGTTCTTGAGTTCGTTCCACTTGATGTCGAGTATTTTCCTTGGGCATTTGTTTTCAAAAGGGTCTAAATTATTGTCTATTTCTTTAGTTGTTTTCCAGCTTTCGCATGCATAAATGAGGGTGGATATTACATTTGAATTGAATAATCTTAACATGACTTTTGTGCTTATAATTTTTGAATGCCATATGTTCTCAAGATTCTTGAAGATCGATGCTGCTTTTGCAGTTCTAATTCTAACTTCATTTCTGGTGTCACCATCCTGGTCTGTGTAAAACTGCCAAGGTATGCAAATTGACTGACTTCTTCAACAGCTGTCCATTCTACGTGTATTTTTCCATTTTGATTAATGGCAAGTGTCATTATTTTTGCTTTATCCTCGTTAATTACAAGTCCGATTTTTCTAACCAATGAGGACATGATATCTATTCTTTTTTTCTTGCATTTAATTCACATTGTTGATGATAAGAGTTGTGTCATCAGCAAAATCAAGATATTCTAGTTGGGTCCCTTGTACCTAATCAATACATATGTTACCTGTGCAGCATTTTTGTCATTTAAAGTCTATTGCAATTCCAAACTGCAAAGGAGATAGTATGCATCCTTGCTTCGCGCCTGTTTCAGTCTGGAGCATTCGCTCATCCCTTCTTCTGTTTTGACTGCACAAACATATCCGTAGAGGTCCTTAACGATGTTGACAATTTCAGATGGTATTCCATATAGATTTAAAATTCTCCACAATGAATCTGTGTGTATGCTATCAAATGCCTTTTTAAAGTCTATGAAGTTCAGTATTAATGGTTTCTGCTTTTCAATATGTTCTTCAAGGATTATTCTTAGAGCAAATATATCAGAATTAACTGCACTAAAATGCAACAAATTCATACAACACTTATGGAAAAGTTATAAGCACGAGAAGTCACTCACCCATCATCATAAAGTCACAAGATAAGTACTGTTGAATTTCATCTATCAAAATCTGGTATAAATGCCCTTTGCGGCCATGCATTCAATATATATTTGACGGAGGGTTCTAGGAACATCCTGCGAAATAGCCTGCCACTCTTGATGAAGAGTCAGCTGTGCAACATCAGCTGGCGGAGGATGATTAGCTGACACTGTCTGCCCAAGGACATTCCAGAAGTTTTCAGTAGGAGCAAAATCAGGCGAACGAGGGGCCACTCCATCCCGACGATTCCCTAGTGCTGAATTAAATCATTAACATTACGAGCTCGATGAAGTCAAGCATTGTAATCCTGCAAGACTGCATCGCTACACATGGCCTCCACAGCAGGCTGATAAGAGGTTGCAATATCTCATCTTGGTACCTTAGACCAGTCAGTGTGTCATGGATGACATGAAGAGGGGTCTTGCGGCCTTGCTTTGTCGAATGAAGCCATCCAAGAGCATGACAGAACCACCACCGCAGCGAAACACTTCTTGAATTGTGTCATCACTAAAGCGCTCTCCGTGCCTTCTCCAGACATCAACTTTGCCATCATTACATGGCAGAGTGAAGCGGGGCTCATCTGTAAAGAGAATTTGACTCCAGTGCCGTCTTATGCACCTGATGTTCTCACGACACCTGAGAACATGGACTCTGCGGTGAGCTGGAGTGAGAGGGATTCTGACTTCCGGTCCTCGTGATGCAAGTCCGAATTATCGTACGCGTCTGCAAACCTGACATCATGCTGATGCTAATGTTTACAGTATTCATCAGCTGACGCCGAAGACTATCCAGGTGACAGTCCGGTGCCGAAGGCCAGACATTAAGAGATATTTGTCATTCTGCCGGGTCCTGCAGCATGGACGTCCTGAATGATTTCGGACCTCTACTCTCCTGGTGGCTCTAAATCTCTCCAAAAGCCTTTGGGTAACAGAATATGACATTCCCAAACGTTTTACAAGCTGACAAGCGGATTCACCATTCTCAACCCACGCAACAGCTCGAACAAGTTCTAGGGTGCTAAGACTCCTTCTCTCAGGCATGGTTTGTGCAACTGGCAAAATGCCCTTTTAATCATTAATTTTAAAACAAATGAAAAGTGACATCTTTTCAGAAGAATTCCATAATGCACCTGCATCACGAATCGGCAGGGCTTTTCTATCGGAGGCGTGAATCACAACTTAAATACACACACAGCGCTACTGCACGTGATTTTTTGCATTCACCGTGATAATCAATGAGCACTTTTCCTACCTCACGTGCGTAGAGGACCGTGTGTGGATGGCATTGAAGCACGTTTCAACGAAATTATTCTTTACCGTGTCAGTATATTAGCTGATATAAAAATGTGTTGAAAATAAAGAGGTGGACCTTAGCTTTTGTGCAGTAGTATATTTTGGACCTGCAGTTACTTCTGTCTTCTCTCTCTACGAATAAATCAATGCGCGAGTATGGCAATTTGCCAGACTAAGAAATGGGGCATGAAAAGATAGACGGTGGTGTATGGTATAGTTTTACAAGGCAACAGAGGGAGTGAGTAAGGTGAGAAAAATGAGAAAGAACGAATAGAAATAGTATGAGAGTGAGATGAAAATGTATAAAGGAAAAACATACAACATCCAATATTTCGGCGTGAGCCTTTTTCGAGGATTACATATACAAACAAGACAAAAGTATAACTAAACAGAAAAAAATATCTATGCGGCATCCTCCAAAAACCTTATTCACTCCCTCTGCCGCCTTGTACCACACACCTCTGTCTACCTTTATTATTTGAACCAGCTTTACTGCAGTCGCCAACCCTTTTATTTGGCACAAAAAAAAAAAAAAAAACAAAAAACAAAACCAGAAGATTAACAAAGAAGGAACATTTTTTTTAATCTACTAGACCTGTATGTTTAGCAAAATCTTACAAGGCCGTGAAGCGTGGATAATATATTCAACATACGGTGGAAAAAAAAATCAGTAATTGCTATCTTCGCTCCTTTTAAACAGAGAGACAAAGTGTCCAACCCAACAGAGTCTGTGGCGCACTAAGCTGTCATTCATGATGTGCTAGTAGGAGAGGGTGAAGTTGGCTCGGGCGTGTAGCGAGAATGGATGGCAGCCTGTTTTTTCAAAGAAAGTGTTTATGGCGAAACCGTGGGACCAAAACTTTGAGACAATGACATTTTTAAAACTTTTTTTTTTACTTCAGAACAAAACTGGCAGGGTTGGTATGTCCAACATGCGTATGTAAATCAATGCTAGGAGGATAATTATAAAAACAAAGTCGAAATAAAAAGAAAAGTAACACATTTCTGACATAAACCCATGTTGTTAAATTATAGACAAACTTCCTTGTAGTTTCTTTCTATCGAAATTTCTCAACAAAACTTATTCCGGAGTGAAAGAGTTAAATCATCTGTGAAAGATTTTTCATTCAGTAACGACAGCCGGGAAGAACTGGTGAAAACCGGAATCACCTGAAGAGCGAATGTGCGGAAGGATACAGCATAAAGTGAAGAGAAAACAAGAGGCAAATCTGATAACAAAATAAACAGGCACAATGCAATAAAAAAAATAGTGCTTGCCGTCAACATTGGCAGTATTGGTAGATGTTACACACGGATGTTGCTAATCAATGTTCAGTTCAATACTTAGACATAGTAAAATTAAAATTAACACATTTCGAACCAAACCCAGGTTTCTAAATTATAAAGTAACTTCCTTCAAATTTTGTCTACCAAAACTTCTCAACAATTTTTGTTGTTGTTGGCATGAGGTATAAAATGTGGCTTGATTAGATGAGTGGTTAGGCACTCGGTTTACTAATATGGTGGTTCCGGGTTCAAGTCCCAGCAGTGTTTTTTCTTTTTTTTTTCTAGTACACGCCACAAAAAAAAAGGCCACGGGGTTCACCCAGCCTCTAAAAATGGGTGCCAGAGAAATCTGGGGAATGCAAAGCGACCAGGCGTGATACTGAACGCATCACACTTTCAAGTGCCGAAGATCTTGAAAACACGGGCCTAACACCGTTTCCCCAATATGCCATAATGGCATGCAAACGGCGATTTTTACCTTTATAAGGTATAAAATAATTCCGGAGCAATAAAGAGTTAACATGTAATTTCAAAATTGGTGGAAGTGGCCATTAGAGCAGATGCACAGGAAAGCGAAGATCGGCAGACACCGAAACTAAAATCTGCTTTAAAACCTGTCTTTAAAATCTGTCTTTAAAATCTGTCTTTAAAATCTGTCTTTCAAACTGAAAAACGCCACAGTTAGTGCACTGTAACACTGTAACTTTTTTTCCGCTGGTAAGGACATCTGAAAGTCTTATACTTACCAAACCGTGTAGGTTAAATAGAAGCGAACTTCAGAATTTACCGAATATTATTTTATCAAACAGTATAACTTGCGCCGTCTAACACAAGGCTAGCTTGTTTCTAACTATACTCATATGCCTCGCCAGTGAACGTATGCCCCGCCAGTGAACGTTGGCGTCGCCAATGAACGTATGTGTCGCCAGTGAACGTATGTGTGTAGGGGTCAATCGCTACCTGGGCTTTCGCGGAAATACTTTTTACATTCTGAGTAAAGCTTCATTTTACTTTCGGAACACGGCTTTCGTTTTTCATTTAAAAAATATGGTTGACTTATTGATTGATTGATTGCTCGTTATTTCAGAAGGGTTAAGAAAGCCAAGATGTGCACTATTTCAAAGACTGATATACGAAAACAAAAACATAATGTTTGTCACTTTTGAGAAGAGTAACCATTATTTCTACTCAAGCTAAATAAGTAGGAATAAATGGGGGAATAGAGGTTGCTAGCAACAGCAAAGCTGGACAACGGAAGGAGCTGATGAAAGATGAAAAATAATGAATAAAAATGACCAGTCAAACTGTTGGAATTTTAGGGAAAAAAGTTGTGTGGCTTTCGCTAAACTCCTGGTACCTTACAGGTCAGTCTCTTCAGACAAGCGCTAGTGGAGAAAGCTGAAGAGACTGACCTGTAAGGTCAAACCGAACAGAAGGCAAAGAGAAACCAGCGTCGTACCATCATTCCCTTGTGAAATCATGCTTCAGATACCGTGGACAGACAGAAAAATAAACGAAGAGGTCCCCAAAGAACTTTCAGAACAAGGAAAACTATTTAAAATGATAAGAAAAAGGCAGTCAAAATTTCTTGGACAGGTCATGGGAAGACAGATGTTGAAGAAATTAGTAATGGCTGAAAAAAAATTCAAGGCAGAAAAGGAAGAGAGGAAGGTCAAGAGTAAAATATCTCAGTGGACTGATCAAGTGGCCTCAAAAGAAAAAAAAGCATTTGAACTGATCCGAAACACGAAGGCCCACACAAGATGGAGAAGCATATGCGGCTACACTGTCCAGTACGCACATAATAATAATTTCAAACTTGAATGGAAGGGTTGAAATGATTGACGCAACCGAGCAATTCTTGATAATTCACAGCCCAAACAAAAGATGCTCTATAAATGAAGAGCGGTTAGCTTGAAATGCAATAACAAAATAAGCAACTTCCAACAAATTTTACTGCAATGAATGGAAATGAACATTACCAGATTAAATCTATGTCTGCAAATACAAGCAGCAGAGTAAAGGTAAAGGTAATCCTGTCATGCCTTAGAGGCACATAGGGATATGGTGTTAGTGCCTATCTATGTATATATTGTGGATAGTTGAAGCTTTCGACTTTCACTCATGAATTAATTTAAAATTCTGCTCTGGCAGAATAAATTTTGATGAGAAATTTTGGTAGAAAGAAACTGGAATGAAGTTCCTTTATGATTTGAAAGTATGGATTGGGTTTGACATGTGCTAGTTCTCACTTTTCTTAAACTTTGCTTAATTATCGCTCTGAACATGGGCGTGCATGATCTACCAACTCTGCCAGTGTTTTTTTTTTTTTTTTGTAGCGAAAGAGTTTTAAAAGACAGCATTTGTTTTTGGAATTAGCTAGTCTACAAGCTTTCGCTTGAAAATCAATCAATAAAGAAAGAAAGAGAAAAAGAAAGAAAGAAAGAAAGAGAGAAAGAAAGAAAGAAAGAAAGAGAAGAAGTCATCCCCACTAAGATTCTTGGAATAAATCGAAACATAAATGTGAAAAGTCCAAACCTGAGATGATCAGTACAGTTAGCACTCACCACACTACATGAAGCCAAATAAGAAAGTCTCAGCGTAAAGTTCTACAGTATATGGCTATGACAAAAAACAAAAACAAACTGTAGAACAAAACTGACAGTAACTCACTCAGCTTGACATACTTCTACACTCCAGGATGCCTCCACTGCGGTATGATTTACTCTGTGTGTACCAGATAACCGAGTCTAATGTAAGTTCACAAACCTGTACAGTCTTGTCCTCGCGCTCGGCGGGAGCAACGGAGCAAAACGCTTATAGACAGGTCATGAATGTTACCTGGACACCAGTTCCAAACTGTGTCATTCGTTAAAATAATGTCAATATTCGTTCAAAGAACTCTTGTTTTTGTTCTTGATATTGATTTTTGTTATCAGTACCTTCGGTATGCTGATGACACAGTACTGATAGCTGAGAACCATCAAGACCTGCAAAATCTCTTGGGTAAAGTCGCTAAAGGAAGTGAACAGACAGGCCTTACTTTAAACATAAAAAAGACAGAGACTATGGTTATATTTAAGAAACAGAATCCACCAGCATGAAGTATAAAATTAAACGGAACTATTCTAAAGCAGGTGCAGACATTCAAATACCTTGGAGCAGTAATAACTTCAGATGGGAATTACAGGACAGAAATTAGGAACAGAATAGGCCAAGCAAAGACTGCATTTCAGAGAATGAGAAACATATTATCCAACCCATCCTTATCAATGAATGTTAGAAAACGAGTCCTAAAATGCTATATTGAACCTATCTTGTTATATGGAAGTGAATCATGGACAATAGGCAAGTCTGCACAAAAAATCATTGGAAGCAGCAGAAATGTGGTTTATTAGAAGAATGTTGCAAATTCCCTGAACAGCAAAAATAACTAATGAAGAATATATGAGAAGAGCTGGAAAGACAAAAAAAATCTTGTCAAAAAAAAAAAAAAATAAGAGAGAGACAATGTACTTTCACAGGACATGCAATGAGAAGAGGGGGCAATGAAAATATTATAACAACAGGAAAAATAGAAGGAAGAAGATCAAGAAGAAGACCAAGAGAAATGATACTGGACAGTCTGACGGGATGGTGTGAGAGGATCAGTATCAACAGAAAAGCATACTGTGATCTGCCAGATAATCGTGTGAAACATGTAAACAGGTCAAAACGTTGCAGTTTGCTCAGCTTTGGTGTGTTGTTGCAGCATGATAGTGCTCGGTCTCACACAGCAGATGCGTCAGTTAAACAAATTACGAATCTGCATTTGAAGTGTCTCCCACATCCTGCAGTTTCACCCGACCTCGCATTATGTGATTATAATGTGATTGATGTGATTGGCTGGAAGTAGTTGGCTACAAGAGGCTGTACCTCTCAAGGAGATGAGAAGAAACTTTTTACGGACGACAAGAATAAAGAGACTGTACGTAGCTGGCTACAAGAGACTGTACAGTAGTTGGCTACAAGAGACTGTACAGTAGTTGGCTACAAGAAGCTGTAGGTAGTTGGCTACAAGAGGCTGTAGGTAGTTGGCTACAAGAGGCTGCAGGTAGTTGGCTACAAGAGAATATACAGTAGCTGGCTACAAAAGACTGTACAGTAGTTGGCTACAAGAGAATATACAGTAGTTGGCTACAAAAGACTAAACAGTAGTTGGCTACAAGAGACTGTACAGTAGTTGACTACAAGAGAATATACAGTAGTTGGCTACAAAAGACTAAACAGTAGTTAGCTACAAGAGACTATACGTAGTTGGCTACAAGAGACTTACAGTAGTTGGCTACAAGAGACTGTACGCAGTTGACTTGGCTACAAGAGACTGTACGCAGTTGACTACAAGAGACTTACAGTAGTTGGCTATAAGAGACTGTACAGTAATTGGCTACAAGAGACTGTACGTAGTTGACTACAAGAGGCTGTACAGTAGTTGGCTACAAGAGACTGTACAGTAGTTGGCTACAAGAGACTGTACGTAGTTGGCTACAAGAGACTTACAGTAGTTGCTACAAGAGGCTGTATGTAGTTGGCTACAGCTTCTTCAGATTTTTTTCTTTCCATGAAACTAGGCATTAGTGAAACAGTAACATATCTGCACTGAACGTAATAGAGACTATGAGGCTGTTGAAAAGTGATAAAGAGTTTTCAATCATATTTGTACACTTATTATTTAAATAATAAAGTACATTTATTATTTGACTTACCCTCCTACAATATGTTGGCCATACGAAGAGGCATAATACTATAATGAAAACTATACTTGGGGAACAGTTGTTGACAAAAAGCAAGGGTAAAATGATGATATTCATGGGTGGTCAGCATCAAGAAGTTTACATGAATCCTAACCGGATACTCAGTAAGAGCAAGGGTAAGACAACGATATAGATGGGTGAACAAACATCAAGAGATGGACAAGAATAATTGTGCACTGTGACAGCATGGGATAGAACAATTTGGAGATCTGCTGCGGTTACTATTCGGTCTCCAAGAGAAGTTTTGCTGTAAGATGGTACAAAACTGCTAGTATTTCTCTCCCCTTCCCACCCACCCCGCCCTTTTCATGTTATTGCTTAGCTTATATTGATCCACTCTATCCCCAGTATACACACAGGAGGCGCTTCCCCCCCCCCTCCCCCCGGCCCCCTTTAAATCAGGAGAAGATCTCAATCTCAGGGCCATGGAGCGATGCATCAAACGGGCCATTCTTTCATTGGACTTGCATGTGGAGATCAACAAGATGACCTTTTCTCAGAAACTCAACATTTAACCTGCTTCATACATTGCTCGTGTTAGTTTCGTCAAAACTCAACAGAATCCCGATTATCAAGCTCATACAGAAGTTTAAAAATATACTCCATCTCGAGTCTCAGCGCTTAATGCTTTCTTTTTATCTAAGAAACTGGGAACAGATATATAAAACGCTATAAATACCATGAAGCCAGGAGAACAGGTAAGACAAATGTTAAGTTCTTATCTCCCTTTTGGTCGTCGTTAAGTCCTTCTACAGCTGCATAGATAGTGACATAAAATGATTCCAACTCCCTTAGAACTGAGCTTGATGTGTAATATTTCTATCTAATATGCAGTTAATGAAACGGTTTGCTCTCTCTCTATAGTTCCAGTTGCAAAGGAAAAGAGTTTTCTGGGGAAAAGGAAAAGAAGACTAGAGATTACGAAGCTCATAAATTAGATATCCTCAGTAACAAGATAGTAACCACTAACATCAGCAATTATATCATTATATGTAGTTACCAAACCTTTAGTCCTTGATACCAAAAGCAAACATCATTATTAAAACATCATCAAAATCATCACTAAGCGAAATGATACTAAAGGTAAAGATTATCATTATCAAAACATCACCAAGCGAAACAAGTCGAGAAAGGGTGGTTGTGTTTAATTGCAAGGTTATCAGAACAGGCAACTAAAGCTGCCAAAGACTAAAAACTCGTTGATTTGTTCCTTTAACCTGGTTAACTGGCTATCTGTGGCCCTCATGGTTGTGAAGCCTTATTTTTAAGGTCAAGCCTGGGAGGTAAAGCAAGCCGCTGGATACTGTTTCTTATCCGACACAACGTCTATACGCCAGTCACAAAGAACAGCTCTAAGCACTTCCAAGAAGTGATGGCGTATGTGTGGCTCTGCCTCTGTCTTTAATGTGTTACAGGGGGCATTCAATTAAGCCGGTGTTGTACCTTGATGCTCACGATGATTCTGATTTGTATATTATCTTGAAGCCGTGTTTTCTCAGTGTTGCTGGACAAGTTATTCACTGAATCCAGCCATTAGCTTCATGTTTCAGGATTAGTTAATCACTGTCTCCAGCCATTCTTCGCTTCAAGGCTCTTCAAAACCTAAAGTTAGCAGCACACTGATACGGAAGTCAAGCCAGTCCTACGAAACACTTGACATGAGGATTTATTGATGGAATGGATGAAAACGCAGATGGTGATGACGATAATCTGGCCGCTGACAGGTTTGCCCTGCCACGTGGTGACTCAATTCATACTTGTAAACTTTAGAACAGATCTGACAGAAACTCTAGAACAGATCTGACAGAAACTCTAGAACAGATCTGACAGAAACTCTAGAACAGATCTGACAGAAACTTTAGAACAGATCTGACAGAAACTCTAGAACAGATCTGACAGAAACTCTAGAACAGATCTGACAGAAACTCTAGAACAGATCTGACAGAAACTCTAGAACAGATCTGACAGAAACTCTAGAACAGATCTGACAGAAACTCTAGAACAGATCTGCAGAAACTCTAGAACAGATCTGACAGAAACTCTAGAACAGATCTGACAGAAACTCTAGAACAGATCTGACAGAAACTCTAGAACAGATCTGACAGAGACATCACGAAAACCATCCTCTCAGGTGCACATCCAAAATAAGACTAACTCACTCTCAGCTTTTTTTTTCCCCACTATCCCCAGTCACGGGATTCACAAACCACGTGATCTTCTGGAAGGATCTCAACCCTAACCCGGACGTTCAAAAAAAAAAAAAAGACTCATAAGGCGAAAAATACCCTTTCTGTGGAGAAAACTCCAAATTATCTCCCATACTGCTACAGAAACCTGGTACAAGAACAATGCTTATATATACTTTATATATACAAGGTGTGTCCTGTAAGTAATCAGCAGGGCCTGGGGGATGGATTCTCCAGGCCTGAAGGTTAGTGGAGTGTAGGGAGTAGATAAATAACATTAGCAAACCTTAGTTTGGCAACCATAGAGTAGGAATAATGGGTCAGTTACCGGTCATTGTCAGAGTTGCTCGCCTCTACAATGACCGGTAACTGACCCACTATTCCTACTCTTGTATTAACAATTAACCTAGGTTTGCTAATGTTATTTATCTACTCCCCACAGGGAAGATGTTAGGCAAAGGATCGATATCTCGTCATTTGGCTCTGAGCTTTTACAGAGTGCGGATCGCTTGCAAAGTGGACAGCTATTTAAGCGTCGCGTAACGGTCAAAATGCAGAGGAGTGTCGCTCAGCGACAGGCGATAAAGTTTTGTGTTAAACCTGAAAAATCCACAACTGATACGCTTGCTATGATACAGAAAGACTACAGGAAGAATGCTTTATCGAAAACACAAGTGTTTCGGTAACACAAGACGTTAAACGAAAAGACAGAGCTCTGAGTGGCACACTACCGAGTCTCCTCGACCAAAGAAGGCTCGAATGAGCAAATCGAAGATGAAATCGATGCTCATTGTCTTTTTTATTCTAAAGGTGCTGTCTTTAAGGAGTTTGTGCCACCCGGATAAACGGTCAACGCAGCCTTTTACGTGGAAGTTCTTAAACGGCTGAAGAACAGAGCCGCCTGGAGATCGCCAACACCTGGGTTCTTCACCACGACAGTGCCCGAACCATGCTTCGCTGCTAGTGAGAGAGTTTCTGGCGAAAAACTATATCAACCTTCCTACAGCCCGGATTTGGCTCCGGCTAACTTCTTTTTGTTTCCCCGGCTCAAATCAAGCTTGAAAGGCCACCATGTTGGGACTGTTAATGACGTGTAAGCTGCCGTGACGAGAATATTTGGTCAGCTTTAGGTGGTATCGGGAAGGTCAGTGTGCCCGATAGCTAGCGCCCTTCCTTTTGTGAGGCGACAGGCGCCTGGCGGGAATTGGAATGAAAGAGGCCTAAAAAAGGAAGTACATAACGAAGACTTGGGGAGTTAAGTAAAGATACGAGGAAGATAATGTTCTTTTATCTTGTACAGACAAGTAAATAAAAACATACGATGCGTCTGAGTAAAGAATTTGAAAGGATTTGCCAGAGAATGGCACAAAGGATCTTTGTCTGAAACAGACACGTGGCGTGATAAAGACGCGTGTCATATCATAGTTTTGTTGTAGTCTTGCGGTAATATTATGAAGAATCTCAGCCTTCATTTATCAGGGAGGAGTGCTGTGGTACAACTTCTTCATCATTTATTCGAAATGTACAGAAAAAAAATGTCATCATTAAATATTCTTTTGTCGTATTTTGTTTTGTTTCCGCATGGCCATACGAGGAATCTGAAATGAGACAGCAAAATTATCAACTTTCCTGTGAGTCTGTTCTGGTGATGGGGATTGTGTTTAGCATGATTGCTCTGTTTATGTCTGTTTTCTGCTTCTGTTTTACTTGTCAGAAGTTTAGATGCTCGTGATATTGTTTTGCATCTAAAATAAATGTGATCCTCAGTTTCTTGTTTGCTTTCCCTACATAACTTACACCCATTTGGTTTATTTGAGCTGTGTTTTGTTGCTATAGGTGTCATGTTAAACAGCAGTCTGTATCTCTTTGGCTTTGGGCGTAATCCCTATGACGTTTATGTTTTGGAATGTTTGGGTATGGTTTGTTTGTGATGAAATAGTTGTATCCTCTTTTGACTCTAAAGTGTAATGATGGTTCTTGTTCTCTGATTAGTTGTTTGTAATTACAGTTTCAGAAGATTTTGTGTGTGTGTTGTGTGTTTGTGTGTGCGTGCATGCGCGTGTGCGTGTGCGTCTGTGTGTTCGAGCTTTGTTATATTTTGTATGCGTTGTATGTAGAAGAAGGGTAGTGTTCCAAAATGGTATATTGACGATTCTACAGAAGTTGGATAAAGTCCTACAAAATAGTGTGCTAGTACGTATTTTGTGGCTCTTTGGTAATGCTTCCTGTGTATTTAATTATTAGTGCTTGTATTTTTGTTGCAATGTTTTGTAGTGCAATGCCACTTCGTTTATTGTCTTGCATCAGTGATTTTTGTATGGTGTTCCTAAAGATGAGTTTACTGACTAGTTTGTTGATTTCTTTGAGTACTATTGCGGGCAGGGGGAGGGGGTGGGGGAGATGTTTGCTGTGTAGATCAGTTTGGGTGTTCACTATTACCCTTTTAAAGAAGATTGTTGCTGTTTTGTACTGGTATAAATCTAATCTATTTTTAATTTTCTGTATTATGCTTCTCTGTCATATCTTGTTTGTTTGTGATGATATTGCTGTGTTATATATTCCATATATGTTCATGTTGTTAACGTGTATTAAGTCGAAAAGGAAATCTGACTTACTGGTCCATTTCTCCAAACCCATGACCTGTGATTTTTTAATGTTCATTTTAGCCCCGCTGCCTTCTCCAAATTCTTTAAAAATGTCTAAAATAAAGAGTTTAAAATGTGACGCATTGAGGAGATGTTTGTAGGAAAGAAGACCGTGTCATCCGCGAAAGCGATCAGCTTCTTCTCTCCTGCACCAGGGATAAAGGTTCCTTTGATGAGGTTGATACATCTGATCTTTTCCAAGACTGGCCCCAAAGGTAACACGTACAGAGATGGGGAAAGAGTGACTATACGGTTAAAACGCACAGAAATGGAGAAAGTGTGACTCCATGGTTAAAACGCACAGAAGTGGGGAAAGTGTGGCTCCATGGTTAAAACGCACAGAAGTGGGGAAAGAGTGACTCCATGGTTAAAACGCACAGAAGTGGGGAAAGAGTGACTCCATGGTTAAAACCAACAGAAGTGGGGAAAGAGTGACTCCATGGTTAAAACCAACAGAAGTGGGGAAAGAGTGACTCCATGGTTAAAACCAACAGAAGTGGGGAAAGTGTGACTCCATGGTTAAAACCAACAGAAGTGGGGAAAGTGTGACTCCATGGTTAAAACCAACAGAAGTGGGGAAAGTGTGACTCAATGGTTAAAATGCACAGAAGTGGGGAAAGAGTGACTCCATGGTTAAAACGCACAGAAGTGGGGAAAGTGTGGCTCCACATTTAAAACGCACAGAAATTGGGAAAGTGTGGCTCCACATTTAAAACGCACAGAAATTGGGAAAGTGTGGCTCCACGTTTAAAACGCACAGAAATGAGGAAAGTGTGGCTCCACGTTTAAAACGCACAGAAATGAGGAAAGTGTGGCTCCACGTTTAAAACGTACAGAAGTGGGGAAAGAGTGGCTCCACATTTAAAACGCACAGAAATGAGGAAAGTGTGGCTCCACGTTTAAAACGCACAGAAATGAGGAAAGTGTGGCTCCACGTTTAAAACGCACAGAAATGAGGAAAGTGTGGCTCCACGTTTAAAACGCACAGAAATGGGGAAAGTGTGGCTCCACGTTTAAAACGCACAGAAGTAGGGAAAAAGACCACCCTTGTCGGACAGATGTAGTTAGATTTATTGTGTTTGTTAAAGTGTGGTTCTCCAGGATCTGACTTTGTGGTGAGAAATATGTAATGTCTACTCGGTCTCTGAAGTAGCTCCCCATATTGTTACTGAGGACGGTTTTGTGGAGGAAGGAAAGAGACACCCTATCGAAAGCTTTTTCTTGGTCTAAAGATAGGATTTGCTGTCTGGCTGTTCTTGGTGTACTCAGTGAAATCTCTGAGAATGTGCGTGCTAATATTTCTGCTGTCAAGTCTCCACAAAAATCAATGGAAACAGCAGAAATATGGTTTATTAGAAGAATGTTGCAAATTCCCTGAACAGCAAAAATAACTAATGAAGAATGTATGAGAGGAACTGGAGAGACAAAAAAAATATTGTCAAAAAAATAAGAGAGAGAGACAATGTACTTTCACATGACATGCAATGAGAAGAGGGGGCATTGAAAATATTATAACAACAGGAAAAATAGAAAGAAGAAGATTAAGAAGAAGACCAAGAGAAATGATACTGAACAGTCTGACGGGATGGTGTGAGAGGAGATCACCAACTGAGCTGATGGCCTGCATGAAGGATCGTGTACTCTGGAGAAGCATAATAGCCAACGCCAATCGGCACGGCACCTGATGATGTTGATATGTAAGCCGCACTGGGCACCAGTGAAATGCGATGACCAGAAGCAGAGAAACTATCGACGGAAAACTGTATGTTAATAATACATTCATACAGAACGACGGGAAACACCAAGAGGGTGTAGATATAATTATGTCAAATGTAGCAGCA
This sequence comes from Achatina immaculata, assembly GCA_009760885.1. Classification (NCBI taxonomy): domain Eukaryota; kingdom Metazoa; phylum Mollusca; class Gastropoda; order Stylommatophora; family Achatinidae; genus Lissachatina; species Lissachatina immaculata. Next base: position 5,154,006 of record CM019694.1, read on the forward strand.
AAGAGTCTTATAGAATGGGAACCAGTGAACAGTCATATAATAAGAGCACGATACAACCGAAGACACGGAAGAATGGCAATCATACGGTGTTATGCACCCAAGAACGATGCAGATGATGAGGTAAAAGACGATTTCTATCACCAGTTACGAAGTCCCTAAACACGACATCCTAATTGCTATGGGGACTTTGACGCTAAGGTAGGGAAAGATAACACCGAAGTCGAAAAAGTAATGGGGAAAGAAGGAACTGACATAGTAAATCAGAACGGAGAAATATTAATTGAAATATGTCTGCATGGTCATTGGAGGCACAATATTTCTACACAAAGAGATACATAAAATAACGTGGATATCTCCAGATGATAGAACTAGAAACCAGGTAGATCATTTTTGTATTAGAAAGCAACACAGACCAGCTATGATAGATGTAAGGGCACATAGGGGTGCAGATGTCAACAGTGATCATAACCTGCGTATAGGGAAAATAAAACTAAAACTGAAAAGCCAACACAAGAAATCAGTACCCAGAAAGAAAAACAGCCACAGCCTACATGAAGAAAATACTAACGGTAATTTCAATCACGAACTTGCCAGTCACTCCACAACACTCAGTGAAGTAGAGGAGGTAGGTATAGATGAACTGTGGAATTCTTACAGTACAGCCATAACACAGCAGCAAAAGCAAGCGCTGGACTGAAAGAAACCAAAATAGAAAAGCATGGATATCAGAAAACACATGGAAGTACATACATGAAAGACGAGCAGCCAAATTAGCCATGTTGAATGTAAAGACAGATCTTGGAAAAGATCTGGCTAAAGCAAAATACAAAGAAATAGACAAGAAAGTAAAAAGTTCAGCTAGGAGGGATAAAAGAGAATACATAAATAGTATGGCGAAAGAAGCAGAGAAAGCAACAAAAACAGGAGACAGCAAAACTTTATACAACATTCAAAAGAGGCTAACAGGTACTATTAGATCCAAAGAAAGACCAGCCTTTAGCAAAACTTAAACCCTATTAACAAGTAGAGACCAAAAGTAAAGATGGGCCGAACACTTCCAAAAATATTTCATCGACCATACTCAAAAGAATTGATAAAACTTGAAACCAACTTACCACCCCCACACCTAAATGTCAACCTAGATGAAATTACATTGCATGAAATTAAAACAGCAGTGAATTTGAATACAAGTACAGAGAATGTTTAATAAAATTTGGAAAGAAGAAAAGGTCCCTTCTAAATGGAAAAAAATGAATCATTGTTAAAATAAAAAAGACAACCTCAGCGACTGCAACAATTGGAGAGGAGTAACCTTAGTATCAGTTGTGTCAAAAGTATTTTGCAAGGTCATTTTGAATAGACTTAAAAAGATATAGTAGATATCAATGAGAGAAGAACAAGCAGGATTTCGAAAAGGGAGAAACTGCCTCGACCAGATCTTTACTCCAAGAATACTACCTAAAGAACATACTGAAAAGCAGAAACCATTAATACTGAACTATAGACTTAAAAAAGGCATTTGATAGCATACACAGAGTTTCATTGTGGAGAATTTTAAGACTATATGGAATACCATTTAAAATTGTCAACATCGTAAAGGACCTCTAAAACGGGTATGTTTGTGCAGTCAAAAAAGGAAGAAGGGATGAACGAGTGATTCCTGATTGAAACAGGGGTGAAACAAGGATGTATACTATCTCCTTTGCTTTTTGGAATTGCAATAGACTTCATAATGAAGTGATGCTGCACAGGTAACACAGGTATGGACTGGGTACATGAGACCCAACTAGAAGATCTTGATTTTGCTCATGTCATAACTTTTATAAGTTCATTCATTCATTTTCATGTCCCTTGCGGAACTTTGCCTCCCTAACAACACTCCTGTAGGCCTCTCGGTTGTGAGCAAGATGGCCTGCTGGTGATGCATCTATTTGCAGATCATCAACGATGTCTTGCCGCCATCTTCGCTTTGGTCTTCCTCTCTTTCGTTTTCCCATTATGTACCCTTCCAAGACGGTCTTCTCTAGATTATCATGACGTTTAATGTGTCCAAAATATTTATATTTTATCTCTTTAATCCTCTTTACTAGCCAGCCTTCATCAGTATTAAGTTCTTGTAGTATAGATATATTTGTTCTTTTTTGTGTCCATGATATTTGAAGAACTCTCCTATATCATTTACATTTTACATTCAAAAGCATTTATGTGTTTCTCAACTGTTTTGTTAAGTGTCCAGGTCTCACAGACAAGTGTTGCCATGGGAAAGATGCATGCCCTTAAAAATCTTATTTATGTGGTTCTGTCTGTTCCTCTCCACAGATTCTTTAGTTGTTTTATTTTCTGAAGAGCGATAGATGTCCTTCTTTTAATTTCCCTCATTGTATCTCCATTATTAGTTAGTAGTGATCCAAGATATTCAAAACTCTCCACTTCTTCCATTTTTTCCTCATTGATACATATTTCAGCTGCCTTGTTTGTTTTGTCAGTTGTCATCAATTTAGTTTTCTTTGCATTAAGATAGAGCTTTTGCTCTTCGCTATTCTTAGAAACTGACATAATTAGTTTTTACATTCCTTTTTGTGTTGCGGACAGTAATACTGTGTCATCAGTATGTCAAAACCAAGTTGTTGTTTCACCATTTATTCTTACTGCTGCTTGTTGGTCTAGATACAGCAGTGATATTAATTGCATAAAATGTGTTAGAAATCACATTTTCCCCATTATTTCCCACAGTTTCTGGTGTTGTACACAATCAAATGCCTTTGAGTAGACTAAATATAGATAAATATAGATTCACATTAAACTATCTGCAATTCTCTATTATTAATCTTATATTTATTATATGATCTCTTGATCCTCTTCCTTGCCTGAAACCAGCTTGGACCATATTGACATTTTCTTCTATTTTCTTACGAAGTCTACCCATTATGATTTTTAACAGAATTTTACTACCATGACTAATCAGGGCAACAGTTCTGTAGTTTGTGCATAAGTTCAGGTTACCCTTTTTTGGCAGTGGTATGAATACAGTAACAATGTGAATTCCATGCAAGAAAAAACAGATATCCTGTCTTCACTGGCTAGCAAAATAGGACTTGAAATTAACAATGAAAAAACAAAAATAATGAAACTTCCCATTAATTAAAATGGAAAAATACACGTAGAGGGGACAGCTGTTGAAGAAAGTCAATTTTCATACTTTGGCAACTACATAGACCAGGATGGTGACACTAGAAAGGAAGTTAGAATTAGAATTGTAAAAGCAGCATCGATCTTCAAGGATCTTGAGAACATATGGCATTCAAAAATTATAAGCACAGAAACCATGTTAAGATTATTCAATTCAAATGTAATATCCACCCTCATTTATGCATGTGACAGCTGGAAAACAACTAAAGAAATAGACAATAATTTAGACTCTTTTGAAAACAAATGCCTAAGGAAAATACTCGACATCAAGTGGAACGAATTCAAGAACAATGCAGAGATAAGACAGATGACTGAACAACAACCAGTCTCATGGGTGATCTGGAAAAGGAGATGGACATATGTTGGTCACGTGATGAAAAGAAACGATCAGAGAATCCCAAAACAAGCTATCAAGTGGAACACAACAGGGCGAAGAAAAGAGGCAGACCATATGAAACTCTAAAGATGACATTGTTAAGAGAGGCCAAATTAATAGGCATAAAATCCTTTTGACGAGGTTGAAAAGCTCGCCGAAGACAGGAAAAATTGACGAACTACCTTGCCAGCCCTATGTGACGTTTAATGGCACGGGAAGGATACACGATAAGATATAAGCCATGGTATATAGGAGGATTTTCTCATTGGATCGGGGAGAAGGGGGGGAGGTTGTTCCTCGTCGGATCATCGGGGACGGAAGGGGGTCCTCGGCAGATCTTTGGAGAGGGGGTTCATTGTCGAATCTTCAGAAAAGGGAGGGGGGGGGAGAGAGAATATGATCCTCGTTGGATCTTCAGGTGAGGGTTGGAAGTTGAGGCGGTGAATGAGGGTTCTTTTCAAGTTGGCCACTAATCCAAAGCCTTTCTTACCTCTACATGATGCTATGTCCCATCATCTTCGCAGCGCCGACTGTTAAGAACATCCTACTCAGATCTCTATGGAGACAAAAGCAACAGTCCCTTGCTCTCCGTCTACCTGATAGACTGGGTAATGCTCGACATGGTCCATTAGGTGAATGCTGCTTTCTGCTACCTTCGGGACTACGTTGAACTCATGCCCGTTAGGACAAAATAGCCGCAATAGCCACCTGCTAGGAGCACTTACAAAGAGGAGGATCAGTGTCTGTTGGATGACTCGCCAGCACTGGTGATCCCATCAGCATAACTATCTTAGTTTTCTCCCCGGTTCTGGTTATAAAAGTGAGTTTGACATTTCAATTCAACATATATGGATTAGTCCATGACGGGAGTTTACAGATGTACAAATGGATACTATCGTCTGTGGTTTTTTTTTTTTGGTTAATCAATAATACATGCTCGATCATGTATTGTACGATTCATATGGCCTCATATCATATGATCTCATATCGTATGGCTTCATAGCATATGGCCTCGTATCATATGGCTTCATATTATATGGCCTCATATAATATGGCTTCATATCATATCGCCTCATATAATATGGCTTCATATCATATGGCCTCATATAATATGGCTTCATATCATATGGCCTCATATCATATGGCCTCATATCATGTGACCTCAAGCGGATCATGAACAAATATTTAAGTAGGTAGCTTTGTGCTTTCCATTCATTATTCCGCGAATAATGCAAAACTATACTTATTATTTGTGTTGGATTATCAAAACTATACTTATTATCTGTGTTGGATTATCTGAGCAAGCTAAAGCCGTGGGGGCCTAAAGTCAAGGAGAGAAAAAAAAAACTCTGTAATAAAATTTGTTTACATAACAGCGGTTAAATAAATTAAGTTTACTTGAAAGTAAAACGTTGACAGTAATGTCTGGTCTGTGTAGTGGAAAGTCGTATGGTAATAGTAGAGATCACAACAAGAGGAGATTCATGGCATATATCGGTAGATGGGCGATAGAGTTTGCAGGAGACCTTCCTACCTTTAGCCTACAGACCTGAGTGGTTTTTAATTGGTCGCAGATTCATATACCCTCACAAAAGTGTGAAAGGTTTCCGTGACTTGTTGAGGCAATAATGGCCAGCCACAACACGCTGCAAGAAACGAGGACGGCTCGTCGCCTTTGACCTACATTTTCAATTAATGGTATAGTTATTGATTGCCGTTGTAACAGAAGGTTTATGCTAAATCTGTCGTGCACTTCTCCAACTGAAGGCCATGTTTGCAGGCCGTGCTGTTGCTTTTGCTCGTCAGGATTCTCACAAGCACTACGAAGTACGTGCACCATGTGCTGTTGTCTCTTCAGTGAAAGAGACAACAGCACATACAACAGTGGTGGCTAAACCGTAGTTCGTGAGCCACATGCTGCTCTTTGACATAACATGTGCGGCTTGCAGAAATATGTTGACTCATTCATTTGCATGTCCCTTGCGGAACTTTGCCTCCCTAACAACACTCCTGTAGGCCTCTCGGTTGTGAGCTAGATGGCCTGCTGCTGATGCATCCATTTGCAGATCATCAACGATGTCTTGCAGCCATCTTCGCTTTGGTCTTCCTCTCTTTCTTTTTCCCATTATGTACCCTCCCAAGACGGTCTTCTCCAGATTACCATGACGTTTAATGTGTCCAAAATATTTAAGTTTTCTCTCTTTAACCTTCTTTACTATCCAGCCTTCTTCAATATTAAGTTCTTGTAGTATGGATTATTTGTTCTTTTTTGTGTCCATGATATTTGAAGAACTCTCCTATAGCATTTACATTTCAAAGGGATTTATATGTTTCTTAGCTGCTTTGTTAAGTGTCTAGGTCTCACAGGCATATGTTGCCATGGGAAAGATGCATGCCCTTAAAAATCTTATTTTTGTAGTTCCGTCTGTTCCTCTCCACAGATTCTTTAGTTGTTTTATTTTCTGAAGAGCGATAGATGTCCTCCTTTTAATTTCCCTCATTGTATCTCCATTATTAGTTAGTAGTGATCCAAGATATTCAAAACTCTCCACTTCTTCCAGATTTTCCTCATTGATACCTATTTCAGCTGCCTTGTTTATATTGTCACTTGACTAAGTTTTGTTTATATACAATGTGTGTGCCCAATTCTAAACCCTTTTGAAATAAAGATCGGTTCTAAGGACTGCAATAGCCGGAGGTGGGGTGGGGGATATGCTCTCCAATCCAATTAAATGTCTCCAAGACGTGCGTCTCATATAGCCTCTGACAGTCCATTTCCAGCTCCTGGCCTTCTCGTGGCGGAACTGTTTAAACTGACAGGAGAAGGGGCGAAGGCGAATATCTGGCGCCTGAAAACCAGACGTTTCGGGTAGATGAGAGTTTCTTTGGTAGCTTATCTAGGAGAATGAAACTCTGATTTAAAACCCGCTACTTGCGAGAATCTTCAGCTGCCGTACGTGGGGTGAAACTCCTCCCTGAAAGTGAAGAAAAAATGCGATTAGGGTTGTCGCGCAGTGCCGCCGTGGAAAAGATGAAAGAAAGGATTAAGTGAAGTAACCAGTAGTCTCGAGGTCAGGACTACTCGAATCACGGCACCTCTGCTCTTGAGCCCGGCCACGTCCTATAAACATCCATACTGGGGCAGAGTGCCTAAATTGGCTTAACCCAGAGGTTAAACTAAGACACTGCTGGCGAGATTCTTCGGCTGCCACGTGTGGGATAAAACTCCTCCCGGCCAATGAAGAAAATGCGAAAATGCAATTAGGGTTGCCGTGCGGCGCCGCTGTGAAAAGGTGATAGAAAGGATAAAGTGAATTTTAATCGGTATGTCCAGTAGTCTCGCGGCGAGAGCTACTCATACCACGGCGCAAAATCCTGAAGTTTTCCGGTGAGAAAGTCCAACTCTGGACTGGATGGACAACCACCTCTCACCCGGCGGGGATATACTAATATCCAAAACACGTCGAGGTTTTCCGGTGAGAAAGTCCAACTCTAGATTAAACTGATGCAATGAAAACCACAGTGTCACCCAATCCCACTTCTGCAACCCATCGAGAATACAGACCCAAGTCCTACGAACCTCTTGTGGTCCTCTCGGGGACCATAGGAGAACCACGGGACCTAGCAAGGACCACAGGAGTAAATTCAGTAGGATCACGGGGCGGTCTTGGTGGTAGAATCGAATAAAAAAAGAAGAAGAAGAAATAAAGATCAATCAATCATTCAGTCAATCACTTTCTATGATGACGTGAAGTTCTCTTACATTTTCCCGAATCTCCTTTATGGTTTGGAAACGGCGTCCTTTCAAAGTGATTTTGAAGTTTGAGAAACACGGAAAAAAGTCTGCTAGAGCTAAGTCCGGACAGTGAGGTGGATGGGGCACAACTGACGTCTGATGCTGTGCCAAATAACTGCGAATAAGTAGCGACGTGTGAGCTGGAGCATAGTTGTGACGCAACATCCAAGTTGGTTTTCCAACAGTTCGGACCTCTTTCTGCGCTAAAACGTCCGGGTGCAACTGCTTCTTTACTATCTGACCATGTAGTACAAATTCATAATGGACAATGTCTTTGCACTAAAAAAACAACCAAGAACACATTTATCTTTGGCCGACCCATCCGTACCTTTTTTTTTTTTTTGTGGTCGAGGAGACCCTTTCCCCTTTCCCCAAAACTCCCAAGGTTCACCCAGCCTCAAGGAAAAAAAATGGGTGCCAGGGTTAACGCTCTGGTAAGGAAAAGGAATGACGCCGCTAGCCATGGAGTTCGTGCTGATGGCGGAATTTATGATTTGACCGTGTGCAACGACGCTGATTCACAGCTCATACCCTTTCCTCCAACCACTGCGAAGATTGCATTTTAGTTTCAAAATCGTATAAACAAACTCACGTTTCAGCTCCTGTTATGACGTTTTTAACATGATTATTTGCATTGGCAAGCAAATTTTAAACATATTTAAATACGGTTCTCTTTCTAATCGTCAGTCATGCGGCATGAATTTTGTGAAAAGACGCGACGTTAAGTTTTTCAGTCAAAATGAAGATCCTAAGCTGATGCTTACTTGGACAGCAGCTTCTTGGACGGTTAAAGGACGATTTCCACGAATCACAGTATGAACTCTTTCTGCATGGTCGTTGTCTGTTGATGTGGAAGGTCGTCCAGACATGGGATCTTCACCTACCTGACTTGTTGTGAAACTTGGACAATTAACAAAAAGATGACAAAGAAACTGAAAGCAACAAAAATATTGTTTTGGAGAAAGATATAATAGACAGCTTGTACAGACAAGAAAAAAAACCCGAATAAGTCCACAAAAGAAGTCTCAGGACAACAAAAACTGGTTACAATGATAAGAAATGACAGAATTTGGAGAACTTTGTGGTGACTGGTTAATTCAAGGGAAAAAGGAGGAGATGAAAGGCAAGAGAAAAATGCTTCAGTGGACTGACCATGTGGCATGAAAGAGAAAACAAGAAAAGCATTTGAACTTATCAGAAACACCAAGGACTGCATGAGATGGAGAAGCATGGTCGCCAATGCTTCCCGGCATGGAATATAAAATAATAAAATAATGTAAAGGTGTTTTTCGCTGGTGTTAGTTAGAAAGGGTCATCATCTTTGAGTTTTGCTCATGTCCAAAGGTATTTCTATCTTCTCCTATCAAGTATTTTGCAGTTGTTTAATAGTTTTCTTTCAACTATTAGACTGAAATGACAGACAAGTGTTATATTCTGAACATGACCCTATGGTACTTGCTGATAGTTGGCAGATGTATACAGTCAAACCCACTTAATATCACATCGTTTTATGTCACTACCTGGATATTGTCACATACATTTGTATCCCCGGCCAACTCCTATAAGTAATTAATGGGCTTTACTCCCGTTAATATCACCCCGCTTATTGCCACAATTCAGTTAATGCCACGGTATTTTCGCATTCGGAGGAGCTAAAGACTCCGCTTTGTATCACAGACTGGGCGAGTACAAACATCTCACAAAGCGTTACCAGCTTCGCGATTCGCCAAAGTGGCCGTCCGATTGATCACCGAGTAATTGCCGCATCAATCTTTTGAACATGTGGGCATCGAAATTCACGTGGTGTGAATGAAAGGCTTACCACAGCCGCCCTTTCGTGATTAAAATCTGGCTTTTTTTCGGTCATTGGCTTCTTTATCAAGACGTGGGGCGGTGTTAAATTGGCAACGTGAGGTGATAGTTAATCAGACTCCAGTAGTATACTGCTGATCATATAGCCGGGAACTTCTCTCTGGTTCTTGTTGTGATAGATACTGGCTACTAAACGCAAACATGTTGATCTGGATTTTAACAGTAAAATGGATATTCTAAAGCAAGTTGATGAAAAAGTTACAAGAAAGGACATAGCGGATAAATTTGAAATTGACGTTTCAACTGTATCGAAACTTGTTAAAAACCGAGACAAAATTGAACGAGATTTTCACTCGTTTTTAGTTAGGTCAAACTTTAAGCGAAGGCGTGCCAGTTCCTACATGGATATTGAGTGTGCTTTGCTGAAATGGTTCAAACAGACACGTTCTGTTGCCTGTGTGCTGTCCTATGATGGCAGAAATAGCAGAACGTTTTGCAAAAGAACTTGATATGTCTGACTGAAAGTGTTCGAACGGCTTTCTTGTGCGCTTTAAGAAACGCCACAACATAACATTAAAGGTCGCTTCAGATGAAGCGACCCAAGTTAACACCGATGTCGTTAATGATTAGATTTCTCCCTTACCAAAATTTCTGGATGCGTACAGCCCAGATGACATTTTTAACATGGATGAAACAGGCGTTTTTTTATAAACTGCTACCAAACAGAACTTTGTGCTTTCGTGATGAGAAGTGCCACGGTGGCAAACGTTCTACAGATCGTTTTACTGTAACATATCTGGCACTGAGAAGACTCCGCTTCTTGTTATCGGAAAGTCACGAAATCCGCGGTGCTTCAAGAATGTAAAGAGCCTGCCCGTCACTTACAAGTCCAGCAAGCGTGCATGGGTGACAAATGAACTGTTTGAGGACTTGTTCATTTCTTTCGACAACAAAATGAACAGAAAAGTTTTGTTGTTCGTTGACAACTGTCTGGTACACACTGACGTCACCAATCTAATGACTACAAAGCTTGTTTTCCTGCCACCTAACACAACCATCGTGCTGCAGACTTGCGACAAAGGTATCATTTACGCATTCAAGCAACAGTATAGAAAGCGAATAGTGCGTCATGTGCTGTATGATGTGAAACAAAAGCGTGTCGCCAAGATCGGCATCAAGGTAGCGATTAATTTTATGCATGCGGCATGGAACATCGTCAGCCAGTCAACGATTGTGAACTGCTTTTGTAAACTGCAGTTTACTTTCTTGCCACAGCCAGTGCTCAATACAAATGTTAGTACTACTGTTGACGAGGCAGATGCTGCTTAATTATAGTGTTTTCTATATTGTAAGACTAAGACTTACTGTATTTTGTGATTAGTACACATTGTGTCAAATGGTGATAGCTTTGGCTGTTTGTTATGTGTTTAATGTACCAAATGTGAGACGGACAGACACATACACACACACACACTGGCCCAGTTCAATCCATTTTAATGGACTGCTGTTTATGTTAACTCTGCTTATTGTCATCACATTTTTTGACGGTCCCGACAATGTGGCAATAAACGGGTTAGACTATTTTAAACGTGACCTTACAATAATGGCATATAGTTGGCAAGTGTTACATTTCATACATGACCCTACACTAATGACATATAATTGACAGGTATTATGTTTCATACATGACTGCAGTGCAAGTTAGTGTTCTGATCTCTGAAGAACTGTAAATTCATGTAAACAGAAGCCAACATGGACAAAATTACAATGACTCACTTTAAGACTTTCCAGCACCCAAGAAATAAGTTTCTTCACAGAAGAGGTATGGCAAGCCGCAAGAGAGTTTCCAATAGCCAGGAAGAAAACACTAGCATGTTATTGGCAGTGAGATTGAAGAGTTAAAACAAGGTCTTTCCCAGATATGGACACTACTTCTCATAACCATTACATCACTCTAGCTCAGGGATCTTTCCTTCCACTTAGGCCATCTCTCTAACCTAAGGATCTTAATTCCTGCTCGTACCATCACTCCTCTAGTTCAGTGATCTTTGTTCCTGCTCATGCATCAATCTAGTTCAGGGATCTTTTTTCTCACTCATGCCACCACTCTAGTTCAGGGATCTTTGTTCTCACTCAAGCCCTCACTCCAGTTCAGAGATATTTGTTCTCACTCATGCCCTCACTCTAGTTCTGGGATTTTTGTTCTCATTCATGCCCTCACTCTAGTTCAAGGATCTTTGTTCCTGCTCATGCATCAATCTAGTTCGGGGATTTTTGTTCCCACTCATGCCATCTCTGTATCTCAGGGATCTTTGTTCTCACTCAAGCCACCATTCTAGTTCAAGGATCTTTGTTCTCACTCATACCATCATTCTAGTTCAGGGATATTTTTTCCTACTCATGCCATCACTCAATCTCATGGATCTTTGTTCCTACTCATGCCATCATTCTAGTTAGGAAGATCGTAAAGCACAAGGAAAGTACACAGCAATTGTAAAGGAAATGAATCTTTAAGGTAGATCTTTGCTTGCCCACAAATTACCAGTCATTGAGTTGTAACACTTACATAGCACATACAGTCCACAAATTGAGATGGTTCTCATGCTGTTAATAAGAGAAGTGAAGGACCATATGTAGTGCAGTTGAAAATAAAAGAATGACATTTCTGTGATTAGTGTTCCAATTAAATGACATTGCCAAAGATGGGACATGATCAAAATGACCAGTAGATTATATATGCTCCAAAAGCTCTCAAAACTAATGGTACCAAATATGTAGAAGTCCACATAAACTCTGGGCTGATCTCATTCCCTTTACATGCAGTTAGACTCCCTTGTTTGAGTTCTTCTCTTTCTTATCTGTCTGCTTATACAAACAGTGTCGTAAGGAGTTTCAGAGCAAGGTGAGAGGCCTGTGTAGATATCGTGTTATGTTTCCTCAGTGTATCTTTCATCCCATCTAACCACTTTTCCCTGGTTGTCTGCATGTCCTATATCAAGATATTTTTGAGTTGTATGCATGTGCAGTTGGTTGTTCCGGATTCATGCGCTATCAAATGCTTGAACCACTTAACTCTCTGATTTTTGATGTAGTCCTTGACAGGATGGAGTTTATCCATTGCAATTTCAGAGTAAAACTGAAAATTATACCCCTACATTATTAATTCAGGAAGAAAACAAAACACAGCATTATTATTTTTACAAAATATGTATAAAGACATTATTATTTTTTCACTTTATTTCTTGCATTCAGTGACTGCATAAATGGGTGAATTATAACAACACTCAAGTCAGCAACGGCAGTACATCAAATGATGTAGAAATGCTGTAGCTTTATGACAGGGTGGGTTATAGAGTGGTACTAAATTATCATTTGTTCTAACACAGGCTATACAAATGGAAGCAGTGGTGATCAAAACAAATACAGTGGGGGAAATATCAAGGTTTCAGTTTTCAACTTTTATTTTCCAAACTCACTCACTTTTGTCCCAGTTCCTGGCATAAGAAATGCATTGCTGCCATAATGAAAGTGAATGTGTGTTATGTCCTGTAGCAAAAACAAAATGGTTTTATTTTTTGCTTGAGCAGAATCCACAAAATGGAAAACACTGGCTTTCTTTTTTTAACCTTTCACAGCTGTCCTAATTCTTCTTTCATGCAGACTACATTAACACAAATAATAATCACACACTTTTTTGATGCATCCTGTAAAATAACATGCTAATAACATCAGCCTGCTCAAAACAACTTTCATATGATTAATTCAGTCCCTGATTACTGAGATTTCACTGTTCGTAGAAAACATGAAAACACAACTGAACCTTTTGTCATCTTTACTCAGCTCCCTCCTTTCCACTCTCTCTCATCATTCCATGTCCAAACTCACTCTCCTCTCTCTTGCTTTTCAAAGAAAAAAAATTTTATGATGAATTTATGCACTAATAATACTTAATTCAGCCCAGCATGCATTCCTTTTTGGTACCTCTACTGTAGAATTTGACCTCTAAAGAAATTTTTAAACTTTCTGAATGCAAGAATCATATTTATGCCAAAACAAACATTCACAGTATCTCTGACAAAACTCTGTATTCCTGATCGAAGTCTGTGTTGATTTTTGTGATCGGTTTTGATGCAGCTGTGCAGTGCAGGCAAGTTACACCATAGATCAAACAGAATTGAGACTTCACACAAAAAGGTCAAAATTTATTCAACCTGTTTGTCTGTTGAACTAGGGTTCAATAGGGTAAATAATGTACCCTAGATTTCTAATGCATTCAGTGGCTTAGTGTGTTCTCATTTTTATATGTCAAACAATATTAAATTATAACAAAAATTCAAGACACAATTACCATCACAGAAACACAAATTTGGACTCTTTCATACAGTTATGGTAAAGAGAAATATATATGTATATTAAATGGCATAACAAGATAAAACATCCTTTGCTGAAGCATCAATTGTCCTGTCTAGCGATCCAGCACTTTGAAGAAGTACTCCACCTGAAACAGATGAAAGTACACTAATAAATATAACTGAATTTCAACTTTTCTATCAATTTACAAAATGCTACATTACTGAATGATGACCAGATTTTTTTTAGCCTCCGTAACCCTTTTTGGATACAATTTCCCATTGGAAGACAACCCAGCATATTTAGGCATTACACCAGATTTCCGTCTGACCTGGAAAAACAATATCAACAAAAGTGAAAAAAAAAATATACATCAAAGAATAGAAACGATGAAGAAACTAGCAGGGACTACCTGGGAAGCAAACCACATCATACTTAAAAAAGATGTATGCAGAAAGAGTGAGGCCAAAACTAATATGGTGTGATAGCATGGGCACCAGCAGCCAAAACCAACCTTTGCAAATTAGACAAAGTACAAAAGAGAACTGAGAATCAAGCAGGCACAATGAAAACAACATCACTAAAATAACTGGAGAGCATAACTGAAAAACAACATCTGGAAGACAGAAGGGAACTAAAAACAATACTAGAGTAAATAAATTCAAAAGATTAAAAGAACACTTAATGTATGATAGTATGCACAACCACGGCAAAGGGAGACCAAAGAGAACAAACTTCATCCAAAGAGCGAAGAAACTCCTGCAAGATGGCCCAACAATCCCACATACACAAAGTAAGCCTCTACAATCATTTCGCAAATTTCCATCACAGAAAAGTGAAAAATTCCCAGAACTGCAAAATCAACTTCCAGGCACACAGAAAAAAGGAACTCAAACAGCAAAAGAAAAACAAGTGATAGCAATGGATTAAACTAAAAAAAAAACTCTCAAAAAGTTCTGGACATGTATATACACAGACAGATCAGCTTCAAACACCACAGAAAATGGAGGTGGAGGCATATTTATAAAACTGAAACAAGAATAAACAACACAGACGGCTAAACCAACAGGTGCTTATTCCAGTAACTATACAGCAGAGACAGAATCAATAAACCCTGCAGCAATGAAAATAACAGAACACAAAAGCCATGCTGAGTGGCAAATATACTACTCACAACGTGCTAGGGATCACTTGGAAAAGTACACAGTGGAGCTTAGAAAGTTAATGTAATCAAGCTTGACTGACATCATTTAACTTACTGAGATTCACTGAAAAGGATACAAAACCAATAAACACACAGAACCATGTCAAGCAGTGATGTTGGACCTCAGAAAGTCCCCACCCCTAAAATGTCACATTATTTTCAATGTAAACCAATCCAACAAGGAGTAAAAAATCATGTCCCAGAATGTTGAGAACAGAACAAATGGGTTGTCAGTAGTGTGTATGACCCCTCTTGCTCTGTAAGAAATCCTGAAATGCCTTCTCATGCTGCAGATGTTTCTGATATGTTGCTGTGGAATTTCTGGCCACTCCTGTTAAAGGGCGACCGCCAGCACATGAAGGGTATGAGACTGGTATGTTCTGGCTCTCATGGTATGTCCCAGATGTGCCTAATTGGATTTAAGTCCAGAGATTGAGCTGGCCAGTCCAGGTGCTTGATGGCTTCCAGGTACTGGTCTACCAGCTTGGCACAATGAACCCTTGCATTATCATTCATAAGAATGAACTTGGGACCAACGACATCAATGTGGTCTGACAATAGAGTTGAAGATTTCATTGAGAAAAATACTTCAGTGGACTGAAGTCACTGACCCATTCTGTTAGACATGTAGGTCCATTTTACCCTGTATGCTGATTCCTCCCCACCATAAGAATGAGCCACCTACACAGCAGTCATGTTGGGTCACATTATGGGTGTAAAAATGCTCATTTTTTCATCTCTATACTCTCCTTCTGCGATCTGTCATGTCAAGACAAAATCTGGACTGTGAACAAGACAGGGACCCAGTCAGCAAATGCCCATGCTTGCCTGGTTTTTCTCTGATTTCTTGACAAAATGGTGTGAACTGCAGCTGCTCTAGACTGAAGGCTAGCCTCATTAAGTCTATTTCTTACAGTCCGAGTACAAATTCAATTTGATGTTGCATACTGCAGATGAATTCTGAGTAAGGTGGCATTCATGAAAGATTACATCATGTAGTTGAGTGGAAAAGCAGTCACTTACGTGTGTCATCAAGCATTGCTCAATTTCAGAATGCATTTGGTGTATAGAACCCATTGTCTGGTGCTTGTTGTACAATCTATAAATCATGTCTTGACTAACATTTATAGCTGTGGCAATTTGCCATTGTGAGGCAGCCATTTCCAGCATTTCTTCACCTCTGTTCATCTCAGTATCAGTCAAATGTCTTCTTATCACTTCCCCATGCATCATCATGTAGTCATGAGACTTCATCACTTCAAATCATCACCTTGCTTACGCGTCTCAAAAACACTATATTTTGCCATGTGGCTTGCTGAAGTCAAATTTTGGGGGTTAGAATGTTCGTGTGCTTCATGTTTGCAAAATGTGGACTGCCGTGATCTAGATCTTTATGACTACATGATGAAAAATTATGTGTGATGAAGATACAAAACAATTTACAATGAAATGCAACTGACTGACAGAAGAATAACATACAGGGAAGCAAATAACAAACTAAAAACCATATACACATTTAAAGACAAATGGACAAAACAACGCCCCACAGCTAAAACAGATGACAAATATTATAAACTCTCAAAAAAAAAATGACCAAATGATAATCTTCTGAGAACAGGACACTGCAGGCTGAGACACTATCTATACTATAAGCTGAAAATTGGTCCTACAAAACCATCTCCTGCAGTGAAGAGCAACAGAAACTAGACCGCATCCCCTGCATTTGCAAGGGTCAACATCAGTCAGTCTCTTACAGGAGAAGCTCTATGGTAATTCTGTGAGGAACTGCTACATTTGTGGGAGAGGTTGTGCCAATGTCGAAGTAAGCGATGAATAAG
The DNA here is from genome assembly GCA_009760885.1 of Achatina immaculata. Classification (NCBI taxonomy): domain Eukaryota; kingdom Metazoa; phylum Mollusca; class Gastropoda; order Stylommatophora; family Achatinidae; genus Lissachatina; species Lissachatina immaculata. The sequence goes on from CM019694.1 coordinate 5,170,571, forward strand.
AACACTTTTTCTCTTTTCACTTTTTTCAGCAATATTTTTGTTTCATTTAGATGTTACTTTATATATATATTGTTAAAAATTTCATTATATTCTTTATGTAAACATCACCTGATAATCAACATGTATTATTTTTTCATATAAATATATATATATCTATCTATATATATATATTTATATGTATATATATGTATATTGCTGCACAGGTAACACAGGTATTGACTGGGTACATGGGACCCAACTAGAAGATCTTGATTTTGCTGATGACATAACTCTTATCAGTAACAATGTGAATCCCATGCAAGAAAAAACAGATAGGCTATCTTCACTGGCTAGCAAAATAGGACTTGAAATTAACAACAAAAAAAAACAAAAATAACTATTCAGACTGAAGTGAAAGGTGTGCAGAATGGTGAGATGCAGAGCAATCTTAAGATCAACAGCCACACTTAGTGTTCTAGATGACAAATATCCATGTGACACCTGGATACGTGTGTATACAGATGGATCTGCATATAATGCCATAAAGAATGGAGGGACAGGAGCATATATTGAATATCCAAACAACACCATTGACAAGATTTCCATACCCACTGGTAAATACTGCAACAACTTTGATGCAGAAGTTAGGGCAATTATTGCTGCAGTTGAAAAACTATCAGACTCCAGAATTGATACATGTCCTGTAGTAATTCTCACAGATGCAAGATCAGTACTGGAAGCTCTTCAGAGCAACAAACTACCAGACCTTAAGGATGCCTTATCAAAAACTGGCTTACAACATGGAGTCACTTTGCAATGGATTCCCTCCCACTGTGGGATACCAGGCAATGAGAAAGCTGACCATCTGGCTAAAGAGGGCATTGAAATGGAGCAACCAGACATACCAATCGCCTATAATCAGAAGAAAAGCATGATAAAAACCTACAGGAAGCCACAAACACCACCACATGATGACTATCACATGCTAAACAGAAAGGAACAAGTCACCATTTTCTATCTCCGAACAGGACACAGCCGACTCCGAAGTCATATGTATACAAAGTTTAAGGTTGGTACTACTAATCTATATACATGTGCCCAGGTGCCCCAGACTGTGGAACATATCCTCCAGAACTGCATCAACTACGAGACACTGAGAAATAATTACTGGTCCAGTGAAACCACTAAAGAAGATAAGCTCTACGGTTCCATACATGAGTTACAAAAAATAGTGAAATTTATCCAAGAGACAGGACTGCAGATATAGACAGACAATGCGAACGAAGAAGAAGAAGAAGAAGAAGATGTCTTGACTAACATTTATAGCTGTGGCAATTTGCCATTGTGAGGCAGCCATTTCCAGCATTTCTTCACCTCTGTTCATCTCAGTATCAGCCAAATGTCTTCTTATCACTTCCCCATGCATCATCATGTAGTCATGAGACTTCATCACTTCAAATCATCACATTGCTTACGCATCTCAAAAACACTATATTTTGCCATGTGGCTTGCTGAAGTCAAATTTTGGGGGTTAGAATGTTCGTGTGCTTCATGTTTGCAAAATGTGGACTGCCGTGATCTAGATCTTTATGACTACATGATGAAAAATTATGTGTGATGAAGATAAAAACAATTTACAATGAAATGCAATTGACTGACAGAAGAATAACATACAGGGAAGCAAATAACAAACTAAAAACCATATACACATTTAAAGACAACTGGACAAAACAATGCCCCACAGCTAAAACAGATGACAAATATTATAAACTCTCAAAAAAAAAAAAAAAATGCAGAGATAAGACAGATGACTGAACAACCAGTCTCATAGGTGATCAGGAAAAGAAGATGGACATATGTTGGTCACGTGATGAGAAGAAACAGTCAGAGAATCCCAAAACAAGCTATCAAGTGGAACACAACAGATCGAAGACAAAGAGGCAGACCACGTGAAACTCTGAAGATGACATTGTTAAGAGAGGCCAAATTAACAGGCATAAAATCCCTTGATGAGGTTGAAAAACTTGCTGAAGACAGGAAAAATTGGCGAACTACTTTGCGAGCCCTATGTGACGTTTAACGGCACAGGAAGGATATAAGATATGTATATTCCTGATAAAACAATGCAGTGGCTATTTTTCATTACAAAAAATGTTAATGTGTCAAGGTTACTGTTTGGCACATTAAGATTTAAAAAGATGAGGTAAAGGTAAAATTCCTCTTTCCATGCCATTAAGGCATATTGGGGAATACGGTGTTAGGCCTGCACTTTCCATGACCTTCGGCACATGAAAGTGTGATGTGGTCAGTATCACACCTATCTGCTTTATCTTGCCAGATTTCTCTGGTACCCATTTTCAGAGGCTAAAAATAACACATTCCTAATTTCATAAAAAAATAGAAAACAGATTGACACTTTTATTTGGTGGTATAAAGACACTGTTCAATTTTGGCAGTAACCACCCATAGCTGATATGTTAGTGCCTGGATTGGCAAATCACAGCCGATCAAGACCCTGTCCCACCTTTCCATTAGTATCCCCCCAGTAACAAGCCTAGGCCTAGCTACAGTGGCAGGGACTGCCATAGTCCTCGTGGTGGTGGAGTCTGCTAAAGAAGTATTTTTACACCTTTTGTTTTTTTAGCTCTACTCAAGAACCGAAAAAAAAAAAACCAGCTGTTGCACAATGTTGTGCTTCAACATCTTGACCACACTGGCTGCACAGAACATCAAGCTCACAGTTTCATGGAGATAGATGAAGAAGAATTAACTTGCCTCTGATAAGAAAAATTTAACTTAAATGAAACTTTAAAAAATTAAAATACCACAAAATCTCTCACACTCTGATCAAAGGCATTATCTGAACATTAAGTACCATGAGAGATTGACAACAAAATGTGGTTTATGTAACTCAGTGTTATCTATCATCAATATAACCAAGATTGTTGTAATAAAATTCACAAATTTTAGGCTTGTAGTTAAGAGCATGTGAAGACAAACAACCAACCTCTAAAGGAGCATCTTCAGGCAGATCGGTGCAATGGACAGCATTCTGGACTTTATTGATACCAAATAAAGCCCGAAGTGTTTTTGGACGGAGATGTTTGGCAATCTCCTGAAATGAAGAAAATAAACATTTTAATAAAAATGGGATTCAGAATACTACATGATGAAAAATTATGTGTGATGAAGATACAAAACAATTTACAATGAAATGCAATTGACTGACAGAAGAATAACATACAGGGAAGCAACATACAACAATCTGTTACAATAATATGTATTGTTATAAACAACAATTATTGTTATAAAACTGATACTATGGAAGAAAAACCCACCTAAATGCAGTGCTGATGTACAAGGAACAACCTTGAGACAAGTGCATACCTACAAATATTTGAGCACTCTAGTAACATCAGATGAGAAAAGCACCTCTGAAGTCAAGAACAGAATAAGCCAAGCCAAAACAGCTTTCAGACAAATAAGAAATATCTTGTTTAATGCATCTCTGTCACTGAATATCACGAAAATAATTCTAAAGTTCTACACTGAGCCTATCCTACTCTATGGAAGTGAGTCATGGGCAATGAACAGACCAATGCAACTATCGGTGGAGGCAATAGAGACGTGGTTTCTTAGAAGAATGTTAAGAATACCATGGGCAATAAGATGACAAACAGGAAATGTCTAACAGAAGCAAATGTAGAAAGGAACCTAATTAAAGCCACACAAAAACAACTGTCATCATTCACTGGATTATACAAGAAGGGAGGGCTCGAAAACATTAAACACTGTAACAACAGGGAAAATAGAGTGGGGGAAGGCCAAGAGGAAAGAAATAATGCACAGTGTAACATGATGGCACAACAAAAAGTCACTAGCTGAGCTGATGGAAAATGTAAAAGACTGATATCTGTTGAGAAGCATGGCTGGCAACACCTTAAAGCACGGCACCCGATAGTGATGATGAAATCTTCATACATAATAATACATAATATAAAGCACAGTGATTTGCCTAACATCAGTAATACTTTCAGTAATCTGAAGATTATGCTACTATCAGCATTACAAAAGTTCAGTTCAGCACCAAATTAAAAAACTACAAAGTGGCAAAAAAAATGTGGGTACTTTCATTTTTCAAATGCTCACTTATAAAGGTGAGTTACCTGCCCCCAAACATACTTGTTATGTGTAGACTTTGCAGAATACTAACTGTAACAAGTTCAGACAAAGTCAGAAATGATACCATCATGGCAAGGGTTGGAGTAACACCAGTATTACACTACATCCAGAAACAGCAAGTCAAATGGTTTGGCCACATTACATGAGGACCACCAGAGTATGCTACAGAAAACATGCACACTAAGATATGAAGGAAACTTAATCCATCCACGAAAAGAGGTGAGATGAGGAAACTACAGAAATCTTAAATACCCCATTAAACAAACCCTAGTTTTATCAAGAACTCTATTTGTCCCCTCTACATAGAGAGGTATATGAGGAAGGTGACAAGACAAGACACTTTCCAGATGAATTGTATGAATTTTCCACAAGCTAGGCTAGATCCCAGTCCTCTTGTCTTGAAAAGTTGGCTCTCTAACTACTACACTAATCATGTATGCCAATCCACTGACCCTGACTCCCCTATCTGACTATCAGTTAGTTAGTTGATCCTCCTGGGCCAAAGGCGGCGCATAGCGTGGAGGACAAGGCTCTCCATGTCTGGCGATTCCTTGCTACCTGCTTTAGATCTTCGGTGTTTCTGATGAGCATTCCTTCATAAATGATATATTTTTACTGACCTTATTTCCACCCAAAAACCGCACTTACTTCTGTTGTTTTTTTAAAATTTATTTCCACTCAAAAACCACTCTTCTGGTTTTTTTCACTGTTTGGTTACATTGGTATGTTTTTACTAACTCTGATGATTCTGACTCCACTCAAATTCCTTCCAACTATGAGTCCTCTGTTACATGTTTCGTTTTGTATAGCTGCAATTCATATTTTAGTTCGCACATTAACTGCGGATGTCCTTTTTCAAAATGGCGGAAGAGTGCTTAGTTATGACTAATTCGAGCGTGAAAAACAAAGTTTGTGACTGAGAAATTTCAATTTCTGGTGATGTAGATAGGGGTATGGACATGCCCTATGACCAGGCCACTGTTCTTGAATGTATCCCAGTAGATCTAGACATATTAGACAACTGGAGAAGTAGTTAGAAGGTTATTTCAGACATTATTTTAGTAAGAATGCAACATAATAAAACAAGACAACTTCAACAGGTAGTTCTAGGCATCTCAGATGGTAAGTACTCTAGACCTAGAGGTACCCAATGGTATGTAGGACACAATTATTGTCTAAAAACATCACATTACTTCTTTTTTCCTAAAAAACTCTGCAATTATGAAATCTTCATACATTTAGTTATATTTTGAAACTTAATAAGTACACGGAAGTACAAGGAAATACTGTGTTTCATTCACTTTTACTAAAATATCCCTATACATATCAAGACCTGTGCTTTTATTCCGGCACCCAACTGAACCTCCGCGTTGTGTGCCCCTGGCATGGAAAGAGTTAAAACTTACAAGGTCCATAAGCTGATTAATTAAGTCATTAATCAACTTTGAAATCATAAAACCATTAAGACTTAAGTGTCCATATGCTGATTAGTTAAATCATTAATCAACTTTTAAAATCATAAAACCATAAAAACTTACAGGTACTGTAAGCTGATTAATTAAATAATTAATACCACAAAACAATTAAAACTTACAGGGTCCATAAGTTGATTATTTAATTCATTAATCAACTTTTAAAATCATAAAACCATAAAAACTTACAGGGTCCATAGGGCCACAAAGTTCACGGAAAGCCATAGGAACATGTTCAGGGCTCTTCCCCATGATTTCCATTGCAATAACTGGGCCTGAGGCGAGCTCATTTACCATCCAGGGTACTCATGCACGACCCCTCTGTACACCTGGCAGTGAGATACAAAGATTCTGACTCATCTTTCTGTTGTTGGCAGCTGGTGACTGCACCCAGAATTAATGATAATATGCCTGAGTCATCAGGCATATTTTCTTTGCAAACCCCCCCCCCCCCCAAAAAAAAAAAACGGTGCATACTGCAAGTTTAATAAGCCAATGAGAAAAAAAAAGCACAATTTTAAAAAAAAAAAGAGGAATTCAAAGCAAGAAAAAGAACCAATCAATATTTCAGCAAAATGTCTTCTACAGTAATGACAAAAAAGAAAACCTACATATGAATGCATAATTCATGCCCTTAAATAATTTTCTCCTGACCATTTCACTCTGGGGTCCTTAACATTAACAGACTGATTTCAAAGATTTACCAGACTGAAACCCAGTACCTGGCTACATGTTTAGCTGGTCACCACTGCCTGACTTCCTAAAGTAATCTCTGGATATAAAGTCACAACTAAGCAAAGGAGATAGGCTTCATCTTGATTCCTTTTTTATGTGGAATTCACTCATGAGCCTAGTACCATGGATATGTGGGAGGACATCAACCAACCTTTATACAGACCGCAGAAAATCAGGAAAGTCATGACAAACTGCCATCACGGTCTCTATCTACAAATCCATCATCATCATCAACACTGAACATAACTACAAAATGCTCAAGTCCCGTAGTATTCAGATCAACACTTGCAAAGGTCAAGCCATGACTTCTTATTATTATGCATGAAATAAATGGAGTTTCAAGTACAGCTATTCTAAAATGATAACCTTACTCACCTCATAAAACTCCTCAACATTGGCTTTCTCTAGGTTAAACATCTGAATTGTGTTTACGGTGAATCCAGCATCCTGGATTGCAATGATTATTTTTCCAGCATGTCCTGTTGAACAAAAACAAACATGGCTTCCATTTGCTTTTCTTTATCAACCTTCAGCTTTCACTGTCTGTTGTCTCCAATGTATTGTATGCATTTATCTGTTACTGATAATGTGACTTCCTATTTATCACGGCAGAGGTATTATTATGGTTGATGACACTTTGTGTAGATAAAAAGAAAAAAAAATCAGCACCCTTTGAAAAATTTTAAGCAAAGATTCCACTTTTACATCAAAATGAAGCAAAAATCGTCCAATGTCCATCTTAAACAAAATAAATAGCGTCTCTATAAATGTGGAGTCCACAGCACATTCTCCTTAGCATCACCTTAGTTACGACAGATCACCTGGATACATAAACTTGAAATGTATCGAATATCTGAATCAAATTCATTTTCACTGAATAATAATGAAAGCTGAATAATCAAATTCAAAAGAAATTCAAATAATAAAATTTCAAATATTTCAACAAATATTTCACCTGAATTGCCCAACACTGATGCCAAATTAATATTCAGTCGGATCAGATTTAACTGGAAAATGAAATGTTAAGCTAAGAATCTGTAGTTAGCTTCCACTATCTCTGATTTCTTCTACAGAAGTCCAAGAAATAATTTTATAAGATGTACTTTCACATTTTATGTCAAATTTTTAATAGTAATTATTGCATTACTTTCAGATATATAATTTTTACTTTATCTTCTTACATCTTACATCCATCCCATGCCGTTAAATGTCACACAGGGCTCACATGTTAGTTTGCCAAGTTTTCCTATTTTCAGTGAGCTTTTCAACCTCATCAAAGGATTTTATGCCTACTAATCTGGCCTCTCTTAACAATGTCATCTTTAGAGTTTCATGTGGTCAACCTCTTTTTCTTCAGCCTGTTGTGTTTCACTTGATAGTTTGTTTTATGATTCCCTGACTGTTTCTTCTCATCGCGTGACCAACATATGTCCATCTCCTTTTTTCTGATCAGCCATGAGACAGGTTGATGCTCACTCATCTGCCTTATCTCTGCGTTGTTCTTGAATTCGTTCCACTTTATACCGAGTATTTTCCTTAGGCATTTGTTTTCAAAAGAGTCTAATTTCTTGTCTATTTATTTAGTTCTTTTCCAGATTTCGCACGCATAAATGAGGGTGGATTTTACATTTGAATTGAATGATAATTAGCTTGGCTTTTGTACTTATAGCTTTTGAGTCCCGCAAGTTCTCAAGATTCTTGAAGGTCGATGCTGCTTTTGCAATTCTAACTTCCTTTCTGCTATCACCATCCTGTTCTATGTAGCTGCTGAGGTATGCAAATTGGTTTACTTCTTCAACAGTTGTCCCTTCTGCGTATATTTTTCCTTCTTGATTAAATGGAAGTTTCATTATTTTTGTTTTTTCCTTGTTAATTTAAAGTCCTATTTTGCTAGCCAGTGAAGACAGGCTATCTGTACTGAACTCACATTGTCAGTGATAAGAATTATGTCATCTGCAAAATCAAGATCTTCTAGTTGGGTCCCATGCACCCAATCAATGCAATATTTTTTCATTATTAAGTCTATGGCAATTCCAAAAAAGCAAGAGAGATTGTATACATCCTTGTTTCACACCTGTTTCAATCTGGAACCATTCACTCATTCCTTCTTCTGTGTTGATTGCACAGACATATCTGTTGTAGAGATCCTTAATGATGCTGACAATTTTACATTATAGTTCTCTTTAAAATGAATCTGCACTTCATTTTTTAATCTATATTCAGCCATTAAAAAAAAAGAATACCTGTGTTCTGCTGAACACTTGTAACTCTGTAATTGCCAAATCTGTAGTAATTATAACTAAAAAAACACCAAGTGTAATGAAAAACTAAACCAATAAAAATTATTACCAGATTTGATAGCATGTGGTTTGATTATACAGCAGGTTGAACCTGATCCACTGACGCAGTTAGGAAGGACCTGTTTCTTGCCTGCCGAGAAGAAAAACTCAATCTCCCGTGCTGCTGAAGCTGGACTGTCTGAACCGTGAACAGCATTATGGATAACATCTGGAAAAACGAATGTCATTTAAAAATAACAGAAATTAGTCTTCTAGAACACACAGTACAGTAATCGATCAAGTGAATATATCTGATGCTATTTTATTTGCTGTACTGAATATCCAGCAGGGGCAAAGACACTGTCCAGTTCAGCAAACCATAGTTGACATATTAAATGTCTGGGATGGCGAACCTTAGCTGACCATGACCCTGTCCCAACTCTCTGTTGGTGCCCCCAGTAACAGGCTTATCCTGATTAATGGGACAGGGAACAACACAGTCCCCACGCTGGTAGAGTCTTCCAAAGAAGCAATACACACCCCTTGCTTTGCACTTTCACTCATGGACTAAAAAAATCTACCCCCAAGATGACATGATGCTGTACTTCAACATCTTCACCTGCAAAGAACGCTAGCTCATAGTTCCAGAAGGACTGAAGAAAAAAAAAAAGAATACCCAGCACAAGATGATGTTACAAAACTTGGGAGTATTGTTGGATTCATTCTGTATTTTCTAAAACAAACAAAAACAGTTTTTTTTGGCCATCAAAATAGCTTTTTTAAAAAAAATTTATTATAAATACACTACAACAACTGAAATGAAAATGGGAGTCATCAAATGATATGAGTTCTCCACATCCATCTATGACATAGATCAGGGATGCCCAAACTTACTCTTAAGAAAAGAGTCACATATAATAAATTTCAGATGTCTGAAAGCCAAAAGACATGAACAAATATTACACAAAAATTACAGCACTCATTTTCTTACATGCACATTATACAAATATTAAGAAACACATTTACATAATTTTAATTCACCTTCAGCACCTGCTTATAAGATTACTGATTCTCCAGCACAGTTACTATGCAATCCTTACTAATCTGAAATTTCTTTAATCCTTAACTCAAATCTAGGATTAAAATGAGCATTTAAACTCTTCTTCTTCTTCGTTCGCATTGTCTGTCTATATCTGCAGTCCTGTTTCTTGGACAAATTTCACTGTTTTTTGTAATTCATGTATGGAACCGTGGAGCTTACCCCCAGTAATTATTTCTCAGTGTCTCATAGTTGGTGCAGTTCTGGAGGATATGTTCCACAGTTTGGGGCACCTGGGCACATGTGCATAGATTAGTAGTACCAACCTTAAACTTTGTATACATATGACTTCGGAGTCGGCTGTGTCCTGTTCGGAGACGGAAGATGGTGACTTGTTCCTTTCTGTTTAGCATGTGATAGTCATCATGTGGTGGTGTTTGTGGCTTCCTGTAGGTTTTTATCATGCTTTTCTTCTGATTATAGGTGATTGGTATGTCTGGTTGCTCCATTTCAGTGCCCTCTTTGGCCAGATGGTCAACTTTCTCATTGCCTGGTATCCCACAGTGGGAGGGAATCCACTGCAAGGTGACTCTGTGTTGTAAGCCAATTTTTGATAAGGCATCCTTAAGGTCTGGTAGTTTGTTGCACTGAAGAGCTTCCAGTACTGATCTTGCATCTGTGAGAATTACTACGGGACATGTATCAATTATGGAGTCTGATAGTTTTTCAACTGCAGCAATAATTGCCCTAACTTCTGCATCAAAGTTGTTGCAGTATTTTCCAGTGGGTATGGAAATCTTGTCAATGGTGTTGTTTGGATATTCAATATATGCTCCTGCCCCTCCATTCTTTATGGCATTATGTGCAGATCCATCTGTATACACACGTATCCAGGTGTCACATGGATATTTGTCATCTAGAACACTAAGTGTGGCTGTTGATCTTACAAGACTGCTCTGCATCTCACCATTCTGCACACCTTTCACTTCAGTCTAAATAGTTATTTGTGTATAATCTGCTTCTTTCCATGGTGTATGCTCTGGTACAGATGATAATGGAGCGACTACAGTTGGAAGGTCAGGTATCAGCTTACGCATACGCTTGGCCTGATGAATGAAGCTGCTTCTTTTAAGCCATCCTAATGCCAAGTTATTGAATCTCTCCTTCAGGGGATGGCTTACAGAGCTAAGGAATTTTTCTCCCATGGTCATGACCTTTGTGTCTCTACGTTCCTTTAGTGCTTGAACACCAACTATTTTCTGCATTTCTACTATTGGTGTGGACCTCATGGCACCTGTGATAATCCGTAGTGACTGATTTTGAACCTTGTCTAGATTATGCAGCATAGTGTTTGATGCTGTGCACCAAGATGTTGAGCCATATTCTAAATGTGGTAGAATACTTTGCTGACATACATTCTTGAGGATTCTTTCACTAGCTCCCCACGTGGTTCCACTTAATTTTCTTAATATGGCTAGTTTTCTTCTGGGTTTTGCTTCTGCACTGTTGATGTGTTGCTTCCAGGTCCGTTTTGAGTCAAGAGTCACTCCTAAGTAAGTGGGTTGGTTGTCCATCCTTAAGGATATTTCATTTACAAAGATCTTACCTGCTTTCTGTTTAGATGAGAGGGTGAACAGAGTGGTACTTGGTTTCTCTGTATTTATACTTACACACCATTTGTTTGTCCATGATGTCAAGATGTCTGCTGCTCTTTGGAGTCTCTGTGTAGCAACTGTTGCACATTCATCTGTACACCACATGACCAGATCATCTACATACAGTGCCGCTTTGATTCCATAGGGAAGTTCCTTGACCAGGTCATTAATGAATACAAGGAATAGTGTAGGTGAAAGAACTCCTCCTTGTGGTACACCGTGTCGCAGAAGTACTTTCTGGCTTTTGTGTCCATCCATTACTACTCTAAGCATTTAAACTCTTACCCACCATTAATATTAAACTTATGTTTCAATCTATTGAACTCTCATGTTTCAATCCACTGGACTCTCAGTTTATATTCAGTAAACAATTATTAATCTTGACAATTTTTTTATTTACTTTTTAAATTAAATGTGATGTAAAAACTAACTCAACATGTTTCCACAAGCTGTACACTATATGTCAAAGAGCTGATTCAGAGGCATGGACATTCAATAAGAAAATGGAAATGAAAAACTGAGGTCCTTGAAATGTGATTATACTGATGAATATGGTGAACTGCATGGACAAAAATAAATAAATAAATAGTTAAATAAACAAGTACTAAATCAACCGAAAATAAAAGGAGAAATAAAATGTAAGGACTAGACAATTCAAATACTTCAGTCATATCAAGAGGCATAATACAATATTGAAAACCATACTTGAGGGAAAAACTGAAGAGAAAAAAAGCAAGAGAATGACACTAATTCACTGATTAATTAGTTCATTCATTTGCATGACCTTTGCAGAATTTTGCCTCCCTAACAGCTCTTTTGAAAGCCTCTCAGTTGTAAGCAAGATGCCCTGCTGTGAATGCATCCATTTGCAAATAATCAACAATGTCTTGTTGCCATCTTTGTCTTGGTCTTTCTCTCTTTCTTTTTCCCATTATGTACCCTTCCAAGACTATCTTCTCCAAACTCTCATCACATTTAATATGCCTGAAATACTTAAATTTTCTCTGTTTAATCTTCTTTACTAACCAACCTTCTTCAATATTATATTCTTGTAGAATGGATATATTTGTTCTTTTTTGTGTCCATGACATCTGAAGTACTCTTCTATAGCTTTTACACTCACAGGCATTATGTGTTTCTCAGCTATTTTGTTTTGTTAAAAGGATGACAGATAAAACAAAAAGATGAGGGTAATTCAGCTTGGCTGGGTGTACTACGAAAACAAAAGACAGAACAAACTGGAGAAACACTGCTGCCAACCTTTCAAGGGGAGATGGCACAGAGTGATGATGATGATGAAAAGCTTTTCCCTGCCCCAAGAAGACTTTGAGAGAGAGTATGAGTAACCAGAAGCATTTAGCTCAAAGGGCAACAACTCACTAAATCACTGCTTCAGAATTCCTGTAACTTTTTTACCTTTTCCAAACCGAGCCCTCAGGGCACTGGCTGATTCAGATCTTGCCTTGGATGGATCTGCTGGCCCCATAATCTCCTGCCAGCGCTGGATTGCATTCTCACCTACAAGCTCAAAGACCAGTATTGGACCACTGGTTGCATGCTGCAACAGATCACTAAGGGAAAAGCAGTTGTAGCTATCAACAAATATCTAAAAATCTAGTGAAATCAAAAATACATTTCTACAGTTATTTTAAAACTTTCAGAATAAAGCTCAAATTATTTGGCTCATTATATATATATAAAATTGCCACTATTACTGGACATTTAGTTTAACCCTTTCATTGCTACAACCTACTGTGATGGCTTTGGGAAGTACTAAAAATACCTAGCACGGAAGACGACCATGATTAACACAGTGGTACTTCTGTCCAGGGTAAGCTTTTAATCTAAAGACCTTCACCACCTCACGGTGGTACAATTATCTAGCAGCACCATGCGGTGTATTAAAAAAAAGTGTGAATAAGTCTTGAAACACTGCATATAATATTATGAACACTCTTTCTAATGAACATATTATTTAGAGATAATCTTCTTATATCCTTCCCATGTCACATAGGGCTCGCAAGGTAGTTTGCCAATTTTTCCTAACTTTGGTGAGCCTTTCAACCTCATCAAGGGATTTTATGCTGTTAATTTGGCCTCTCTTAACAATGTCCTCTTTAGAGTTTCACACAGTCTGCTTCTTTTTCTTTGGCCTGTTGTGTTCCACTTGATAGCTTGTTCTGGAATTCTTTGACTGTTTCTTCTCATTATGAGACCAACATATGTCCATCTCCTTTTCCTGATCACCTATAAGACTGGTTGTTGTTCAGTCACCTATCTTATCTCTGCATTGTTCTTGAATTCATTCCACTAGATGGCGAGTATTTTTCTTAAGCATTTGTTTTCAAACGAGTCTAATTTCTTATCTTATTTCTTTAGTTATTTTCCAGCTTTTGAATGCATAAATGAGGGTGGATATTACATTTGAATTGAATAGTCTTAACTTGGTTTTTGTGCTTATAACTTTTGAATGCCATATGTTCTCAAGATTCTTGAAGATTGATGCTGCTTTTGCAATTCTAATTCTAACTTCCTTTCTGGTGTGACCATCTTGGTCTATGTAGCTGCCAAGGTATGTAAATTGATTGACTTCTTCAATATCTGTTCCTTCTGTGTATTTTCTCATTTTAATTAATGGGAAGTTTCATTATTTTTGCTTCATCCTTGTTAATTTCAAGTCCTGTTTTGCTAGCCAGTGAAGAGAGTATATGTTTTTTCTTGCATAGAATTTGCATTGTTATTGATAAGAGTTATGTTATCAGCAAAATCAAGATCTTCTAGTTGGGTCCCATGTACCCAGTCAATACCTGTGTTACTTGTGCAGCATTTTTTCATTATGAAGTCTACTGCAGTTCCAAAAAGCAAAGGAGACAGTATAAATCCTTGTTTCACGCCTGTTTCAATCTGGAACCATTCACTCATCCCTTCTTCTGTTTTGACTGCACAAACATATCCATTGTAGAAGTCCTTAATGATGTTGACAATTTTAGATGATATTCCATATAGACTTAAAATTCTCCACAATGAATCTGTGTGTATGCTATCAAATGCCTTTTTAAAGTCTATGAAGTTCAGTATTAATGGTTTCTGCTTTTCAATATGTTCTTCAAGTATTATTCTTAGAGTAAAGATCTGGTCGAGACAGTTTCTCCCTTTTTGAAATCCTGCTTGTTCTTCTCTCATTGTGGTATCCACTATATCTTTAAGTCTATTCAAAATGACCTTGCAAAATACTTTTGACACAATTGATATTAAGGTTACTCCTCTCCAATTGTTAGTCACTACGGTTGCCTTTTTTTGGTATTTTAACAATGATTCCTTTTTTTCCATTTAGAAGGGACCTTTTACTCTTTCCAAATCTTATTAAACATTCTCTGTTGTTGTCTCATGTTGTCACTATTGATAGCTTTTAACATTTCAGATGTTATTTCATCTTCACCTGCAGGTTTGTTGTTAGCCATTAAATTCACTGCTGTTTCAATGTCATGCAATGTAATTTCATCTAGGTTGACATTTAGTTGTGGGGCTGGTAAGTCAGTTTCAAGGTTTATCAATTCTTTTGAGTGTGGTCGATTAAGTATTTCTTGGAAGTGTTCAGCCCATCTTTGCTTTTGGTCTTTACTTGATGTTAATAGGGTTCCAGTTTTGCTAAGGATTGGTCTTTCTTTAGATGTAATAGTACCTGTCAGCCTCTTTTGTATGTTATATAAAGTTTTGCTGTCTCCTGTTTTTGCTGCTTTCTCTGCCTCTTTTGCCATATTGTCTATGTATTCTCTTTCATCCCTTCTAGCTGAACTTTTTACTTTCTTGTCTATTTCTTTGCATGTTGCTTGCACCAGATTTTTTCCAAGATCTGTCTTTACATTCAACATGTCTAATTTGGCTGCTCGTCTTTCATGCATGTACTTTCAGTTTTCTGAATCCATGCTTTTTAGAAATAATATATATCATTAATTATGGCATCTTTGTTTATACTATAAACAAAGATCACAGCTGATGAAACAATAATTAACAATATATCAGTGATACATCATTAAGTGCCATGCTTGCAGGTGCTGACGGCCATGCTTCTCCACAGATCCAGATCCTTGATATTTTCCATCAGCTCAGTTGGTGACTTTTTTTTCGTTGTGAAATCATGTTAGACTGTCCATGACTTTTTTTCTCTTAGCCTTCCCCTGCCTCTCTTCCCTTCATCTTTCTTGTTGTTTTGATGTACATGTATGTACTGAGATAAATGCAAACAGTTTTAACTCTTCCCGTGCCTAATGAATAAAAAATGGTCACTTCCGGTTTGTGTCTATAGTACCATGTGACTATATTTCACTACATGCTTTGTTTCATTAAAAACCCGGTGTAACGTTTAGATTGTAAATATTCAGTGCACATGCCCCGTGACTCTGTTCATCATGGCCGAAGAGTGCCTAGTAACGAGGGAGAAAATCAAAGTGATCGTCATGAATTTTCAATTTTTGGTGATGTAGATAGGGATATGGACATACCCTGTGACCAGACCACCGTTCTTGAATGTATCCCAAGAAGATCTAGACATATTAGATGACTGGATAAGCAGTTAGAAGGTTATTTCAGATATTATTTTAGGGAGAAAGGCACATACAGTCACAAGACAAGATCCACAGATAGTTCTAGGCATCTCAGATGGTACGTACTGTACCCTAGACCTAGCCGATGGTAAGTAGGACACAATTATTGTCTAAAAACATCACATTACTTCTTTTCTCCTAAAAAAAACTCTGCATTTATGAAATCTTCATAAATTTTTTGTTATTTTGAAACATAATAAGTACAAATAACATGGAAATACTGTATTTCATTCACTTTTCCAACTATACCCTCGATACATATCAAGACCCGCAGTTTTACTCCGGCACCAAACGGAATGTGTTTCTTAAAAGATTTTTCTGTAAAATAAAAAATAGTGTCATTTAGCTGGGCACATGGCCCTGCTGCTTTAGATGACACGGTTTCTTTTGCATTCAGTTTCACTTGCTTATCCATCTAGACAAAGAGAAGGGTTACCTCCATGAATCTCATCATCAGCAGTTACTATATGCACAAGCTGAAGTTTCCCATCACTGTGTATTTCCTGGAACCAGGTATGGGTTCTTATGTCTTTGTAGAGAATGCAGGTCTGCAACTCTATGGTGCCAAGGCCATTTTGGTACGTGCAGAGTGAAGTTTTGGAGACCTTAAATCTATGTAGGAGGGCTTATAGTTCACATCTTGCAGGGCTTGCATACTGTATGATCTTATCTTTTCTTCTATATTTAAAATTTTTAACCTGCGAAAAATTTCCCATGACACACAAACATTTTTTGTAACAAAAAAAAAAAAAAAAAATCATTGCATGATGTTTTATTGGGAAACAATACAATTCCTATTTTTAGAATTTGCAAAGGTTTAAAATTATGAAAAAAAAAAAAGCCCACCAAAATCTTGTATGAGGTACCATAACAACCCTTACTTGATGTAATTCTTGCCAATGTGCTCTTGGTAGAATGAGAAGGCATCATTCTGTGCAAGCCTGCATAGTCGCAACTTGGAAATGTTAAGTCCACGATCATATATGACATCAATAATTTCACCCATTTTATCCAGCGTGTCTGGTTTGATGAAGCCTAAAGTTCTATTAATCAGTTTTTTTAAAAAAAGAGAAAAATCATTTTTTAGAAGTACCATATGTTTTATATTCGAAATTCTCTAAATATTGTAACCAATTTTTCCAACAACTCTAATCAAGCTGAAAATCACAGATTTATAGTTGTATCTATAATCATTTTTCTAGAAACATCAAGTTGGAGTTATACTGGAAACTCTCTGAATATTTTCAGCAACTTTCTATAATCTATTAAGCTGCAATTACAATTTTATTTTTCCTCTAACAATGTGTAGTTCCAAATTTAACCTACCAAACTGCAGTCCACAAAATCACAGTTGTATCTTTAATGAAAACGTGCACAAATGAGTCTGTAATGATAAGAGCTACTTTCTACCAAAAAGCAAAGAGATCAGAATGTTGTATATAAAGATGTAGGTCATAAATTCTTTCTTTTTTTTTTTCTTCTTCAGTCTCCCTGGAACTACAACCTGGGTATTCCTTGCAGCTGATGCACTGGAGATGTGAAGCACAGTATCATGTCTACATATCTCTCTCTCTCTCTGAACCTGAACCCTATGTGGCCAGGGCACATGGGGCTTCCGCAAGGGTTTTCCACAAATGCCTGTCCTTTGCTTTTTTTTTTTTTTTCCATTCTTGGCCGGGTGAGCCCTCTATTGCTCAACATCCTCTCTGTTGTTCTTCTCCATGTCTCTTTTGGCCTACCCTTACTTCTGTTCCCCTGTGGTGTCCATCTTAGTGCTTTTTTTGGTGGTGAGTTGTCAGTCATTCGGAGCACATGTCCCAACCATCTTCACCATCTTTCCTCAATAGTTGCTGTCAGTGGCATCATCTGCATTTCTGCCAACAAGATGTTATTTCTTATGGTGTTTGGTCAAAATATTTGTGTAATTCTTTGTAAACAATAATTAAGAAATTCACAGTCTTACTTATTCACTGTTTTACTTATCGATGTATAGTTCACATAACAACATTTAGGTAATTCTTTTTTTCCCTCTAACAGTCTAGTTCACCGTTTTATGTTGCAAACAAAAATTAAGATAATATTAATGAGACTTAACTCAAAGTCTCCATGTGCAATTAATGATTTTAACTATCAAAATCTAGTTACTAGTATAAATAATGATTTAAAACAGTTTAAAATAAGATCAAATTCACACTTTATTGTATCAAGACTTTTTTATACATAATTCATAATTTTATCTTTAAAAAAAAAAAAAAAAACAACATATAACACTGATTTCCACTGGAAAACTTTACATTTTATATCAGTGAAGCTCTAAACACCATACTCACTGAAGCAAGCATCCTGGTCAGACAGAAAAAAAAATTTTTTTGACTGGCAGAACCAATGTTTTGTGGAGGACACACCACATGAACTAACCTCTCCATTTTATTCAGAAGTTTCCTCTTTGTGAATTCATCTCCATAATCCACAATTTTAAGCTGCCGGCCCAGGACATTGATCGAAGCCCCTATATACAGATCTTGTAGCTCAACAGGACAGGAGGACAGGTTCGTTTTTAGGAACATCTTTCTGGTCTTCAGGTCAAACTGTTGAGAAATCAGTGACGGAAATCATGAAATATGGAAATCAATGACAGAAATCATGAAATATGGAAAACAATGATTCATGATTAGGAGAAAAAAACAAAGATCCAAGTAAGAATGAAAAAAAAAAATTTCAGAAAAATAAACTCATTATACATAATCTCATGGTGAATTAAAAAACAGTGACTGAAAAATAAAAAAAAAAAGGACTCAGAAAAAAAAAAGAGATAAGCCACAACACTCATGCTGAAACAAGTGACTTCAGGTCTATGCAAAGCTGGTAATAGGCCTAAACCAAATGGGAAATGTAGGCCTAAACCAAATGGGAAATGTAGGCCTAAACCAAATGGGAAAGGTAGGCCTAAACCAAATGGGAAAATGTAGGCCTCATTTCAAACTGCTCATTAACTCTGCCACCCCAAAACAACACTGGCATGTTGGCAGATCTTGTGCACCATTATGAATCAATGATTAGAGCAATATTTAGGCAGTCTAAATAAAATGAAAATAAAATCTAACTATTTTTAAATTACCAATTACCAAGTACAAAGTTCAAAATTCAGACTCTGGCTTCACCGCATCCGGGACAACCCCATATATGCTCTGTTGCATGTCACAGCATCTATCCAAAAGTATCCTTGCTAATAGTTCCTGTCAAATTTTGATTGTTTACCATGTGCTGTCTGCCACACAGTTCGGATTTCTTGCCAGCAACTTTAATTTGTCCTAGCTCCAGCAGTTTATTCACAGCTACATTGTTCTTCCATTCCCGCTCTTCATTTTCCCGCAGTCTGTTCCAATACAGCCTCAGCAATGTTCACCTTGTCCATTGTCAGTCTGTCATTTATTTTAACCTGTCCAGCAAGTCTATCTGCCACATCAATGCCATATACTCCCACACGCCCTGGACAGTAAAGTAACGTTAGGCTTGTCATAGTTGAGCGGCTTAACAGATGAACCCAGTCTTCTCAGAACAAATTCTTCTCAATCTTATGAAGCATACTCTGTGAATTACCAAGTAACTTCCTTCCAGTTTCTTTTTATCAAAATTTATTCTGACAAAGCATAGCAGTAAATTCAGGAGTGAAAGGGTTAAGTATTTCTATAATCAGTGCTTCTTCTTCTTCTTCTTCTTCGTTCGCACTGTCTGTCTATATCTGCAGTCCTGTCTCTTGGATAAATTTCACTGTTTTTGTAACTCATGTATGGAACCGTAGAGCTTATCTTCTTTAGTGGTTTCACTGGGCTATAATCAGTGCTAAATGCATAGGATTTATGTATTAGTATGTACATGTAATGTATAAGATGTACTTACAATACAAGAAACAGAACAGAATAAAAGAACTAGAACAATTTGTCAAAAGCAAAAAAAAATAAAAAGGTAATGGCAATGTTTATTCTGTTTTCAGAATTTCTGATTATAAATGGCCAGAAGGTGTAGGCCTCCCTCAAATTTGTAGATCCATGCCACCTGAATTCTATTTCACATAAAGGAGACCTGGATCTTTTGAGTCTTTAACCATAAAAATGCTCCATCTGCTCTCCTGAAAACAGGGAAGCTTAGGACATGGACCCCTATTTACTCATTTCTATTTATATCTCTGCTGATTCTATCTCATGAAGAGTAAGAGATTAAACTAAGCACATCATGAAAACTGTTGTTGAAATCTTGTGCTTTCTGGTCTGTTTTGTAGCCAGACAAATATGATGATGTCATTTTCCACAGTCACTGAATATATACACAGGTTCTGACAGGGATGTCAGTCAACTCCTTTAATAACTTGACTTGAAGATGAAGAATAGCAACCTGGACTTGACTTGTGACTTGACATGTTTAGTCAGTCCACATGACAGCTACATCTGTCTTCTACAGCATGGTATAAGTTAGACAATGCCTGCTTCAACCCTTTCCCTTGTGTGCTGTTGGATACAGACCTATCTAATTTGAATCTATGAACGAATGAATGAACTTTATTTTCAAAGGACAAAGAAATGGTTCATAGGCCCATTTGTCATACAGATCTATTGAGTTTTGCCTTATGCATATCTAGTCATTATGTCATAAATATGTCTTTTGTAGATAAAGTAATGGCAAGGGTGGCAAGCAGATCACATAACACTGATGCAAAAACTAGCAGGTAAACCTAAGGATCTGTATAACTAGCTAGCGACACTTCAATAACATTCCCTCATTATCACATGCATCTCATAAAGTGAGAAAAATATTTGTGTAACAACTTTTCAGAGTAAAGGAGAGATGCACACATGCTTTTATCCTTACAAGTAGAAGGAATTGACAAGAAAGAAATTCAGAAACTAAAAATGTGCCCAAATGATGCTGAAGACTAATACTGTATTAGAGACTTACTACAGTAAACCAGGCTTTTGCAATGCTGCAGACTATATGGAAATCTAAAAAAAACTAAGCACAAAGATGAAACTCAGGATATTTAAGTGTACTACTCTATGGAAGTGAATGCTGGAAAATCACCAAAACCATAGAAAACAAGCTGAATTCTTTCCAGACTAAATGTTTATGAAGACTTAGAAGAATATTTTGGCCAAACACCTTGAGAAATAACATCTTGTTGGCAGAAATGCAAATGAAGCCACTGACAACAATTATTAGGGAAAGACACTTGTGATGGTTGGGACATGTGCTCCGGACGACTGATGTATCACTACCAAAAATAGCACTAAGACGGACACCACAGGTGAACAGGAGTAAGAGTAGACCAAAGCAGACATGGAGATGAACAACAGAGAGGATGTTAAGCAAGAAAGACTCACTTGGGCATGAGTGGAAAAAAAGGCAAAGGACAGGGGTTTGTGGAAAACCCTTGCGGAAGCTCCATGTGCTTTGGGCACTTAAGATTCAGAGAGAGAGAGGGAGATAGATCTTATTACAATTTAACATACAAATGAATAAATTACTACTGAGATACTTGATAAAGTGAAAAATAATTTTATTTACTTTACTTTATGAACTTACAGCCCCTTGTAATGATTATTTTACTGATGATACAGTAAACAAAACAAACTTGAGACCCTAGTACTTTCTGGATTGTGGGTTGATTTCTTTAACTTTCTTTAAAGATAAGACTATTTTGATTTCATTTCTTTTCACATTTTTTTTTGTTGTAATGATTTTATTTTGCCTACATTTGGGTTAGGATTTAATCACATATACACTGGATTCCTTGGTAAAATCCCCATTTCCATGCCATTAAGTCATACTGGGGATATGGTTTTATTTTCCGTATTTCCAAGGCCATCGGCAAGTGTGATCCAACAGCAAATGTGATGTGATTAGTATCATGCCCGGGTGTATTTACTTCCTAGCTTTCTTTGGTACCCATTTTTTAAGGCTCACTGGACCCTGGAGCCTTTCTGGTGTGGTGGTACCAGAAAAAAATCCCCATTACTGAGACTTGAACCTAGTACCATCAGATTAGTAGACTGAGCACATAACCAATCAACTAACTTGGCCATCACATGGACTCATATGTATGTTTATACCCTTTTTAACCTTAATATACTGGGATACCATATGTGATAATATCTGGATCAGACAAATTATGGACTTAAACAAGAACATATAGTATTCCCTTGTGAATAAATACTCTCAAACTCTTTGAAAGCAATAACCCAACTTGCCATTTCAATACTTTTGCTTGCAGAAAAGAAGAAAAACTGAAATGTTCTTGTGCGTGCAGCAATCTCCTCATACCATTCCACGATAAATGCAAACCGCGCATCATCCTGAAATAACAAAGAAATAATATGTAACAAACTGCAATTTGTAGCTTGGCATACAACCATGGTTGTCCATGACTTCATCTCTTGAATTTCTGATACTTCAAATATTGACGGATCTATAACAAGGGCAGAATCTTCAAGATACAAGAAAAGGTTTAAAAGTGTTTATTTTCTAAATCTTCACTCAGAAGTAAGTCACCTTAGTGGTTAAAACCTAAGTTTCTTGGTACATTTTCTAAAGCTAAGGTATGTACATTACACTGCATGAAATCCGCCAATTAAATAGCAGTGAAATTGCTTTTCTATTGTCCTCGACACTGCATTATTTGTACTTGAATGTTCATTTTCTTATAGAAAGCAATATTTACCATTTCTAAGATCAGGGTGCTGTAAGTACTTTCATCAATTTCAAACAAGTGATCTTCCTCAAAGACCCCTTTTCACTTGTTGTAGCAACAGTATTTTGCTGTCGAAATGTTATACGAACGTTGATTGGCTAAATCCCCGGCGTCCATTTTTCACCATACACCAATCTACGAAAATTTCAAGAAATTTAGTTGAAAATGAATTTGCGTTTTTTTACGTTTGACTTTGTGGTATTTTACGCTGTTTTTCGAGTATTTTCGACGAGAAGGCAGGTTTGGATTACTAGCAGAAGAGACGAGAAAGATAGAAAGGTAATACAGTTGTCAGTAGTATCTCTCTTTCTGAGCCTTAAGTGCCCAGGGCACATGGGGCTTCCGCAAGGGTTTTCCACAAATGCCTGTCCTTCGCCTTTTTTTCTGCTCTTGCCCAGGTGAGTCCTCTATTATACCTCTCTGTTCTTCTTCATGTCTCTTCTGGTTTAACCTTACTTCTGTTCCCCTGTGGTGTCCCATCTTAGTGCTATTTTTGGTAGTGAGTTGTCAGTCACTCGGAGGACATGTCCCAACCATCGCCAGCGTCTTTCCTCAATAACTGCTGTCAGTGGCTTCATCTGTATTTCTGCCAACAAGATGTTATTTCTTATGGTGTTTGGCCAAAATATTTTTCTAATTCTTCGTAAACATTTAGTCTGGAAAGAATTCAGCTTATTTTCTATGATTTTGGTGATTTTTCAGCATTCACTTCCATAGAGTAGAACACTTAGAACATTAAATATCCTGATTTTCGTATTCATGCTTAGTTTTTTTTTTAGATTTCCATATATTCTGTAGCATTGCAAAAGCCTGGTTTGCTCTAGTAAGTCTGCTGTTGATGTCCTCTGTGCTGTCTCCATTTTCTACTACTCTACTGCCAAGGTATACAAATTCGTTGACCCCCTCCACTAACTTGCTATCTGTTCTGAGTACATTTCTGTTGTTCACATTTTGCTTCATTAACTTTGTCTTTCCAACATTGATCTTTAGTCCTAAAGTCAATAGTATAGCTTCTTAATTATCTTTGAAAGCATACTGCAAAGTTTTCTTTCAAAAACATTGTACAGTTTGTCTTTAAAATCATGTTATTGATATCCATAACTAACAGCAAGAGGTGTAAACAACTTACCAAGTTTTGTGATGTGTTCTTAGAGAATATGTATGGATGCAACAGAGGGACAGGTTCTTAAGATTGTTACTAATGCTGTTACTACAACTGCTACTGCTACTATTATTGTTACTGCAGCTACTGCTGTTGCTACTACTACTACTACTACTACTGCTGCTGCTGCTAATAATAAATCTTATATCCTTCCTGTGCCGTTAAACGTCACATAGGGCTCGTAAAGTAGTTCGCCAATTTTTCCTGTCTTCGGCGAGTCTTTCAACCTCATCAAAGGATTTTATGCCTGTTAACTTGGCCTAATAATAAATAGCAAAGTTCAAATTAGTGGATGTCAGTCAGTAGTGAATGCCTATTACATAGAAAACTATTTGAAACCATAATGAAATTCTCATAACTTGTCATGCTCGAAAAACCCGACAAACACTGTGTAAGTCAAGGAAAAGAAGGTAGGGAGACTGAAAGAGAAATATATGATATGAAAAAAGAAAGGCAATGGAGGATTAGAAATAGGAAAGCATTCTCTCCATCTCTTTCTGTTTTTGGTTTGAATGAATGTAGGTATCTTACAAAGAATATCATTGTGCTTTGGGATCAGAAGCCTGTGTAGAGTGAATCTTTACAAGAGTGAATCAAATGAAAGTAAAAAAACGGAAATAAAATTTTGAAAGAACAGATGGCGATCCCTTAGTAATACCAACTGTTGGAAGTAATCTCTTAGCAGTATTGACTTTTAGCACCAAGGTCATGATGTTGTCACGAAGCAACAAAAAGCCAAGAATATCCCTTGTCAGGATGACAACTGCATTGCAGACATACTTGAAAGAAGAACGACATTCTGTCATTTGATTCTTGTTCACCAGAGGTCTGTACCTCTCAGACACACAGTGTGAAATGTCTGTAATGTGCTCTGAAGAGTGTGGGTAATAAGACACAAGTCTACAACTGAGTTACAAAGTTCAAGACAGGCATAACATGCACTGACCATACTGGTTAAGTACACAAGACACACACCACACACACACACCATGTACTAGTGGCTAAGGTGTCAGAACAAAAGACTTTTTCTTACTAGATTTCAGGCATTGGTTCACAAGGCAAGGGGACTGTATGGGAAAATAGAGGTGTTATTTTTCCTGTACTAAACAAACATTTTGTGTAATTTGCATTTTGTTGCTTTCATTTCGTTCACTCTCTTATACATGAAGCCCTGCCGCTTCATGAGTGACTCTTTGTGGAGGTACTACTTTGAAGAGCCAAGGAGAATTAGACTGACAGACAGCTAATACAAGAAAAGTTGCTTGTATGTTACAGTGGCCATTTCTCTTGGTCAGATGTTGATAGAATAAGCCATAAAAATTTCATAGCATCTTCTATAAATATCAAACTTTAATTTGCTTCACTACTGTCTTTTCCGATGAAGAGAGTCAAGTGTCAGGGAAAATCTTACAAGCAGGGTGATGGAGTCTGGAGTTAAAGGAATTTTGGTGAAGTCAGTGTTGGTAAAAGTGTAGTATTTATGGGTAAACTGAAGTCAGGCAGCATAAAGGCGAAGTTGGTGTGCCAGCTTCATAACCTCGCATACCAGCAATGATGCTTGGATTACGTTTTGTAGCAAAATGCATTTTTCTAAGGAAATGAGTAGTCTAGAGTTAGCTGTGTCCCGTCTTCTTACCCAGAGTTTGTAGGGTCATGACCCCACTAGCCGTGTCCTCTGTTCAGCATAGCTGTGAAGATAAATACTCAACAGTGATGCTGAAGAAAGCAGTCTCCAGAAAGTATCAGCCTATAGAGCAAGTTGCACCAGGTATTATTGCACATGGTGGCCATCTGTGAATGATAGGAGTGTAAGATATACCATGAAGGTTGGCCCCATGTATAGGGGAAATGATCCAAATCTAATTTATAAAAAAATAATTGCTATTTGTCTTTGTCATATGACAATATTTTTTTTATCCTTTCAGATTGGTAATTGTTACTCATTAATACCACTATATACATTAGAAGAATGTCACAGAAACCCAGATCTACTTCTGGAGCTAAAGAGACTGTGCTGTTAAGGCAGGCAGTGCCTAAGTATAACTTTATTGCTCGGAAGCTGCCAAGGGAGTGTGCTGAAAATGTTGTCCTTGAATCAAGGACAGATAACCCCTCCTCAGAGACCAAAGAGACAGGACATGACCTGACAAAGATATCACAAGTGATTTCAGTCAGTAACTTTGCACAGAAAACAGACAGTCATAAATTGAAACCTGTTGCAGTGGTTGGTGCTTCTTTGCAGTCAACTTTGACTGGAGACAGAAGGTGCAGTCAAAAGGATGCTGATTCTTTGCAGCCAACAAAACTGTCATCTGTGGCAAGTTTTCATGATCACACAAAGAAACTCGACCAACAAGATGGCGACGCTCGAGAGCTTTCATCACATCTTTCAGTTAGTGGTTTACGTAATTCACCATTATTAAGCACGTCCTTCACTCGGTCAGAATCTGCCTGTAATCACCCGTCATCAGATGTTGTAAATCCTCGGACAAGAACGGACCACATTCTGGCTCTCCCATCTCCATTTCCACAGAATGAAGATCTGAACTTAACTTTGGGAGAGCGTGTTAGGTCATATGAGCATTTTAAACTGTTGGAAAGTGAATGTGATAAGCTAAAGAGAGACTTAGAGGTTCAGTTGAAGGTCAATGCAGAACTGAAGAGGCTTCTTGTGGCATCAATTGGAGATGACCTGAGTCAGTGTGTAGAGAGGCTCAGCAGGTAATTTATGCCAAGAAATTTGCTGATAATTTTCATGTAGAGGTATTTAAATTTTCATTTAGAACCATATACATTTTCATTTAGAGCAGTATACATTTCATTTAGAACATGTAAATTTCTGTTTAGAACCATATTCAATTTTCATTTAGAACCAAATAATTTTTAATTTAGAATAGTGGTTCCCAATTAACAAAAGTCCTTGGACATCCTTCTGTTTCAAAATCCAGGTGAGGGAAATGGAGATAGAAGAAGAATCATGGGAAGAGAAGGAATCAGAGAAATAAATGAAAATTGAGAAAGACTGTGCAGTTTCTGTGAAGAAAACAAGATGACCATTGGAGGGACAATTTTCCAACATAAAAACATCCATAAAATGACTTGGAGGTCCCCAGATAAAACCACAGAAAACCAAATCAATCACATACTAATAAACAACAAGTGGAAACGGTCACTACAAGATGTGAGAGCAAGGAAAGGAACAGATGTAAGAAGTGATCACACCCTTCTGGTAGCAAAAATAAAACTAAAATTAAGGAAAGCCAAAATCAGAGAAAACAGAAAGGCACGTTTTGATACAGCAAAACTAAAAGACCAGCAAACAAGGAATGAATTCTCAATAGTACTTAAGAAACACTTCATTTTCTACAAGATGATGCAGAAATGTCCGTACTAGAGTTCAGTAAAACACTACAGGAAACAGCAAAAGAGGTGCTGGGATATTGGAAACGGAGAAAAGAGGAATGGATAAGCAAGATCACATGGGAAAAGATAGAACAAAGAAAGGAAATCAAGAAAAAATTACTGAACCCCAAATCACAAAAGCTAAAAGAACAAATCTTAAATAGTTATGCACAAAGAGACAAAGAAGTGAAGGAATCACGCCATCAAGATAAACGTCAGTACTATGACAACTTAGCAGAAGCAGCAGAGAAAGCAGCATATGCAAATAACATGAAAACCATATACAAAATCACAAAGCATATGACAGGTAACTTCAGCACAAGATGTGAGAATGCAGTAAGGACACATAAGAGACAACTGGTCATTGGAGAAAGATAAAAAATTGAAAGATGGAGGGAACACTTTAACACCTTACTAAACAGAACACAAGCCGCACAAACAATAGACATGCCTGACGCAAAAACGGAACTAAACATCAATACAGGACCAATAACAATAAGTGTGGTAAAGGAGGCAATAAAGAAGCTGAAATTAGACAGGCACCAGGTGAAGATGAAACAACTGTTGAGATGTTGAAAGCAGAAAAAACAGAAATGCCAAAACAACTCTGTCGGATACTACAACAAATTTGGGATCTAGAAAAAGGTTTAGAGGAGTGGAAAACTAGCCTTATAGTAAAACTACCAAAGAAGGGTGACCTCAGAGATTGTGGGAACTGGAGAGGCATTACCCTCTTGCCAATCACCAGTAAAGTATTTTGCAAAATAATCATAAACAGAATTGTAGCAGCACTTGAGGGAAAACTTCAGAAAGAGCAGGCAGGATTTAGGAAAGTAAATCATTAGACAAATATTAGAGCAGGCAAATGAGTGGCATAGCACAACATATGCATTGTTTATAGATTTTGAGAAAGCCTTTGACAGTGTCAACAGAGATGAACTGTGGAAAATCCTAAGATGGCATGGCCTCCCCCATAAGATAGTGAATGTAATCAAAGCCCTATACGAGGGTTTTCAGTGCAAAGTGATCTGTAGAGAACATATAGGGTACAAACAGGAGTGAAATAGGGATGTGTACTATCGCCAGCAGTATTTATCTTGGCAGTAGACTGGTTAATGAAGGAGGCAACATCAGACAAACGCAGAGGATTACAATGGACCCTTGACACAGTACTGGAGGACTTTGACTTTGCAGATGACATTTGTCTACTATCAAGCAGCCACAAAGATATGCAAGATAAAATAAACAAGCTAACTCAGAATGCAAACAACATAGGACTAAAGATCAACATAGGAAAGACAAAGTTAATGAAGCAAAATGTGAACAACAGAAATGTACTCAGAGTAGATAGCAAGTTAATGGAGGAGGTCAGCAAATTTGAATATCTTGTCAGTAGAGTAGTAGAAAATGGAGACAGCACAGAGGACATCAACAGCAGACTTACTAGAGCAAACCAGGCATTTGCAATGCTGCAGACTATATGGAAATCTAAAAAAAAACTAAGCATGAATATGAAAATCAGGATATTTAAGAGTAATGTTCTAAGTGTACTACTCTATGGAAGTGAATGCTGGAAAATCACCAAAACCATAGAAAACAAGTTGAATTCTTTCCAGACTAAATGTTTATGAAGACTGGGAAAGAGCAGGAAAAAGGCAAAGGACAGGATTTTGTGGAAAACCCTTGTGGAAGCCCCATGTGCCCTGGGCATTTAAGGTTCAGAGAGAGAGAGAGAGAGAGAAACAACAACCCAACTTAAAAATGGTGAGAGAATTCATCTCTCTTTTTATTCCGAACAATCACTTCCTTGTCTGGTTCAATATTTCCCATTTTTAATCTCAAGTCTGCGCTTGTTCTTCATGTAACAATTTGTTGAAAATGCTTGTTCACAGAGGTATGTGGAGCAAAAGGAAACAAGACACTTTAACACTTTCTCATCAGTCTTCTTATAATCAGAAGAAACTTCACCCAGAATTGGTCCAGTCTGCTTTCTTTGAAAATTATTATCAATGAACCATCGCCAGATATGTCAACAGCTTCATCTTGCTCTTGTACGGACAGAATCATTACCTGTACAGCATCACCACATGCAAAAGGATTCCTTATCCATGAGTTTTCAGAATTCAGAACTGGGAAGTAATCTTTGAAGGCAGTCACTAAATCACAAGGATGTTTTGTGATGTTATGTTGAACTTGTGATTGCAGTTCTTCACTGGACTTCAGAAATCCCTATAATCTTGGAATGTCACTGAAAATACCACATTCAGCTTGATTTGCCCAGAACTATAGTTTTTTTTAAAATTTCCGCTAACATCGAAGATCGGTCTCTTTCTAGCATTCTCTTTGTTCTTCTCACAATTGTCTGACTGTAGGATGCCATCTTATTAGTTTGTCACTGAGACTGCAAAACTACACATGTCAGAAAAATGTGAAACAATTTTTTATCCACACAGGATTTGTTGAAACATCAGTTGTTAATGAAAATGAAAAAAAAGGATCTTGAGTTTTTGACATGGGCCACCCTGGCAGGGTCTGCAGGCCCCTGGGGGTCAATGGGCCACCATTTTGGAACCACTGATTTAGAACAATATAAATTTTCATTTACAACCATATAATTCATCATTTAGAACAATATAAATTGCATTTAGAACAATATAAACTTTCACTCAGAACAAATAAATTTTCAAGAAGGATTTACTATTATCATCATCATCATTATCATCATCATAGATACCATGTCGACTGGCATTGGCTATTATGCTTCTCCAGAGTACACGATCTTTCATGCAGGCCATCAGCTCATTTGGTGATCTCCTCTCACACCATCCCGTCAGACTGTCCAGTATCATTTCTCTTGGTCTTCCTCTTGATCTTCTTCCTTCCATTTTTCCTGTTGTTATAATATTTTCAATGCCCCCCCTCTTCTCATTGCATGTCCCATGAAAGTACATTGTCTCTCTCTTATCTTTTTGACAAGGTTCTTTGTCTCTCCAGCTCTTCTCATACATTCTTCATTAGTTATTTTTGCTGTCCAGGGGATTCGCAACATTCTTCTAATAAACCACATTTCTGCTGCTTCCAATGATGTTTCTGCAGACCTATTATAAGTTTAGCAAATAGGAAACAGCGAGGCTTGCACACAGAAAAGTGATTCTGCGCTGTATTGTATGGTTAGTCTCGAAAAATGCGAAGCACTTTAGACAGGAGAGAAAGAATAGTAAGAGAATGACTGTAACTTGGAGCATGGACCCTGGTAGAATGAGTGGCAATCTACCCACAAGAGGACAGTACACTATCTAGTTTGAAAAAAAAAAAGAGCAAAGAAATAAGAAGAATGTGAGAAAGCCTAATGCTGTACACAAATAAGAACAGGCAGTGGACTGGATGCTACAAAAGGAGAACAGAGTAGTCTGAAGGTCAAATCTTTGAGACAAAATCTCACTGTACTGGAAAGATGATATAGAAAATCGCAGGAGACACAAACCAGGGCAAATGGAGAGTTTTTATCTCCTATGTCACATGATAATAAGCAAGTGAAAATGGTGACAATTGCTTAAAAAAAATTATTGTTTCAGAAAATAAAATAAAATAAAAAAAACAGGTTAACATTGATCTAGCAAAAGATTGTTGAACTGCCATGACATGAACAAAGCTGGTTCTGTGTATTTTCAGAGACAGGGCTCAGCTGTCACATGACCTGGGCGGCTTCAGCAAAAAAATGTCAGAGGAATCTGAGAACTTGGATCAGGTGTCCATCCAGGCAGACATGTGGCGAAGCAAGTATTTAGCATCTCGGTAAGTCAGGGATTGTACTGAAGTGGAAATTGAGCAGGGAAGAAGAAACTATCAGATTTGGTAGTCATTCATCCATAGCTGACATGTTAGCATCAAGGTTAGTGAACCATATTCAACCAACAGCTTATATCACCTGTTTGTTGGTACCTCCAGTAACAGGCCTAGTCTGGCTAATGGGGCAGGGACTGCCATAGTCCCCATGGTGGTGGAGTCTGCTAAAGAAGTATTGCACAGCCCCACCTTGTTAACTCCCATCAAGGACTTGCAAAAATAGCTGCAGTAACCCAGTCCCAACCCAACACAGTGCTGTGATTCAACATCTTCATCATCACATCAGCTGCAAGGAGCATCTAGCTCACAGTTCCAGGGAGTTAGAAAAAGAAGAAGAAGCAGCACAAAAACTCAGCTTACCTGAAAGGCTGCAAAGGCAGTGCTCTGGTTCCAGGGCCGGTGAACTATATTTGGCAGAGACCCTGTTCACCATATGCAGGTCTCCATGGAAACGTGCCATTTTTCATAAGCTTAGTTGACATGGTAGGGATCAGCATGGTCCCTGAAGTGAAGGAGCTTGCAAAGAAGTCTGGCATTGCATCGCGGTGGAAGACTTTACATCCTATCTTCATGTATTTACCCCTAAACATGAGAAAACCATGATAATCTTCTATAACTGTGACATATCTTTACTATCACAGGGGTGAAGAACAACCTGCATTGTGGGATTAACATTAACTTGCCATTTAAGTTTAAAGTCTGTTTACCTTCATATTTACGGTAGGGGATGTTTAGTTTATTAGTGCATTCTGATCATGTTAAAAGCAATCAGGGCTGTGGTATCTGGAACCAAAGAGTTAGAGGATTATAAGCTATTAGGAACTGTTGTGATGACTCTAGCTTTTTATCAACAGACATTTTCAGAGCCATTAACTCTTAATCTGCTGACAACATCAGTGACATACAAACATCTTCTGAAATTAAAAAAAAAAAGCACTGCTTTAATGATGTTTTATTGAGAAATGATATAGTGTCTATTTTTAGCACTTTCAGCAGTTTAAAATTACAAACTCCCACCTGCAGAAGAAAGTCATATGAATGTAGTTATTTTATTTTTGATTTTTCAGAAAAGTGGGTACAATAGCTCATTGTTGGTTAAGAGTTACAAGGGGACAAAGGTATCTGGGTGAATTTTAACGCTTTAGGGCCAGCATGTTGCTTTACTCTGTTCATATCAAGTGGTTTCAGTAGAGCTGTCCTTCATTAATTTATTTCAAGTGTATTTTTAAACCTTTTTTTCTTATGATATATACACATTAGGTGGTATATGTTTTCTTACCTAATTCTGTTGACAAAATTTCTTTCTACAGGGTCATGATAGAGGAGCTTGGCAATGCTAGAGCTTACTACTCTCTTCAGTGCCGTGACTCCCATGATGCTTTGCAACAGCTGCTTAATGAGAGGCATGAGCTGAGAACAAATCTACTGGAAGCACACAGGTATGTGCTCCTTTAGACTCTCTCTCTCTCTCTCTGAACCTTTTGGTGGCCACGACACATGGAGTTTCTGCAAGGGTTTTCCACAAAATACCTGTCCTTGCCCCAACTCCTGCCCAAGTGAGCCCACTGTTGTTCGGCATCCTCCCTGTTGTTCTTCTCCATGTCTCCTTTTGTCTACCTTTACTCCAGTTCCCTTGAGGTGTCAATATCAGTGTTGTTTTTGGTAGTGAGTCACAGTCATACAGAGTATGCCCCAAACATCGCCAGCATCTTTCCTCAATTAGCGAAGACTTTTAGACTATGGTTCATACATTTACAGCAGGGTGAGATAGAACTTTTCCATGTTTTTTTTTTTTTTTGAAGGTAAAATATCCTGAGAACTCCGGTCTGATTATAGTGTTATTTACTTCTTTCATTTTTTTTCCATTTACATGTTATTTTTGCATCATTCTTTCGTATTCAGATTATATTCTGAAATTTATGAAAGATTATTTTAATACTTCAGCTGATGGTTATCCTGATGTAGTGTGGTTTCTGTATGAGAAGGTGAATATTTTGTTTCTGTGAGTTTTAGGTTCAGAAGATTTTGTGGAGTGAATGTATGAGGTTTTATAATATTTGTGTGAGGTTTTGTGTTAGAATATTCATATGAGCTTATATAGTGTGATATTTGTGTGAGGTTTTGTGTTATGAATATTCATATGAGGTTTCATGAATATTTGTATGAGATGTCATTGTAATGTGATTAATGCAATGACTAGTGCTGCAGTTTTTGTTTCTGTTGCTAGAGTTCTTCAGCAAGTCAAAAGTGCCTTTGACCCTCTGAACTCTCATTGTTCATCAACTGTGAGATCAACCAATATCCTTGACTTGACAAGGTCATGCCAGCAGCTTACCGAGGCTATAAAGTTCAGGCTTTTGCCAGGGCATGTTGCTGTCAATATTGAAGTGGACCCTAATGAGAGTTGGGCAGACTCGGTCACAAGAGCGGAACATTTTGCGCATGAGGTTAGTGGAACTGCAGACCTTAATGACTTGTGTGAACTTTGAACTATCAGAGTCGGCAAACAGTGGATCAAGACCCTGTCCCATTCCATTTGTGATAGTACCAGTAACAGGGTTGATGTGCCCTTCAGCTTAACTTTGGGGGTAGAGCTGACCATGGAGTCAGCAGAGGTAATTTCTTGGGTCCTGTCCAGGTGTCCAGGCATAATTATTTCTCCGCCCATTGCCATGCTTGAGCATCAGATTCCATGTACAACAGTCCGCTGTCACAAGAAGATCCACAGTAAGAGACCTGGTGGGTGATCTTTCTGCAGGCATTCTCCAAACAATGGCAAACCTGATGGAAACATGTATGAACTGCTTCATTCACAGAAGGTAAAATTAGAAGACCAGATTCAACTGTATTGAAACCTGACCCTTGCTCAGCAAATTGGGTCTGTTATTAATATCAGTCAAATATCAACTAGTATCAGTCACTATTGAGAATATGGTGAGAAAAATGAAGCAAAATGGTGGACAGCTATATGTTCTTGAAAGCATCCCCTAAGATGGAAATGCTCCAAAACAGTATACTTTTATAAAAGATTGCCTGTGGTAGGTTGTTCTGTTATTATTCTTCAGATTGTTCATATTGGTAAGAATAATAACTATGCTGTTGTTTTGCAGGTTCTGTCTCGGCCTCTAGAACCTGCAGGGCCTTCACAGTCAATCTCTTCCAGCCTCTTAACTTTAATGAGGTCTCACGACTCCCAGGTCAGCAGGTTTCACCCTCACACAAGACATGAGAACCTGACCTACAACTGCTGCCATAAATGTCGAGGAGAGATCAATGTTGTCTGAACTGGCAGTTTTTTTTTCTTTTCTTTATTTTTGTTATCTCATATTGAACGCTGTTTATAGCTGTGTGTAAAGTGTCTTACCTTGGTCAGATATGGCTGTATGTACAGTGTTATACTTTGATAAGGCCATGCCATGTAAAACATTACACTTTGAACTGATATGACTGTGTGTAAAGTGTTATGCTTTGAACTGATATGGTCATGTGTAAAAGTGTTACGCTGTGAACTGATATGGCCATGTGTAAAGTGTTATGCTTTGAACTGATATGGCTATGTGTAAAGTGTTACACTTTGAACTGATATGGCTATGTGTAAAGTGTTATGCTTTGAACTGATATGGCTATGTGTAAAGTGTTACACTTTGAACTGATATGGCTATGTGTAAAGTGTTACACTTTGAACTGATATGGCTATGTGTAAAGTGTTACACTTTGAACTGATAAGGCCATGTGTAAAGTGTTATGCTTTGAACTGATATGGCTGTGTGTAAAGTGTTACACTTTGAACTGATAAGGCTATGTGTAAAGTGTTACACTTTGAACTGATATGGATATGTGTAAAGTGTTATGCTTTGATGAGATGTGGGTGCATGAAAAGTGTGTGGCTTTCATCAGACATAGCCCTGTGTAAAGTATTTAAACTTTGTAGTGTATTCCACTTTAGTCATATACTATTATGTAGAGTAGACAACTTTGTGGTCGACAAAAAAAAACATTGTTAACAGCCACAGTGGTTATTTGTGAATTTGGAAGTTAACAGTTGATATTGACATAAACGAATGTGTTCACATGTAAGAGCACAGTATAATCATTCAGATTTATCTGTCAGTGGTGACATACAAGCTGGTATGTAGCTTTGTAGATCCAAAGCTGACTCTACTTGATCAGATACCACTGAGCACCACTAAAAAAAAAATGTATATATATATATATATTTCTTCCACTTTGAGTTGGTCACAGTTGTGTTTTTAAATAAATCTCAATATGTTTCTAGCTATCTGCTTTTTTTTCTCATTGATTTTATGAGTGATAGTTTTCCCATCTACAGTGAATACTCATCTGCATCCAACCTCAGCTGTGATAGTAGTTGATACATTTCTTTTGTAAATATGTCTTACCCTCTTTTTTATTTATCTTTGAAACTATATTCATCTGTAGTTTTTCATTTACTTTTACCTATCAAGGACCAGCAAAGATATATATATATATAACATATGTAATGAAATAAGGGTCTTTTAAATGTTATATGAGATTTTTGAAGAAATGTTTGTGGATGTTGCAAACATGTTTTATTTTCTCTCTCTCTCTCTCTTTTTTTGATTATGAACAGCTTTTCTCACAGCCTGTATTTGATTGGCACATTCCTTCTCAGTAACAAGAAGCTATATTTATATTTCAGATTATACCTGCCCTCATTGTACCTGCATCTTCTATCTTCAAGTTTCAGTCTACAGAACACTTTCAAAGATCTGGAATGTTGCAAAGCATAAAGAAATTAACATGTCTTGATTATGTGCTTTTTTTTTTTTTTTTAAAGGTTCAGCGTTATATAGCAACTGACAAGTTTCATTTGGAATTTATGAAGAAATATATAGTAGATTGTATGTTATATCAGCATCAGTAAGAAAGCGAGAGTTTTTGAGGTTTCC
This sequence comes from Achatina immaculata, assembly GCA_009760885.1. Classification (NCBI taxonomy): domain Eukaryota; kingdom Metazoa; phylum Mollusca; class Gastropoda; order Stylommatophora; family Achatinidae; genus Lissachatina; species Lissachatina immaculata. The sequence goes on from CM019694.1 coordinate 5,206,599, forward strand.
TCAAAGTACTTAACCCAGGTACTCATATGTATGGTAGTATATAAACCCAGTAGTTTCAGATTTGGAAGTAGAATCTAGAAAGCAGGCCTCTTAGCAACATCCATCTTGATGGGAGAGATATAAGTTCCTTGTCTCTTTGGTGAGACTAAGTCAAGTATCACTTCATTTCCAGGGACAGTAGATTAGGGTTTATTTTCCTCCAGATTCTGTGCTATCAGCGTCAGACATGGACACTAACAGCCAGACGCAAAAGGAAAATCATTGCAACAGAAATGAGATGTTTAAGGAGAACACTAAGTGTGACAGGAAGAGACCAAATAAGAAATGACACAATCAGGGTAAAGGTAAGAGTAACACCAGTATTACACTGTCTCCAGAAACAGCAAGTCAAATGGCTTTCCATGTTGCACGGTTACCACCAGACAGTGTACCACAGAAAATATTCACACTAAAATTTGTAGGTAATAAAGGAAGGGGTTGCCCACACAAGAGATGGCGAGAGGAAGTTACAGAAACGTTCAATATCCCTTTATGTGAAGCACATTGCAGAGCCCTGTCAAGATGATTATTTGTCCTCTCAACACTGAAAGGTATATGAGGAAGGAGACAAGACAAGACAGGATTGACACTGAAAGGTATATGAGGAAGGAGACAAGACAAGACAGGATTGACACTGAAAGGTATATGAGGAAGGAGACAAGACAAGACAGGTTAACACTGAAAGGTATATGAGGAAGGAGACAAGACAAGACAGGTTAACACTGAAAGGTATATGAGGAAGGAGACAAGACAAGACAGGATTGACACTGAAAGGTATATGAGGAAGGAGACAAGACAAGACAGGTTAACACTGAAAGGTATATGAGGAAGGAGACAAGACAAGACAGGATTGACACTGAAAGGTATATGAGGAAGGAGACAAGACAAGACAGGTTAACACTGAAAGGTATATGAGGAAGGAGACAAGACAAGACAGGTTGACACTGAAAGGTATATGAGGAAGGAGACAAGACAAGACAGGTTAACACTGAAAGGTATATGAGGAAGGAGACAAGACAAGACAGGTTGACACTGAAAGGTATATGAGGAAGGAGACAAGACAAGACAGGTTGACACTGAAAGGTATATGAGGAAGGAGACAAGACAAGACAGGGTTGACACTGAAAGGTATATGAGGAAGGAGACAAGACAGGATTGACACTGAAAGGTATATGAGGAAGGAGACAAGACAAGACAGGGTTGGGGTTTTTGGAGTGATCTAGTTCAAGGAGGTAAATCAGATGGAGATTGTAGGAAATTCTTTAATTTCTAGAGAAGATCTGGTAGGCAGGACTTCTTGGCAGGCTGCACCACTATAGGGGATTCATCTGCTCCTACCTCACCAGACAGACTGGTAATTGTAAGAAACAGACAGACTGTGGTTATTCATCAGCTTGTGTCTGAGAATTGAGTGAGGAGCTAGGACTGGCATGGTTTCAGTGACTTCACCATTCATCTACCACAACTGTCTTGGCTCCTGTTCTTGCCTGTAACCCAGACCCTACTTCTCATGTGTTCTGGACCACAGTTCATTAACATTTTATAGCTGTATTTTGAAATCACTTGGAGTGTATTGTGTAATAGTATGGTGGAGTCCGGTGTGCCAAGATATTGTTTAGTGACAGATTATTGTAATGGACATACATGGTTTGTAATGGTAGCTTTATACCCAAAGACTAAATGTAAGTCACATTAAAATTATTTTTAATGCTCTTGTGAATTATGTGCTCTTCTTTGTTTCTTTTTAAAGTTAAACAGTTAAGTTACAATTTTTTTTTTTTTTTAACTGAGAATTTTCAGTTGAATGATCTCTAATTTTTCATCAGATTTTTTTTTTTTGGTAATATTTTTGAAATCCTTTTTTAAATGAAGACACAAATCCAGCTTATATAAATTCTATTTTAATATTTGACTTTGGTTGTTGTATTCTTCAGCTTATTTATATTTTGGGTTCTGTGTAAATGTATGCAAAACAGTTGTCAGATAACTTTTATTACTCATATTAAGAAAGAGTTAAAACAGGAAAAGGTGAAAGTATGAGGGGCGTTCAGGAAGTAATGCATTACATCGTTTTATTCAGCTAATAATGAAGATAGAAACATGAAATTTTGCACACTTTAAATATGGCATGTGCCAATTGTGTGAACCAAATTACTGCAACCGGCCAAAGAATGTGGCTGCCCTAACCATTGAAATGGAGCATGTTCGCAACTTGCAGTAGTATAAGCAGCAAATTGTGATAGGATTTCTCGTTGCAAATTGTGAACATTCACAACCATCTGTGTGATGTGTATGGAAGTTTTGAAGTCAACAGGAGTACAGTCAGTCGCTGGGTTCAGAGAATTAAAGAATCAGTAAGTGGAGATAAGGAGTTGCATGATCGGCCGCGCTGTGGACATCCTGCCACAGCCACCAAGGCAGAAATGTTGAAATGCACTGAGGGCATTATTCTTACTGATAGGCGTATCACTACTCAACAGCTGGCCTTAAAACTGTCAGTCAGCAATGGTAGTGCAAATTGCAGTTATAAAAGCTCTCAGATTTTATAAGGTTTGTGCAAAATAAGTTCCTCAAAGTCTCACAAATGACCATCGATTGCAAATGAAAGCAATTTCTTCTGAATTGTTGGAGCATTTCAGTGCTGAGGGAGAGAACTTTTTGGATAAGATCGTAACAGGTGACGAAACCTGGGCACATCATTTTGAACCTGAGACAGAAAGACAGTCAGTGGAGTGACATCATCCGCAATCACCACGAAGAAAGAAATTCAAGACAACTCCTTCAGCTGGAAAGGTCATGATCAATGTCTTTTGGGACACTGAAGATAATCAGTTCGTAAGCTTACATTAAGACACTGAAAAAACTCAATGAATGTTTTTCGCAGAGTTCAGCTGCACAAGAATACAGCAGACCTGCTTCTCCTTCACACAAGTCTGGCAACACAGGAAGCAATCACCAAATTGGGTTGGACTGTACTACCCCATCCACACTATAGTCCCGATTTGGCACCCTCTGATTTCCGAGGGGTAAGATTTGAAGATGACAAAGGAGTGATTCATGCAGCGAAGAAATGGCTACATAATCAAGAGCAAATCTGGTACGGGCTAGGAATACATGCACTTATTTCGCCCTGGCATAAAGCTATACAAGTTGATAGGGAATATGATGAATAATACCGATGTTTACATGACGTATCCATGTATATTGTGTATAAATTTCATGCTTTTTGAATAAACAGCTCCTGAGAAAAACGATGTGGTGCATTAGAGTCTGAACGCCCCTCGCATTATGCATCAAAGAATTTCTAATTTTTCTGAAAATCAAGGTGTTTTAATTTTTGCCAGGAATCTGTTGATCATTTATACTTTTATAACCAAGAATATAACCCTTTATGCTTATTTGACAAAACATAATCTCACAGGAATCACCAGCAGTATGTGTAAGCCACAGAGACTGGCACACAATCTTCAAACTGCAGAGCACACCAGTATCAATAAACACTTCCACAGAATAATGGCAGAACACGCACAACACTTCTTATAAAACAACTGAAAAGGAGGGGGAAGAAAGAAATGAAACTCTCAGGACACCACCAGATCTTTCATTCACAGACTTATCATTTCAGAGATGGAAAACAAATGAAAGAAAACCTGCATGTTCCACAACCTGGCACAAGAGGAAAAAAAGAATCTTAAGTCCTGCATCATTTGCATTGCTATAGAGGTGTGAAAGGTTAGTGCCTTCACATTCCTAGGCCACTACAGTATTTGAGGTAGGGCTGCCAGCACCTTTCCTTGCTGCCTTTGTTTTCCTAGGGAAACCCCAGTTACCCATTTTTTGAGGCTGGGTTGAACCCTGGTGCTGATCAGTTCTAAAACTTCCATCCAGGTATGAAATCAAACCAGGGGCCTTCTGACCAGCAGGTGGATGCACTAACCAGTACACCACCATGGCAACTAGACGAGAAAGGTGTTAAAACATATAAAGCAGAGGGATCAGGAAATTCAAAATCCAGATATAATAAAATATGCTTTAAATTATATTTGATGTACCATCATGATTCTGTGGCATCTCCTCAAGGAGTGACTTTGGCCCTCCAACATGTTTTATCCTTGGCATAAGAGCACATCTAGCCAACCTGAATCCCAACCATCTCTTGATGTTTGCCCTCCCATCTGTATCAGTGTCATCCTCTTCTTTTTTCTTCAAATTTTTCCTCAAGTGTTGTTTTCATTACTGAATTATGCCTCTTGATGTGGTCAGAATATTGTAACTGAACTAAAAATGTAATGCTAATTAGTGATTGAGCTTCAGTATATCTCTTGTGGCTATGCCTTGTCTTGTCATGTCTCCTTCCTCCTGTACTTTTCAGTGTTGAGGGGTGGGGCAGCACACAGACGTCTCAATAAGCCTTGGCAATTTGCTTCGTATAAGGGGATGTTTAAAGGTAAAAAAGGTAAAGGTAATCCTGTCATGCCTTAGAGGCACATAGGGATATGGTGTTAGTGGCCATATTTTCCTTGACCTGTCAGCACACTAGAGGGTGATATGGTCAGTATCATGCCTGGCTGCCGTTCCTTCCCCAACTCCAGAAGAAGTCGGGTACCCATTTCTACAGCTGGGGGGTGACTGGGGTGCTTCCGGCCGGACTCGAAGGTTTCTGTAAATTCCTCCATCCACCTCCAGCATGAGTGGCGGCCTCTTTCGCTGTTTCCTGCCATTCTTTAGATTGTGTCTGATGAAAAATATTTGTTTTACTCTGTTTTGTACATCAATGTTTCAAAGTAAGATCAACTTTTAAAATTTTTTCTTTTTTACTTTCTGCATTCTTGTTTACTCCATGTTGGCAGTTCTTTCATTTACGCAACTAAATGTTATGAATTTATATTTTTTATCCTTCCACTTTTTTTGTCAACCATTTTTGTGCTTTTTAGACAGAATAGAGTTTTCAAATCCAAGGTCAATGTTTTATAGACAAGTGACTTAGATTTAGAAAAAAAATAAAAAGACACTTAGTAATTAAAAGAAGGAACAATAATTCATTGGTGTTATTTATTAATTTATTATCATTAAAGTCATTCTTCCATAGATTTAATATAGTGAGCAGATTATAAGTAGGATATGGCAAACAAAAGTAAATAAAAAAAAAAAAAAAAGCAAATCATAGATAAAGTGAATTCTGCACAACTCCTGAACCTTTTTTTTTTTCCTCATTTTAAAGTGGAATGCAAAAGGGTTGTCATATAATTTGATTATAATAAGACATTTAACCATACCATCCCCATTGTCATGTGATTAGTCTGAGAAATAGTGTGTCTGCTCTGTCTAAAGAAAGTGCTCTTGCATCTTGCTATCTGGAAACAGATCATGAAAACCAGTCATTTATTTATTTAACCCTTAGACCACTAAACAACACCCATGACACATGAATAGTTTTTGTTATTAAAAAATCATGACCTCCATTTTTTTTTTCCCTGGAAAATGATGCAGCAGTTGTTTTTAACTTTTTACAGCAGTTTGGTATTTCAAACCTCCAAACTGCAAACAAAAGGATTTGATCTGAATCACTGCAGCATGCAGAACTACAGTCTAAAGTAGATGACCAAATACAGTATAAGATTATATATCTGGATCCCGTGTTTTAGTAGCAGAAAATATTTGTTTTATAAGTTTTAACTTTTTTTATTGTTAATAATCATATATTATAGCAGTAACAATCATATTGTAGCTGTGACATTAATCATCACACATTCCAGATGTGACAGTAATCACATATTACAACTGTGGCAATAATCATGTATTACAGCTGTGATAACATCAGTTAAGCAAGTCATATATAAATAGTCAACAAGTGTAAGACAGATACTGGCTGCTGTTTCTGTTTATCTTTCCAAGTACTGGCTTACAGCTTATAGTGTATATCTTACAAAGTCATCACTACAAGGCATCATCACATTATCATTTGGTACTTTTCTTTTTTAAGCATACATAATTATGTGATATGTGATTATTTAACAAGAAATGATAATATAGCATAGTTGTTAAGCTCCTTACACCAAATATATTTAGTTATAAATGAACAGACTTCTGATTTCTGAACATTGGTTGCAACTGAACATTCAAACAAATTCAATCCCCTGACCCCAAAAAATCTAATCATTCACAGTCAAAACCAGGATATCCACCCGTTTCTATTTTTTAACAAAAGGAAATTTAATCATTTATTCTGCCCATCCAAAATACTATTACTCCATATGCAGCTGCAACAATCCCGTCTTAAAGAAATCTGCTAAACAATATGCACAGAATAAGCACAAACAGTGGAAGCTGGATTTTCTGTGCACCTGACCCTGTGGTACATGCAGAAACTGGAGGTTGTTGCTTTTCGAAAGTCGGACAGTGCGGGTCCCAGCCATAGTCTTGTCCATTTTCCTCCCGGAGGAACTTTAACAGAGGCTTGAAGTATTCCATTAGCGGCTCCGCACTCATTTTCTCCTGGCCAGTCAATAGTTTCATGGCTTCAGGCCATGGTTTGGAAGATCCAAGTTTCAACATGTCCCTGTTAAATATACACACATACAAAAAAACTACGAAGTATATCATACACGGCGGGTGGTCTAAGGGACATAACCAAAGAAAATACAATCAAGTTTTTTTTTTATGCACAGAGTGGTCTAAGGGACATAACCAAACAATTCTAAGTATTCGCTTGTCCCAGGAACGAATTATTTCTAAACATGAGAACTTTTGATATTGCCTATTATAGTAAAAGTGTTATAAAATAACAGAAATAATAAAGGAAATATAATTTTTTTTAACAATATACACAAAATAAGCACAAACAGAAGAAGCTGGACTTTCTGTCCAAATCACTTTACTGTGTGAAAACATCAGTTTCTCTTTTGAAAACACTGTACCTATTATATATGTGACACTGGACTGGTGCTATAAGTAAAAAGAGATAACTGTAACAAGCAATTACTAGCAGAAAAATAAGGTATGTTCCTCTGACAAAAGAAAACAAAACAATAACAAAAAGTACTAAGTCAGTGATTCCCAAATTTTTAGCTACTGAGCTCTTGCCTCCCAGGTAATATCTTTATTGCCCCCTCCCCCTCTCCAATTTTTGTGTCTCACTGGTTCTCATCTCCCCTGTTGCTCCTCTTTATAAACCTATGAATCTTTCCATCACACCCCCCCCCCCCCCCCCCCCAAAGAGAAGTTTTACCAGCCACTTTGGAAACCACTGTTATTAAGTTTGAACTGACAAATTAAAAAAAAAAAAAAACCAAAAACCTAAGACTTTCACAACTAAAACAATTTGCCTCTATCAAGAAGCATAATATTTTGAAAACTACTGATAAGATATTGCAGGTCATACTTCACCAACCAAAAAAAAAAAAAAAACTTTCTCCTTGATGTTTTCAATCAACAATCTTGATGAATCTAATCTGATGGTACCAGGCTCAAGTCCTCAGTGGGCTGTTTCTTCTGGCACACACACACACAAAAAAAAGGCTCTGGGGACCACCCAAGCCTCTAGAAATGGATACCACAGATATCTGGAAAGGTAAATGTGACTAGGCATGACGCTGACACACTTTCATGTGCCAAAGGTCGTGGAATTACGGGCCTAACACTCTACCCCGAATATGCCTTAATGGCATGGGAACGGGGATATTACCTTTGTTGATGATCTGGATCTGCCGTACTGTTTACACCAGATATTTTTAATTGATGTAAATTTGGATAAAGTAACTGTCCAAGGCAGTGGTCAGCATGCCACGGCTGGACCATAGGTGAGCAGAGATCATGTCCTGCCTCTGTTCATATCCCCAGTACCAGACACAGCCTAGTAATGTGGCAGGGGTCACCACGGTTCCTATAGTGGTGAAGTCTGCTAAAGAGGCATTGCATCTTTTACTGCTTTTCAGCTACATTCAGGATCTGCAGGAATAGCCAGCATAACCTGCTCCCCATTCAGCATAAGTGCTGTGCTTCAACAGCCTCACTGCTTCAGCTTCAGAGAACACCCATTTGCAACTCAAGGGAGATAGAGCAACAGGACTTGAGAAATTAGCAAGGATAAAACAAAAATAATCAAACTTCTCATTAACCACGAAGGACAAATATACGTAGAAGGATCAGCTGTTGAAGAACTAAACCATTTTGCATATCTCGGCAGCTACATAGACCAGGATGATGACACCAGAAAGCAGCATTGACCTTCACGAATCTTGAGAACATATGATATTCAAAAGTTATAAGCTCAAAAAGCCAAGTTAAGATTATTCAATTCAAATGTAATATCCACCCTCATTTATGCACGTGAAAGCTGGGAAACAACTAAAGAAATAGACAAGAAATTAGACTCTTTCGACTCGCTGCTGGAGAGATTCTTCAGCTGCCTTGTGTAAGGGAAACTCCTCCCGACCAATGAAGAAAAAAGGCGACTAGGATTGCAGCGCAGAGTCGTCATGAAAATGGTGAAGGAAAGGATTAAGTGAAGTAACCAGTAGTATCGAAGTCAGTACTACCCAAATCAAGGCACTTCTGCTCTAGAGGCCGGCCATGTCGTATATACACCCATACTGGGGCAGATTGCCCAAATCGGCTTAACCCAGGGGTTAAACTAAGACAATGCTGGTGAGATTCTTCAGATGTTATGCATGGAGTGAAACTCCTTCCAGTCAATGAAGAAAATGCGAAAAAGCGATTAGGGTTGCCGTGCGGCACAGCTGTGAAAAGGTGATGGAAAGGATCAAGTTAAACTTAATCGGTATGTCCAGTAGTCTCACGGCGAGAGCTACTCATACCACGACAACTCTGCTCTAGAGGCCGGCCACGTTCGATATACACCCATACTGGTTAAATATGCCTAACTGGTTTAACCCAGGGGTGAAACCTGATGAATACTCATGTCACAGTACCTCCGCTCTAGAGGTCGGTCACGTCCTAAACATGCACATACTGGGATAATATGCCTAAAATGGCTCAACCCAGGGGTGAAACTTACTAGTGCCGAGGATTCATCCTCGTCGACAAAAGCTCCGTCCTGGTCACAACTAGGAAGGGTAGCGGCCACGATCACAAAATGCTGAAGTCGGAGATACTGGACCAGTGCAGTCTGGATAGGTAACCATCCCTCACCCGACGGGGATGTATGCGTGTCCTAATCACGCGGAGGTTTTTCGGTGAGAAAGTCCAACGCTGGACGGGATGGCCAACCACCTCTCACCCGGCGGGGATATACTGATATCCAAAACACGTCGATGTTTTCTGGCAAGAAAGTCCAACTCTAGAGTTGATACAACGAAAACCACGGTGTCACGCAATCCTGCTTCTGCGATCCACCAAGAATTCAGGCCCAAGCCCCGCGATAGTCTGAACCTCTTGTGATTCTCTCAGGGATCTCTTGTGGGCCCTTCAGGGACCACGGATCACATCGAGGACCACAGGAGTAAATTCAGCAGGATCACGGGGCAATCTTGGTGGTAGAAGCAAACGAAGAAGAAGAGAAGAAGAGGAGACTCTTTCAAAAACAAATGCTCAAGGAAAATACTCGGTATAAAGCGGAACGAATTCAAGAACAACACAGAGATAAGAAAGATAACCAAACAACCTGTCTCATGGGCGATCAGAAAAAGAAGAAGGACATATGTCGATCATGTGATGAGAAGAAACAATCAGAGGATCCCCAAACAAGCTATCAAGTGGAAAATAAAAGGCTGAAGAAAAAAAGGTCGATCACATGAAACTCTAAAGAGGACATTGTTAAGAGAGGCCAGTTCAATGGGCTTAACATCCCTTGATGAGATTGAAAAACTTGCCGAAGACAGGAAATCTTGGCAAACTACTATGCGAGCCCTATGTGACGTTTAGCGGCACGGGAAGGACGTTAGATGTAAGAACAAGAATTGAGGCAATGTGGACTGATTTCACATGAATGTTTTCATATCAGTAATATAATGAATGCTTGAATTCTGCCAGTAATTTTCTATGATTTTGTGAGTTATCATGTCTCTCTGTAGATATCTGTCTTTGCCTTTCATCATCATCATCATCATCATCGTCATCATCATCATCAGTCCATTGTACTCCCAATGGAGCATAAGGCATCAGCAAAGGTTCCCCAGCCAATCCTGTCTTGAGCAAGTTGGGATACCTCAGACCATGTCTTTCTTCTCACTTCCTTTAGTTCTTCCCATATTGCATGTCTCTATGTTCCTATTGGCCTGACCCTTTCTTTTTTCCTTGAGGTGTCCAAGGCAAGGTGGAATAGGGGTGTCTGCCTATCATTCACACAGCCAACAATTTTCTATGATGTTATTTGCAGTGGTGTCTCACCATAGATCTGAAATCCATTTGATCAGTTTGTCATGTTTTAAGAGCAGCAAGTTCTTTGTCACCCTTCCATTATGACTCTTGTTCTACTCTTCTAGCTCCCTGGTATGGTATTTTAAGATCATCATCTACTCCTCTTGTGGTAAATAAAAACATTTATACCAAATTAGGTCAGCAGCGTATTGCACTCTGCTTGTCATGTCTGGGTTGGTCTTTTGATTGGAAGGCCATGCATTCCAGTGCGAGAGAATGTAGCCCAGAAAAAAGCCTCAAAACAACTTCTACAGCACTGCCTTATGTGTCTTGCTGAGCACTAGTCTCAACAGTCTTCAGACTCCTAAGCCTCAAACCACAGAGGCTGGACAAAAGAGCTAACTGCTCATGTCCAATTTCAAACTGAGCCTCCATCTCAGATAGTTGAAGTAATGCTTAAAAAACAATTAGACAAAATAACAACAGCAACAAAATAATCACGTATAATGTAGATAACGCTGTACCTGAGTTTCTGTCCAGCGGCACTGTTATTGTAGATGTCGCATCTGTGTAGAGGTCCTGTGTGACCGGCTGCCTGACAAGCTGCCTGATGAAACTGGAACTGTACGATGAAGCTAATGAAGTATCTGGAGAGGATGCAGAGGAAGTCAATAACAGTAACAATTCTATGTCAGCAAACCAATCATGAGCTGTAATGATGGTAATGGGGGCTGGTGTGGGAAGTATAGCTGAAAATATGACCTGGCTCTGTCGCTAGTTTGAAGGGGCTGCTTCATTATACTCAGGACATGCCCATAAGTGTTCTGCCCTCAACATCAGGATGCCCATAAGTGTTCTCCCCTCAACATCAGGATGCCCATAAGTGTTCTCCCCTCAACATCAGGATGCCCATAAGTGTTCTCCCCTCAACATCAGGATGCCCATAAGTGTTCTCCCCTCAACATCAGGATGCCCATAAGTGTTCTCCCCTCAACATCAGGATGCCCATAAGTGTTCTGCCCTCATCATCAGGATGCCCTTTAGTGTTTTGGCTGATATAATAGCAATACAACTGAAGAAGGAATCAATTCTGGACTGTTTGATTTGACATACCCTTCTTCTCATACAGACTTTCTGTCACCAAACTTATTGTAATTATGCTGTATTTTTATCATAATTTCTGCAATAACAATCTTTTTTGTCACATATCCAACATTCATATAAAATAATAACTTTTTTTTTGCTGTTACATTCACCATAATTATGTAATATCTCCCTTTTCTTTCAGTGTACTAGTATAATATTCTAACTTTTAACTCTAATGATACAGTCAGTAATATCACCATCATTTTCATATTTTTTATCTTCATCTTCTGCTTTCCACAGTTGTAGCCTCCGAAGTCTATATTTATTGCTTGGATGAGTAGTTTTTTGGGGGTCATGCTTTGCATCCGAATGTTTATCTTCCAGGGAAGGTCCCTCTTTGCATCCGAATGTTTATCTTCCGGGGAAGGTCCCTCTTTGCATCCGAATGTTTATCTTCCAGGGAAGCTCCCTTGGTTTGGGATTCTTGGCAGAGGGGGCAGGATTGCAGAATGTGCATTTTAATCTCTGTTGGGTATGTGCGGTCAGAAGTATATGACAGGATGAAGTGATATGACAGGTTGAAGTGATATGACTGGTTGAAGTGATATGACCGGTTGAAGTGATATGACATGTTGAAGTGATATGACCAGTTGAAATGATATGACATGTTGAAGTGATATGGCCAGTTGAAGTGATATGACATGTTGAAGTGATATGACATGTTGAAGTGATACAACATGTTGATGTGATATGACAGGCTGAAGTGATATGACAGGCTGAAGTGATATGACAGGCTGAAGTGATATGACAGGTTGAAGTGATATAGGCAGAGACATAACTGGCAGTGCCCTATGCATGATGTGAAGGTGTTGGTTTATTCTTGATCCAAGAGTTGTGGCATCCAGTCATTAATTGGCGAGTTGCACTTGTTAGTCCGTAGCTTCCTGTACTGATGTTTGATTATTGCTTTGGTTTCACCATATAAGGAGGGGTTGTTGTTGCTGAGGTTGTCTGCTACCAAATTTGGAAAGTCTGTTTTCATTATTATTGGACAATATAACTGAATCATAACCATCAGTCAAGGTTGCCTATGCAGTCCTTGACATATGTTGAAAAATGTTGCCACCATGTTGTCTCGTTCAACAAAGAGAAGTAAATACCTTCGCTTTACAGTTAGTATCACAAATTTCACTAAATTCACATCCATGAAACAGTATCACCAAAACATTCACCATTATTTTACAAAATGACCTGAATGATACCTGGTAACAGAGAAGATCAAAGGTAGAAGAGACAGAGGTAGATGAAGAGAAAAGATGTTTGATGGTTTGGCATCATGACATAGGAAATGCTCATTGACAAGCCTGCTGAGATTAACAAGAGATCGAGGGTTATGGAAGGGCATGATAACCCATGCATGTCAGAAGGGACCTTGAGAGAGAAAGAGAGGGAGGGAGATACCTCAGGTAAGGCACATCAGCTGCCACATGATATTTAGCACCAGGATCAAAGTCTTCTTCTGTTCTTTGAACCGGTGGGGATACTCCCTGTAAATGGCACCTGAAAGTGAGAAGAAGTACGAGATAAACAGCCGGTTTCAGGTTCTCATAATTTTTAAGTGAGTGTTATTTGATAATTTACTTAGAAAGTTAGATGTAAATCTCAATTTGAATTAAATGAAATTCGGATGATTTTTTAAGTCAGGTAATATCAGTTCAGTTTTTTTTTTTATTTTCATTTCTCGCTGTGAGATATGAAGTTTTTAGTGAGGTACTCATCATCATCTTTATCATTATCATCATCATCATCATCACTGGTGGCATTGATGATTGCTCTTCTCCAAGAAATGTAATCATTGGATGTTCTCTACTAGATGCTGCTACAGTGCTGATCTCAGTGTATGAACTTCACATCATAAACAACCAACATTTGACAGGAACAATCAGCAAACATACTCTTCAATGGATGCTGCAGCATGTGGCGGGGCATATATGGGGTTGTCTTGAATGTAGTGAAGCCAGAGCCTGAATTTTGAACTTTGAACTGAACTTTCTACTAGCTCATCTAATGACTTTCTGTCATGCCATAGAATCATACTATGATCATATCTTTTGGTCTTCTTCTGCCTCTCTTCCATCTATCCTCTCCATTGTTGTGGTATTTTCACATATTCCTCTTCTCATTCCAAACCCAATGAATGTTATCTTCCTCTCGAAGTTAAATTACTTATAGTTATTAACTATTTAAAATTACTTTAAATAAGCAACAGTAAACAATTACCGAAGACTCCACCAATCTGCATTGTAAGTGGCAGGTTTTGTTTTACCACTGAAAACTGACCACCTCCACTCATCAATAAGAAAACCAAACGGCAAAAATGCCACTTTCTGTAAAGCCATGTTCATCAGGAAGTTGATATCCGTTTCTGACAAAAGAAATGAAGGTTTAATCAATGTCTAAAGTGTTTAGGTTTTACTAAAAGTAATTTGATTCTGATGTGGTTTCCTTGAGTGAAGATAATGGCTTCTGGCCTGCCGTCACTGCTTCCATTTAGTCTGAGTTTTTATTAGAGCTAGGGAGTACATGCACATTACTAAGATCCTTCTTGTAAGGGGGGAGAATGGAGTGGCTGATAATATCCCTATAACATTATGACATTTCTTAAGAACTTTGTCATGACATTGGGTGCAAAGAATTCTAGTTCCCTGACACAGGTATGTCATTTTTCTCAGTAAGTTAACTATATCGCTGTGTGAACTGTTCACTTTTCTCAGTAAGTTAACTATATTGCTGTGTGAACCGTTCACTTTTTTTCAGTAAGTTAACTATATCACTGTGTGAACTGTTCACTTTTCTCAGTAAGTTAACTATATCGCTGTGTGAACTGTTCACTTTTTTTCAGTAAGTTAACTATATCGCTATGTGAACTGTTCACTTTTCTCAGTAAGTTAACTATATCACTGTGTGAACTGTTCACTTTTCTCAATAAGTTAACTATATCGCTGTGTGAACTGTTCACTTTTCTCAGTAAGTTAACTATATCACTGTGTGAACTGTTCACTTTTCTCACCTTCATCCTGTGGAATCTCTTTGATCAGGCCTATCTTCAGCATATGTTCTGGGGTTTGTGCAGACAGAGCCATGACATCACCAACAGCTTCATGAAACCCTGGTGGAAAGATAAAGATTTTAGATGAATTTTAAAGATGTGAGGTTTCTATTTTTTGACAGGATTTTTTTAATGTCATTTGATTTTTAGATGTCATGACATTACTTTAGTGAGGAAAGATGGAAGTTTTAAAATTTTTTTTAAGATGGCATTATTTTAGTGAGGAAAAATTGAAGTTTTTTTTATGGCATCACTTTACTGGGGAAAAATGGAAGTTTTTTAAAATGGCATTACTTCAGTGAGAAAGGTTGGAAGTATTTTTTTTTTTAGATGGTATTACTTTAAAGGGGAAAGATGGACATTTTTTAAAAAATAACATTACTTTAAAGAGGAAAGATGGACATTTTTCTGATGGCATTACTTTAGTGGGGAAGGTTGAAAGTTTTTTTTTTGTTTTTTTAGATGGCATTACCTTAAAGGGGGAAGATGGGCGTTTTTTTATGGCATTACTTTAGTGGTGAAAGTTGAAAGTTTTTTTTTTGTTTTTTTTTAGATGTCATTACTTTACTGGGGAAAGATGAAAGTTTTTTAGATGGCATTACTTTGGTGGTGAAAGAGGGAAGTATTTTTTTCTTAGATAGCATTACTTTAGTGGAGAAAGAGGGAAGTATTTTTTTCTTAGACAGCATTACTTTAGTGGAGAAAGAGGGAAGTATTTTTTTCTTAAACAACATTACTTTAGTGGAGAAAGAGGGAAGTATTTTCTTCTTAGACAGCATTACTTTAGTGGAGAAAGAGGGAAGTATTTTTTTCTTAAACAACATTACTTTAGTGGAGAGAGAGGGAAGTATTTTTTTCTTAGACAGTATTACTTTAATGGAGATAGTATTTTTTTCTTAAACAGTATTACTTTAGCGGAGAAAGAGGGAAGTATTTTTTTCTTAGACAGCATTACTTTAGTGGGGAAAAATAAAATCTCTTTTCAGATGGCATTACTCTAGAGGAGAAAGAGTCTTTTAACAAGGTTTTATTTTTTGGGCAAATAATAAGTTTCTAGACAGACTTAGTTTAATGGGGAAATGATTCAGATTTTGGACAGTATTTCTTTATTAAAAAAAAAAAGGATAAGTTTTCAGACAACATAACTTGAGTTTTAGATGGTAAGTCAAAGCAATGAAAAAAAACTCAGTATATAAGAAGCTGTCACTAAAAATGACAAAATGTCCATGAAAAATATTCCATACAAAGAACACAAATAAAACTAGAATGCTATTTCAGATAAGACAAGGCTGAATGCTTTTAATCTGAGGTCAGATTAAACTCTCCTGATTACACATCATGACATAATTAGTATAAGAAAAAAGAAAAGGCTTAACTGTGATGAACACAGCAACTGTGATGAACACACTGGTACATTGCTTGCTGGATATTGATATTCTAATTACTGCTTACAGCAAAATCTGTTGGTACAGAATTTTTGCTAATAATAATAAGTGTGGGCAGTATTGATTACCATCGTTTGCACCATCCCTGTATATCTCTGGCTGAATTCTATATTGCATGTAGTATTCAATATGACCCATCTCATGGTGAACGGTCATCAGATCTTGCTGAGTAATAACTGTGCACATTTTGATTCTGTAAAATATTAAGAAAACTAATTCTAAGTATTTTTTTCCAATGTTGTCAAAGTGTAACAAAAATCAGTACTTTTTTTTCTGGTGTTCTCCAAGCATAACTAAATTCATTTTTTTTTCTAGTTATTTCCAAGTATAACTAAATTCATTATTTTTTCCAATGTTATCCAAGTATAACTAAAATCGTTTTTTTCCAGTGTTTTCCAAGCTAAACTAAATAAATTATTATTTTTTCCAGTATTATCCAAGCTAAACTAGATATATTATTATTTTTTATTATTATTTTTATGAAAGAGGTAATAGGGTACACCCAGACCAACAGAAGGGGATTTGGTCATGGTGAAATCAAATGGTAGTCAAAGGCTTCCTGCAAGGAAAGAAGGGATATGATCATCAGCAAAGTAAGGAATTCAGAGGATGACAAGCGGGTCCAGAAGGCAGTCCAACAATCACAACAAGGGCAATGGACAACATGGGAGGAAGTCCTGCAGAGATCACTAACATGGAATGACATCTGGAAAATGGCACCCTTGAGGCTCAGCTTCATCATCAGAGCTACTTATGACCTTCTGCCTACAGGCTCCAACCTATACAAATGGGGTGTATCAGAAGATACAAAGTGTCCTCTCTGCAACGAAAGGCAAACATTGGAACATGTGCTGTCAGCATGTAGAGTGTCTTTAGGGCAAGGACGGTACACCTGGCGGCACAACAGAGTGTTGCAGGAACTAGTAGCCATCATAGGCAGGGCAAAAGATAAAGCAAATAACAGCAAAAGAGTTGAGGTCCCAACTAAATACTTCATAGGTGCTGGTACAACATCAAATATTGAAATCAGGGACATTCCTTTACCATCACTGCTAGATGGTACAAACGACTGGGATGTGATAGCAGACCTCCCAGGAAGAAGAGAATACCTGACTGCCATCAAGAGCACAGGAATGCGACCGGACATTGTAGTGTACTCCACAGAAAAACAGGAATTAATAATGATCAAGCTTACGTTCTCATACGAAACTAGAATAGAGGAACAGCATTTATTCAAATTGGAGAAGTACAATGATCTGGTCAAGCAACTGAGGCAGGGGGCAGGAATCAGGGCAAAAGTGATAGCTGTAGAAGTGGGAGCAAGGGGATTCGTAGCAACATCAGCATATGACCTATGTAAGCAACTGGGCATAAAGGGACAAGCAAGAGCAAGGGCATTGAGAAGCCTTTCAGAAACAGCAGAAAAGGCCTCATGCTGGCTGTGGAGTATGCGAAACAAGCATTGGGAACATAAGTAATTTCATTTGCCACAACCAATACCAGTCCTCCGTAGCTAAATCGCTAAAGACGCACTTAAAAAAAAGTGCAGTGGCAACTGGAAGATCATGGGTTCAACCCCGGAACCGGGAAAAAAAAAAAGCAACATTACAAGACCTCTGGGAGACATGACCCAGAGGGGCCCACCCCCTTAGAGTGTCAGGAGTTTAAAGGGCCGAAACACTTGTCTGAGAGGGGGTACTTCCTCTGATGATCTGTTGTTCCGCTCTCTATGGTAGAGAGTTTCCTGCCTATATATTTTCCAGTTTTATCCAAGCCAAACTAAATATATTATTAATTTTTCCAGTGTTCTCCAAGCCGAACTAAATAAATTATTATTTTTTCCAGTGTTCTCCAAGTGTAACTAAATTCATTATTTTTTCCAGTGTTCTCCAAGTGTAACTAAATAAATTATTATTTTTTGCAGTGTTCTCCAAGCCAAACTAAATAAATTATTATTTTTTGCAGTGTTCTCCAAGCCGAACTAAATAAATTATTATTTTTTGCAGTGTTCTCCAAGCTGAACTAAATAAGTTATTATTTTTTGCAGTGTTCTCCAAGCTGAACTAAATAAATTATTATTTTTTGCAGTGTTCTCCAAGCTGAACTAAATAAATTATTATTTTTTCCAGCGTTCTCCAAGCCAAACTAAATAAATAATTTTGTTCCCAGTGTTCTTCAAACATCACAAATTCTGTTCCTTTTTTAACCAGTTCCCTCCAAGCACAGCGACTGTAAATTCAGTAATTTTTTTCCCCCACTTTGTTGCACATGTTAAGTTCAGTACTTTTTTCTCATTTTGCTACAAGCATAGCTAAATTCAACAATTAACAAAATGTGGTCATCTAAGAACATCAAAACAAGAACTAAACTTAGGCTTTACAAATGTAAAGACTGTCCTGCTATATGGTGCAGAGACATGGGTTATGACCAAGACAATACAACAAAGGATACAAACATTCATGAACTACTGCTTGAGGAGGATTTTAAACATTAAATGGCAGGACAAGATCAGGAATGAGGAGGCCTTGGGCAGGACAAGAACCTATGAACCTACAAATCACATCTGGGAAGTGGAGGTAGATTGACCACACACTGAGGAAACCAACACCAGCAAAGTGAGACAGGCACTGACATGAAATCCTCAAGGAAACAGAAAACGTGGAAGACCTAGACTTACCTGGAGAAGAGAAATTATGACAGTGCTCACAGACAAGGGGTACACATGGAAGGAAGCAGAGAATAATTCCAAGAACAGGGATGACTGGAGAGCCTTTATCCGTAGTCTGTGCTCTCAAGAGAGTGAAAGGCGATGATGAATATGATGATGATGATGATAGCTAAATTCATTTTTTTCGTAGCTTGCTCTACACAGATCTGATTTCTACATTTTTTCCAAGCAAAAGAGAGAAATATGATGAAGATGAGAGAAGAATAGTTGAAAGTGAATGAAATGAGCTGTGGAACCGAACAGAAATATGACACAGTAAAGAGGAGTATCAGAAGAGCAAGTTTAAGAATATGAAATGATCTGGAAGACAACATAAGGATAGGAAGAACAAGCTATGGATGAATAAGAAGAGACAACAAAAGAAAGAAAAGGAGATATAGAACAAAAGAAGGTCAAATTAAAAAGCAGATCTCAGCAACTCAAGGGATTAGAAGACAAGGAGATGTGGTACGTTGTCAACGATAAGACCAGAGGAAGATAAGATAAAGATAAATGATGTGTTGTTGAGTCATACAGGACATATGGTGCTATTGTTTATAGCTTCCATGACTTGCTGGGGACAGCGGAGGATGACATGGTCAGTTTCATGCCTGAACATTTTGCCTTCACAGCTGTAAGAGAAGCAAATACCAAATTATGCTTCTGGGAAGATTGAAGCTGAGACTGTAATGTCAGCCTTCACTAAGACAGATTAGCACACTCAGCACCTGGTGCTGAATAAGTAAGATTTCAAAATGGAAAAAAAAAAATGAGATAATAACTGGAAGATAAGAATAAATAGAGAGAAAATGATCTCAGATGTTAAAGAGTAAATAAGGAAAATATAAATAATAAATGAATGGAAAAAAATGAAAGAAAAACAAAACAGTTATGAAAGCAGCTTGGGTATTCCAGCCAATCTGAGACAAATACATAATCAGTATCTATATGTCATTTACATGTCTGATATACAACACTTCAGTACACATTTTCTCTTCATAGACATCTACAACATCTCAAACCTAAAATCATCCCCAGTGTAGAAATCCCAGGCAGACGCATGGCATACAACCTCTCGGCCATCACTGGGCCTTTCTCTCATAGAGAGGTTCCAGAAGCTGGGAACCATCTCATCAAAACCAAGGGAAGTGAAAAAACCCTCGGCAGTCCTGAAAATTTTGTCCACTGTGTAGTTCTGCGGAAAACAGTGAGACAATGTTTCATAAAATATCGCACTAAGATAAATAATGGATATGGAACATGATGCTAGTATGACCACCCCAGAGTTAAGGAAAAGAAAAGGATGGCAAGACAGTGTGAAAGAGAAGGTTTGTTATTGTTCATATCACAAATGAATGTTAATATGAAAGTGTACATTTTTGCAAGAAAAGTACTGTACTGTTTTAACATTCATTGGAAAATGTGATGTGAAGGGAAAGCTGTTTGAAACTTGGGACCTATGAATGGTGAACTATGAATCCCATTCAATGCAAGCCCAAGTGTTGTGATGCCAGTTAATGTTAATTTGGACGAATAGGAGAAAGGATATTATATAAATGCATTGCTGTGATTTTAAAAGACTGTTTATTGCTGAGCTATAAAGAAAAAAAAATCCTGATTTAGCTTAGCCTCAGTTAAGCTTAAACATGGAAGAATAAGATCTCTTGATCTAGCTCAGCCTTAATTTCTAGCTTCTTCTACTACTTCTTCTTCTTCTTCTCTTTCTTCTTTCATCCTTCTTCTTCTTCTCTTTCTTCCTTCTTCTTGTTCTTGTTCTTGTTCTTCCTCCTCCTTCTTCTTTCCATTTCTTCTCTCTATTTCTTCTTCTTCTTCTTTGTCTAGTAGTTACTGCAAGGTGATGTTCTTTGCAGCTCATTCTGTTGATATTCTGAGGTACAGCATTGTATTTGTTTGAGAGCTGGCCATGACAGCTATTTTTTCAATTCCTGAGCACAGCTAAAGTGAAGGGGCCGTGCAATACTTCTTTAGCGGACTCCACTGCCATGGGGACTATGGTGATCCCTGCTCGTTTAGCCAGGCTAGGCCTATTACTGGAGGTGTCAAGAGAGATATGTGGGACAGGGTCTTGACCAGCCATTGTTCTCCAACTCTGATTCTAGCATGTCACCTATTCAGAGTTAACTTTTTAAGTGTGAAAAAAATTAAGTCTCCTGATTTTGCTAAGCCTGAAGTTTACGTATAGAAGAATTCGATCTCCTGGATTAACTTAGTCTTAAGTTTAAGCAAGAAAGAATAAGATCACACCTGGGCTACCATTTCTGGGGTAACATCCATCGCCGTTTTGTTCTTGTAAGGCTTCAAGATATCAATTATGTTTTCCCATTGCTGAGCCCACATGTTGCCTGAAAGGTTGAAAATATTGTGGTTAACATTTCAGTGAACATTATGAAAAATACTTAGGTCAACATTCTGAAAAATACTGAGGTAAATGTTATGAAAGACGCTGAGATCAGCATTAAGCGGGACATTGAGGTCAGTATTAAGCGGAACATTGAAGTCAATATTAAGCGGAACATTGAGGTCAATATGAAAAACATCGATGTAAAAGTTATGAAAAACGCAGACGAAAACACGAAAAGCATTGAAGCAACCATTACGAAAAAAAAACATGATGCAAATATTAATGAAAACACTGAGATAAACATTATGATAAACACTAAAGATATCGTTAAGGAAGAGATTCAATACAGTACAGAGAAAAATGGAAAACACTGACATATCATTATATTACAAAGATTGAGATTTCCCAAATTGTGAAATGGAAGCATAACCGTATTCACTGCAGCATATGGGACTTTCTTGTACTGTATGTACAGTGTAGTATGGTATGCCTCGCCTTGCAAGGAATAAATTTTCTACTTTCAGAAACATTTAACTAACACAAGTGTAAGGTACAGATTTTTGCATATAGATCGCTACTGAGTCAATTTATCATTCCATTCTATTTTCCCCAGAGAGGTGCCTCTGTCTAAATTAACTCTTACTGCGGTACTAGCCCTAGTATTGTGATAAAATTAGATGGAGGAATATTGTTCAGTTTCACAAAAAAAAGACAGAAAGAGTGAGGAAAGTGGATAGAAACAAGAATGACAGAAAGCAAGATGAGTGCATACAAAAGAAGAACAAACACTGTTCCATACACACAGCAACCGAGGTTTGTTTTAAAAACCAGAAAAGAACAAGATAATGCTTAGACGAAATGGTACGAACCCAAGATATGAGCCGGGATATGGCCAGTGGCTGGAAATTTGTCCTCTCCATACATCTGCTTTAATTGCCTTCTTACGTAAGCGTGAAGCTGTTCATACAGAGGGGATACCTGGTCAAACATGTCCTGCACGTCACCTATGAACGTGTCCGACTCGTAGCCAGACCTCCATTCTTCTCCCGCATCCTTGTACCCTAAGATACAATTAGTCATACTGTTGTTGAATATAGATGTGTCTACTTTACCAAACGGGACTTTAAAAAAATCTACTTCATTGAATATATACTTCTAAACACAGACCGTCAGTGGCTGACTAGGTAAGATAGATTTCAAGATTCAGTGTCAAGCTAACGACAGTGGCTCAGGTCTATGGAGGAAGCAATAGCAAAACAGAAAAAAAAAATCCATCAACAACTTACAAAACTTCTGCAAGTCATGCCCCTTATTTGTTCCAGTTTTTTTTTAATACTGACCCCTACTTTGTCCCTGTTTTATATTTTGACCCCATCTTTGTTCCTGTTTCCCTGTTTCCCATCTTGACCCTTTCTGTGTCCCTGTTTTTTTTTATTCTAACCCCTTTTTTTGTCCATGTTTTCTATACTAATCTCTTCTTTGTCCCTGTTTTCTATACTGGCCCATTGTTTGTCCCTATTTTCTGTACTGACCTTTCTTTGTCTATGTCTTAGACTACTGACTCCATCTTTGCTTCTGTTTTCTACACACTGACCCCTTCTTTGTCCCTGTTTACAATACCGACTTCTTTTTCTCTGTTTTCTGTGCTGATCCCTACTTTGTCTCAGTTTTTTTGTTTTAATACTGGCATCTTCTTTGTTCCTGTTTTCTATATTGACTCCTCCTTTGTCCCTATTCTCTTATCGGCTTGTCACCCTTCTATTTCATATATTTACACAATATCGCCGCATCTCGTGGGTCCGAAACTAATGACCATAATCAGTTTTGCTCCCATGTTTAGGGTTGAAAAATTCCATAAAATAATCTTAGTATACTAAGCCGGGCAGTCTGGTCATCAGCACTCTGGGTGCCATGCTGGTAAGAATTGGCGGGCATGTTTCTCAACAGATCTTGATTTTTGATGTTTTCCATCAGCTCATTTGGTGACTTTTTATTTGTTAGACTATCCGTGATTTTTTGTTTCCTCTTGATCTTTCCATGCTTCTCTTGCCATTTATCTTTCCTGTTGTTATGATGTTTCCGAACCTGCCCATTCTCATTAAAGCTATGGCACAATAAAAATATCAAGGACTGTTATCTAAAGAGAAACATGACCGCCAACGCCTGCTAAAGAAGATGACAGTAAGATGATAGGAAGAAGATAGTAAGCTGATAGTAAGGTGTAACGAATAAAAGTTCAGCACCAAGATCTGATTCCTTCTTGAAGTTGGCTTTTTAAAAAAATAAAATTCATCATTCTGTGAAGTCTTTCAGAAGTGGCAACTTGTATTCTTTGCAGCCGACGCTGTGGAGATGTTGATGCTCAGTCTTGTGTCGGTTTGGGAGCGGGTCATGACAGATATTTTTTTCAGTCCCAGAGTGCTGCTAAAATGCAAAAAAAAGGGGGGGAGGGGTGTAATATTTCCTTAGCAGACCCCACTGTCATAGAGCTTCCTCTCTCACCTACTGCTTCTCTCCCTGTTATTTCCCTCTCTCTCCCCCTCTCTCTCCTCTCTCTCCCTCTCTCTCTATCCAACATGATGCCTGTGTATAGCAGCATTATCAAGCTTCGGTTTCAGTAGAACATTGCTTTATAGCTACACAGACATCAGAAGAAGAAGAAGTAGGAGGAAGAAGAGGATGAAAAGAAGAAGGCGGAGAGAGAGAGAAGAACAGGAATATGAGATGGAAGAGGAAGAAAAAAATGAGGACAAGAAGAAGAAGGAGGAATTGTAGAAGAAGAATATAAAGAGATTAAGAACGATGAAGAAGAGCAAAATGAGGAGAAGAGTAGAAAAAAGTAGAAGAGGAGAGAGAAGGAGAAAGAAATAGCAGATGAGAGGAAGAGTAGGTAGACGTGGAAAGGAGGAGGAGAAAAAAGAGAGGTAAGGAGGATGAGGAGAAAGATGTAGAAGAGAAAAGGAGAGAAGGAGGAAGAGAAAGAATTAGAAGAAGAGTGGAGGAGAAAGAAGTAGAAGAGAGGATGAAGAGGAAGAATTAGAAGAAGAGCACAGGAGGAGGAGAAAACAAGAGAAGAAGAAGAGGAGAAAAAAATTGAAGAGGAAGAGAACGAAATGGAAGCGTGGAAGGAAGAAAAATGAAAAGAGAAGGGGAGTAAAAACCAAAATAATAAAAAGAGAATATGACTGAAGAAGAAGAAGAAGAAGATGAAGAAGAAGAAGACCTTCATTACTTCATTAACTTACTCAACATCAGAAACTCCTTGCTCAAAACTATGAAAAGTTACGTTACACGTAGATGTGTATCTGATCTTCTACGTACCCAAGAACTGGACAGCTTCGTTGCTGAGTTCCACATATCTCGTATACAGATTTCTCATCTTTTTCCCTGTCAGGTCCCTCCAGCCTTTCCAAACAGCCAGCAGCTCATCGTAGTCTCGGGATGTGTACAGCAGGCGAGTGATGTCTACAGTTTGAAAGAGAAGCTTTACTGAGTTACTGTGTGATGAAATTGATGTACAGAATGTCGTGATACTAGTCGTTTTTAAAAAAAAATATTTCTGTTTTGAGAGTAATACTCAATGTAGTAGTAGTAGTAGTAGTAGCAGCAGTAGTAGTAGTAGTAGTAGTAGTAGTAGTATTAGTAGTAGTAGTAGTAGTAGTAGTAGTTGTAGTAGTAGTAATGGTAGAAAAAGTAGTTGTTGTTGTAGTAGTAATGGCAGAAGTAGTAGTAGTAGTAGTAGTAGTAGTAGTAATAGTGGTAGATAGCAGTAGTGGTAGATGTAGTAGCAGTGGTAGTAGTAGTAGTAGTAGTAGTAGTGATGGTGATAATGGTGGTGGTAGTCGGAGCATGATCGCCCACACTTGCTGGCACAGTATTTAAAGAACGTGCCTAATCCAGAAGACTCTAACTCAAATTTATTGGTATAAACAGACAAAAAAAAATGTATGAAATAAGACACGTTGATATTGTTGAATCTAACTGCTATAGTGGGGCAGTACCAGCAATTATTATGTTTCACAGTATATGCAAGCTGATTATTGTTCATTATATATATATAACACTAGAACCTTCTAGTTCTTCACGTTTTGAAAATAAAACACGTTCGTTGATTCTTGCATTATATCAGGTAGATTAGAAACTTGTTTAAAAAGTATAATATAGGTATATTCTGATTGCCCCCTTCCATATATTCAAATTGCCCTCCAAAGTATTCAAAATGCCCCACGCTGGGAAACACTGCTCCAGTCGAATATAGTTTGTCTCCTCGTTCCACATTTTGCACTTTCGAGCCTGCGTCTTGT
The DNA here is from genome assembly GCA_009760885.1 of Achatina immaculata. NCBI lineage: Eukaryota > Metazoa > Mollusca > Gastropoda > Stylommatophora > Achatinidae > Lissachatina > Lissachatina immaculata. Next base: position 5,231,968 of record CM019694.1, read on the forward strand.
GTCACACAGTCTCTCTATCTCTGTGCTTTCTCTCTCTCCTCTCTCTCTCTCTCCCTATCCCTTATCTCCATCTCTCTCCCTAACCCTTTCACTCCCTCACTCTCCCTACGCTTTCTCTCCTTCTTTCTACCTATCCCTTCCCTCCTTCTCTCTCCCTACCCCTTCTCCCTCTCTCCCAACGTTTTCTCTCATACTCTCTTCCCCTCTCTCCCAACATTCTCTCTGTCATTTTCTCTCTCTGACTCTCTCTCTCTCTCTCTTTCTCTTTCACTGTCTCTCTCTATATTTTCTCTCACTCTTTCTCCCCTAAGTTCTTCTCTCGCTCTCTCTCCTTACTCGTTCTGTACCCTTCTCTCTCTCTCTCCCTACTCCTCTCTCTTTTCCCTACCCCTTCTCTCTCTCTCTCTCTCTCCTCTCTCTCTCTCTCTCGCTCCCTTCCTACTGAAGCATAAAAAGTGGATACCTGATAAACTTTTGTTATGGAAATCAGCATCTGAAAATGAGGATAATATCTACAAGCAAGACAAGACATACCGGATTATACTGAACACCTGAATACCAAGGAATGAAGTAGGAATGTGTTATGACGAGGAAGCATAGTCTCTCTACTACTGAAAACTGGAAGAATTTGTAAAAAGAAAACAATTGACATAGACGAAGAACAGAAAACAAAAAAACGTCCAAAGAAGAACAGAAGAGTGGGTTGGTTAGTTTTGTAACAAGACGGAATATAAAGGCGCGTCATTACATTATCAAACTGCAGTATACTCTAATCTCCAACACAACTAGTTAGTAGATCTAACTGTGCGAAAGAGGGGTACCATAGACGAAGGTGAAAAAAAGTTTTCCAAATACTTTTAATTCAGAAATATAAAATCATAATCACTGTAGTTTAACAGTTATTATACACAAAAAAAGACAAGCATGACTGAAATTCCACCCCGGGTAAGTATTAGACTACTTTCTTATCTGTAGAAAAATATTTCCTCAGGGGTCGTTGCTCCGCCCTTCTGGTGACTACGCTGCTGAGTAAATGGCTGTACCGTTCGTTTATCCGATAAAATGGCTGGCCGTAAACTTGGCAGGAAAAACGAAGAAAGTTTACTACGGCCAAGACTATATTCCATGTTTCAGACACCCACCAAGTATGTGCGTTGTACCCCGGTATATCTTCCATCTCAGCTTTAGCACAAGTAGCAGAGTCGAAAGTGCAAAAATTTGAGACGAGGAGACAAACTATATTCTGCTAGAGAAGTGCTTACCAACGTGGGGGTATACAAACCACAAGGGGGGGGGGGCGGAGGATTTTGAATAACTGACCGGGGGGGGGGGCAGTCATAAAATATTTGTATTATACTTTTTAAAACTTGGTTAACTCTTACGCTGCATGCTGGCTTGGGGGTGTCACAAAATTTGGTCTGTGACAACAAACAACTTTATCTAACGTTTCCCCTAAAAAAGTACAATAAATTTGCTTTATCTACTTTTTCCATAAAAAGTGTACCATACTTAAAGCCACTGATAAGCCATTCCTCGGCCTCTATTCGAGGATTTCTCCAACATGACATTATCTTTGACCGTGGTTTGCTTTTTTTTTTTTGTTGTTGTTGTTGTTGTTGAATTTTGGATTCTGACCTTCACTAGACATTGGAGTTTTAAGTTTAATCCGAACAGCATTCAAGTTACCACGCAAGTTACCGTATGGAAGGTACTCCAGAAGCTACAGGTCAAGGGGGTTTTTGCTATCTCCTGTCCACAAATGGTGAAGAAGGGTGATAATGGTTAACTGCTGTGACCTTTCCTCGTGTCGCAAAGAACAAACCTCCACGACATCGCTGCTGGCGTCTCGGCGAACTTAGCAGTCTCATCAGTAAACTCTACCATTCATCAATTCTTACTTCGTTTCTCCGACTCTTGTGGCAGTGTTTCTGAACATAGCTGTTTAGAAGCGAGTTATAGTCTTGGACGGCTGTGGTATGTCAGTCCTGGTGAGTTGCAAACATTTCACTTGCAGCTGTCAAACTTGCCGTTTCACGTGTACGTCTGAAGTCACTGGAATGAACAGGCAGACATTTCTGAAAGAGTGACTCTAGTGCAGTCAATGGGTTTTTTTTTCCCCTATCACTTTTATGGTGTCCCTTGCAACTCTGCTGCCCTTCTTATGAGCATTCATTTCTTTTGTCAGTTAATAAAAAAACAGTAAAAATGAGACTTGCGGATTTATCAAACTGCTCTTGCAAACGAGGAAAAGATGAGTTCATGAACATCTAAGAATAATCTCTTCGACGATGTGACTTTTCAAATATAGTTACAAAATTTGTAATAATTTTTCAGAAGAAAAAAACATTGTCAGGTCAGTGAACCATAGCTGGCTAAGACCCTGCCCGGCCTCTCCGCTGGTGCTCCCAGTAATAGGCTCATTTGACCAACAGAACAGGGTTGGTCCACATGGCGTTGTAGTCTACGTGGAATATAGTGATATGGGACTTTTAGAGAGAACCAGAGACACTGTCATTGTTGTTGTGGAAGACCACATGGGCTCTCTGGATTGACTTCTTTGGCCTTCCACAACAACCATCACAGGATCTCTGCTTCTCTCTAAAAGCCCCACGACGTTCACTTCCCTGTCTAATGCCACTCTCTCGCTCTCTCTCTCTCTCTCTCCCTCTCTCTCTCTCACTCTCTCGCTCTTTCTCTCTCTCGCTCTCTCTCTCTGGCTCTCTCTCTGGCTCTCTCTCGCTCTCTCTCTCTCCCTCTCTCTCTCACACTCTCTCTCTCGCTCTCTCTCCCTCTCTCGCTCTCTCGCTCTCTCTCTCTCGCTCCTTGTTATTTTTTAGCATTTTTAATCAAATCAGTCTGTAGCTAATTCTCGAGCGAAGGCAAGCGAAGTGTGCCCACACAGAGAGCAATGTTAGAAAGCAAAATTCAGAAGAAAATGAGCAGAAAAAACATGCCAACATGAGGTCTTATGAAAATCCTTAAACAAAAGCCACCAAATAAGATACGAGCTGCTTACTTCAATCCCCTTACTTCCCCGTGGAGATGTAAGAAGCAAGTTTCTCAAGAGACTCCATCACCAGAAAAGAAACACCGCTGTTTCGGTGTTTAGACAAGCAAACACTACAGAAGAGACATTAAAAAAAATTGACACGTTGTTTCGATATTTAGACAAGCAAACACTACAGAAGAGACATCTCGGAAAACAAACCTGGATCTAGTAGCAAACATTTGTTTCCACTCAAGCAAACTTTTGCTGTGCCGTAAATTGACTCCATCTGAGATATAATCGATGACAGCTGCAAAAAATATGAATCAAAACAGATAATTACAACATCGATTTTCCACAGATAATTCTAAACCACAAGGAAACATCTGTGGCTAGCGTGCATACATATGTGTATGCTTATATACATTGTCATTTCTAACATTTTTTTTGTCCATGCATGACCGATCCCTAGAGACGGTCGACATACCAAGAAACTTTACCACGCAGCAAACTAGGAAAGCGTCGTTTCTTTCGTATTACGTCTTCCCTGATACATTCTCTCTCTCTCTCTCTCTCTCTCTCTCTCTCTCTCTCTCTCCCCCCTCTCTCTCTCTCTCTCTCTCTGGTCCATGCCAATCACCGATTGACTTCCACAACCATCTATCCTTCGCTCTTTCTATAAGATGTGTGTTGGACCGTGCACTGTGCCACTCTTTTAGTTCGTCAGGCATCTTGTTTCTTTGTCTTCCTCTGTCTCTTTTTTCCTCTAGTTTTCCTGTCGTTATTAAATGCTCCAGTCTGCCTCTTCTCAAAACATGTACAAATCGGGAATGTCGTGTTCTTTGTCATACTTTCTTCTCTTTGCCCAGCCTCATTTAGAATCTCTTCATTTGTTTTCTTGATTGTCAATGGAATTCTCATCACTCTTCTTAGGAATCACATCTCCGCTGCCCCCATTAGGTTTTGAGTCCTCCTGTTTACTGTCCATGCTCCAAAAAAGAAAAATTCATTCATTAATTTGCATGTCCCTTGCTAAACTTTGCCTCCCTAACAGCTCTCCTGTAGGCCTCTCGGTTGTGAGCAAGATGGCTTGCTGCTGCTGCATCCATTTGCAGATCATCAACGATGTCTTGTAGCCATCTTCGCTTTGGTCTTCCTCTCTTTCTTTTTCTCATTTTGTACCCTTCCAAGACATTTTTCTCTAGATTATCATGACGTTTAATGTGCCCAAAATATTTCAGTTCTCTCTTTAATAATCTTTACTAGCCAGCCTTCTTCAATATCAAGTTCTTGTAGTATGGATATATTTTTTATTCTTTGTGTCCATGATATTTGAAGAACTCTTCTGTAGCATTTACATTCAAAGACATTTATGTGTTTCTCAGCTGTTTTGTTAAGTGTCCAGGTGTCACAGGTATATGTTGTGATGGGAAAGATGCATGCCCATAAAAATCTTATTTTTTGTAGTTCTGTCTGTTCCTCTCCACAGATTGTTTAGTTGTTTTGCTTTCTGAAGAGCGAAGTCCATGCTCCAAACAAAAAAAATAATTACAAAATGTAAAATAACAAAAGATACACCGAATATTCAACTCGAATTCATATTCGCCCCAATAATTGTTACATTTAAATTTCAGGTTGAAAACGAATTTCACACAGTAAGGTTTCGAATACTCCAGGACTGTCACACTCTGGCACCAAGTTTATATTTCAGTTAGAAGAGTAGATGATTGTCTTAAGATCATTGCACGTGAATGTTCAAGCAGGTTTGTCGCTTACACTTCGACTTTCGTAGTCGCCAGTAAGGCAAAGAATCTGGCAGCCGCAGGTGGTGTAATCTAAAGGGGTTCTGATGTAAAGCCACAAGAAGCAGCTAACAGATTCAGGCGCCCTGAGATATGATTTTCAGCGCCATCAAACTGTATGATGTAGTTATGGGAAGGGGGAATCTGATATTCCTAGGTTTGTTAGTAAGACATGAGGAAAAGTCCAGGCAAGGTGAAGAAATACACTGTCATCATCATCATCATCATCATCATCATCATCGTGTAGATACGCGTGAGGAAATAATGCATCCGAAATCTGGGTACTATCGTCACTGTCGCTCTCGTCGCCGTCATCATCATCATCACCATTATGTGGCATTTAGATAGACGTGGATGATCATCATCAATCCTCTGTACTCTCAACGGAGCTTAAGGCATCAACGAGGGTTCTCCAGCCAGTCCCGTCTTGATCAAGTCGGGATAACACAAACCATCTCTTTTCCCGGTTCCTTTAGTTCTTCCTGTACTGCGCATCTCCATGTCCCCAACGGTCTGCCCCTCTTTTCCCTTGGTGCGATCTTGTGGAGGACATTAATTTCTATATTTTGTGTCGTATCAACATTATCTCATCATCATCATATACAGGCGTAAGGGTATGACGCTTCCACTTTTTGTGTCGTCTTTAACACAGTATATTACCACTTTATTTCTTAATATACCTCATCACACGATTCACATTTTTCCTTTGGTCCCCCCCCCCCCCAACCACCTTCCCTGTTCTTCTTTCGCTATGAAATTTTCCATGTTTGTCAGATTCCCTAACTTCTTCCTTCTCATTCGTGTCCATGGAATTTCGATTGTCTTTTCCTTAGTAATTACAGATTGTCCTCTATTTACGATCGGGCTATGCTCCAAGAAACCTATGGTAAGTTGAAAGTAAAGTAATTTGAATATGAACATGATATAATAAATAAATAATTAAATGTGCTTGTGTTGGATATCATAGGCCAAGATGTTGCCCAGTGTTTGGCTGATTTATGTAAAATTTGTCCATATCGTGTTATATAGTTAGTTTTGGCGGTGGACATGTGTGTAAACATGGCATATTGCTTGATTTGGAACGGCCAATATATATATCTGAACCTTAAGTGCCCAGGGCATATGGGGCTTCCGCAAGGGTTTTCCACAAATGCCTGTCCTTTGCATATATATATTTTTTTTCTTAGTGTTCAGAAACTGAGAAGGAAATAAGAACACTCGTTCAGAGTGAAGTGATGATACCACACCAAATTTCTTGGTTAACCGAACATTGACATACTGATAAAACAACGAAGGTCAGACGAATGTCAGATTCTAGACACGGGACAGAGGTTGAAAGGGTTAATATTCTTGATGTGTCACCTCTTCAACTTTGGTTTTGTTTGGCTCCGCGCTTCTTCCTATTTCTTTGATCTTGTGTAGCTGGCGCTGAGTGTCGGCGTCCATGTTGGTGGCGTTGAACTTCAGAGCCTTTTCTCTCATCTCCTTGCGAAAGTCCGCTGTTATAGATTGTTGCTTTACCTGTAGGTTCAGAATTTGAAACTTGGTCATTACAGTCAGATATAAACAAGAGTGCAATCAGATATGAACAAGAGTGCTGTCAGATATGAACAAGAGTGCAATCAGATATGAGCAAGAGTGCTGTCAGATGTGAAGTGTGAACAAGAGTGCAGTCAGATATGAACAAGAGTACAGTCAGATGTGAAGTGTGAACAAGAGTGCAGTCAGATATGAACAAGAGTACAATCAGATATGGACAAGAGTATATGGTGTTACAGACAAACTTAGGTCCAGTCCTATCAAACTCTGGCACCAAGTTTATATTTCAGTTAGAAGAGTAGATCGACTGTCTTAAGATCCTTGTACGTGAATGTTCAAGCAGGTTTGTCGCTTACACTTCGACTTTTGGCAGCCGCAGGTGGCGTAATCTAAAGGGGTTCTGATGTAAAGCCACAAGAAGCAACTAACAGATTTAGGCGCCCTGAGATATGATTTTCAGCGCCATCAAACTGTATGATGTAGTTATGGGAAGGGGGAGTCTGATGTAGCTTTATATTCAGATTACATATAATAGAAGAATAAGACATTTCAGTGATACGTATAAATCAGAGGCCATACATGAATCATACTTTGATGATATGTATAGAGTATAGGAAAGCATGAAGCAAACAATGTGATGTTATAAAAAAAAAAGCAGGAAGCAAACAATACGATGTTACCAAAAACACAAAGAAACAATGTAACGTTACAAAAAAAAACAAACCACGAAACAAACAATGTGATGTTACCACAAAAAAAAACCCCACAAAGCAAACAATGCGATTTTACCAAAAGACTACGTTATAGAAAAGAAGTAAACAATATTATGTTAGAAACAGACTACAGGACAGACATGAACAAGATAACGTAGTACAAATTACACCTACGAACCAAACAATGTAGTTCTGGGCACAGACTGCTAGGGCTGACATGACTATATATAGATTAAAGAAATAACATGCACCGGATAAAGAAGTATTATGTACAGTCCACACAATGGATATATGAACTATATAATGTAACATCATGCACAGGCCAGTGACCGCGTTAACCGGCAACTGCCGGTAAACTAATAATTAAAAACGAGAAAGAAACGAAACTTTTGCAGGTCGTTTGTTATCGTAACCGGTTTATATAATCAAAATCCTAGTTTAAAAAAAAGCAACCAGTGAATTCAGTTAGAGGAGAATCAGCCAGTTTTGACTTTGGTTCAGCATATGAGCATTTTGTAAAGATGAAATCTCGCTGCAAAAAAAAAATAATAAAAAAACATATTCACACAGACATTTATTTTCTGCTGATGCTGATGTATGTTTAAGTACCCAATATTATAATGAGAAAACCGGCATTTCAGAGAGTACTTCATGCAAGGTGAAAGAAATTGAAGAAAGGTTTCAAAACATTCCTAGCACAACCACTAGGCACATGCTTTACAGAACATTCACGAACCAGATAATATAGTGCTATGCACAGAACATTCACGAACCAGATAATATAGTGCTATGCACAGAACATTCACTGATATTTGTTAATGTAATCATTTACAGCCTACAGATGGAGCGGTATTCTTCGGTATAATAACGAATAACGAGGCATATCCTCCATAGAAAGATATACCACCTGAGCTGGTCTGAATTAAGTATAGACATTTACAAATTAAATTTATCACAGGATTAAAATTCCTGATGACGATCTGGCTTCTCAAAGCCAAAAGAGTGGGTCGTAGTCCAGCCGTACTCGTCCAGCTGATAACGAGGGTTATCTTATGTCCAAAACGGGTAACTGACACTTGTGGTGGGAAATCTGAGAGTGAAAACTGAGAGTATGTCTCATGCATGGCCAGGAGCACAAGAGTACATTGCACACACTGATTTCAGAGCAATGAGAGAAGAAAGAAAATGGAATATTTAATTGCAAACTATGTCAGATTTTGAGGTCGGCCCTACTTTTCGGTGTTCCGCTATTACGGCGGCTGCAGGTAACAGTATATGTTCATAGTCAAAATTCTAAACTTGAAAATAAAATAAAAAACAAATTGCAGTATTACTGTGAGACAAAATAGTGAAGTGGGACAAGATTATTTAAATGGGACAAGATAATGAAATGCTAGGGATTACAAATTCGTAAGGTTTGGAATCAGCTGGTGGGCTGCGAGTTCTGAACCTCCGTAATTTGTTTCCTGGACATACGTGTCGGTCTTCTGTTTTCAGCTGATTTAACCGAAAATTCTCGACAGAAACGGTGCTATACCCGCTGTGTTATTCTCACAGTTAATATTAATGAGAGCTACGGAGTAGCAGCTCCACACAAGGAGACACGTACAAAGAACTGACGACATGAACTCAGCGGTTGTCCTTTACTGGGAGTGTATATTTTGCATACGAGGTGCAGACAAAACAGATATGCGAACATCTATATTAGTCCAAGAAAAGCTAAACATGCATCAATTCCATCTAACCACTGATCTCTTAAGAAGTATACAAGTCTACGTTTGAGAATGACAGAAAAGAAGAAGAAGAAGAGGGAAAAGAAGAAGTTTTAACTTTAACATTTAAACTTGGTGCTTAATACAGTCAATGCTGTTTTGTTCGAACATATTCCGTCCAGATGATATTCTTTTCGTTAGTGGCCGTGAACTTCATCCCGTTTTACAGACAGAAGCTGATCAACTCTTTCTTGCAGAGCGTGAAGTGCAACAAACTGATACTTGACGTCCTGAACAACTTCCACGATTTCTGTGCAATGGGTGTACTGTGAAAACAAAGCTCATGGCATGTTGAAGGGAGCATAGACGGCAATCTTTCCTAAAGAAAAGGCACATGATGATGATGATGATGTTGATGATGATGATGATGATGATGATGATGAAATAATAGATCTCATTAAGAGACATTGTATTATTTTGAAAACTCTTCTAAAAAATCAAGACAAAAAGAGCAAGTGCACGATAAACGTATAATATACGAGTGAATCTATATGAAGCATTTTGGCTAAGTTCTTTGAAGAGACCAAAGTTTAATGACAAAGCCAACATTAAGACGGAAACCAAAAAAACAAACAAACAAACAAACAAACACAGTTTTGGCAAAATAAACTTACCAGTTGGTCCTGGTTATAGTCTGTTATATTTGTTTCTGAAATCCACTCTTTGATCACTTCCTTGTTCAGCACATCGCGGGCTCGACTGTCGTATTCTGCCAGAAACTCTTTAGCTTCAGTCTCATTGCTGTTTGTATAGTATTCTTTTTCAGCGGCTTCAGTCGATGTCACGTTGCTTGAAGTTCCTGTAGAGTTAGTAGTTGCTGTAGTGGTCGTATTTGTGTCAGCAGCTCTTCCGGAGGCCAGAAAGAACGCCGCCAAAGGTAAAAGAGTTAAGAACCGCATCGTAGTTTTTCCCTACCACTGATGTAGCTGAAAAGACAAGTAACGGTCAATGACTTTATGACAACTACAATATATTGTTCTTATAGTATCTCTCCATAATAAATCTTTGTACACACACCTCCGTTTATTTTCATTATTAGAGCCAGTTTTACCGCAAACAGCGTTTTTTTTTAAAATACCAAAACGGCCTACAGATCTGAGAACACATGCAGCAAAATTGTACTGTGTACATACTGAAACGGCCTAGAGTTCCAAGAAAAGCACATCCAGCAAACTTGTACTGTGTATATACCAAAACGGTCTAGAGTTCCAAGAAGAGCACATCCAGCAAACTTGTACTGTGTATATACCGAAACGGCCTACAGATCCAAGAAGACATCCAGCAAACTTGTACTGACTAGATAACCTTGTTCTAAAACAGGCTCACGGGAACAGAGCATGGGTGGTAAAAGAGCATGGGTGGGAAAGGAGCATGGGTGGGAAAAGAGCATGGGTGGGAAAGGAGCATGGGTGGGAAAGGAGCATGGGTGGGAAAAGAGCATGGTTGAGAAAGGAGCATGGGTGAGAAAGGAGCATGGGTGGGAAAAGAGCATGTGTGGGAAAAGAGCATGGGTGAGAAAGGAGCATGGGTGGGAAAAGAGCACGGGTGGGAAAGGAGCATGGGTGAGAAAAGAGCATGGGTGGGAAAGGAGCATGGGTGGGAAAGGAGCATGGGTGGGAAAAGAGCATGGGTGGGAAAGGAGCATGGGTGGGAAAAGAGCATGGGTGGGAAAAGAGCATGGGTGGGAAAGGAGCATGGGTGGGAAAGGAGCATGGGTGGGAAAAGAGCATGGGTGGGAAAGGAGCATGAGTGGGAAAGGAGCATGGTGGGAAAAGAGCATGGGTGGTAAACTGGTGCAGCCACGAAAAACCTAATGCAACAATTAGTGGGGGAAAGCTGAGTCCTTGCACTTCTTGTCTACACTGATGAGCGCATGAAACACTCTCAGCCTGAATAGAAAGAAGACTGAAGTGATGATCATCTCAAAGAAAAGAATACCACCAAAATGTAGCATTACCATCGACGGCACAGAACTGAAACAAGTTGATAGATTCAAGTACTTAGGAACGATTATAACAGCTGATGGGAAATGTTACAACGAAATAAAAAGCAAACGTGCTCAGGCCAAGTCAGCATTGCAGAAAATGAGACACATCTTGTGCAACAGATCCATATCAATGGAAATAAGATTCCGAGTACTTAAATGCTACATCGATCCAATTTTGTTTTATGGATGTGAAGCATAGTCCATGACTAAGAGAGTACAGCGAGAAATGGAGGCCATGGAAATGTGGTTCATAAGAAGGATGTTGAAGGTACCACGGACAGCTAAGAAAACCAACAAAGAAGTCTTAAGAGAGGCTGGAGTTAAAAGGCAAATTACAGCAAAGATCAGAGGCAGACAAACGAGATTTGTAGGACATTTTCTGAGAAGAGGAAAATTGGAACACATTATGGCAACTGGAAAAATTGAGGTAAGAATAGATAGATAGATAGATAGATAGATAGATAGATAGATAGATAGATAGATAGATAGATAGATAGATAGATAGATAGATAGATAGATAGATAGATAGATAGATAGATAGTTAGATAGAAGTTACTGGATGGGCTGTCAGTGTGGCTAGGAAGAAAGTCACCGGCGGATCTCATAATCAAGTCTAAAGACAGGGAATTGTGGAGAGAAATGATCGCCTACGCCACGCGGAATGGCACTTGATTGATTGATATGAAACACAATGCAGAAGAAGAATAAGAAGAAAGAAAGAAAGAAAGAAAGAAGAGGAAGAAGAAGAAGAAATTCACTCTCAAAACCAGAGCTGTAGTAGCTGATTTTGATTGAGGATTTTTGAATGACAGGTGTCATTAATGTAAGTGCTACTTAAAAATGGTTAACAGGAGTTAGGGCAGGAGGGGTGCGACTGAACGTTAAAAAAAAATATGAAATTTAACCAAAAATGCAAATATATGAATTTAAAAGCAATTTCAGCCAAAATTCACAGAAATATTTCAAGATTACGTGAAACCAAAGACAATTCAAACTGATGACGCTAATTTTCAACTTCTGGAAGAATGTTCTATATAAACAGACTTTTTTTTTTAGGGGGGAGGGGTATTTTTCAGGAATCGATGTTCATTCTTTTTCGGTTTTTTTTCATTTTTAATTTAATTTCATTTATTGATGAATTCACCATAATAAATAATAAAATAATAATAACAAATAAATTGAAACATTGTACAACCATATACCCTAACAGCGGACAGTTCTGAAGAAGATATTCAGATATTTCATAATAACATAGGACCAGCTATGACCTGATATGGATGGGCTGATATGAAGTATCGTGTACTCTGGAGAAGCATAACAGCCAACGCCAGTCGGCACGGCACCTGATGATGATGAGCTATGAGCCACAGAAAAAGTGTCCCACGAATCCCGCCGACAACATCATATTGTATGACTTTAACGCCAAACTCGGAAATGAAGAAGATAAAAACGATTACTGTCTGGGAAATGAGAAAGCGAGCGAGGAGGTGAAGTAACAGAATGTATGGGGGAAAAAAATGCAAAATCATCATCGTCTGCTTGAAAACACAATTTATTAACAAACATGGCCTTAGTGTACTTACGCTGGTGAAGGTATTTTTAAAAATGTGTCCTCCGGAGGGGAAGGGAAAGCACAGAAACGAAACTGGAAGATAGTTTCTAAAGGCTTAACGAAATAAGAAAAAAAGAGAAAATAGAACGGAAATTTTTAAAATATATAAACGCAGGATGGAAATAAATAAATAAATAAATAAAAGGAACCAACAGGTATCAACGAACGACTTAAAAAAAATTAACAAAAACCATCATAAATTTTTTAAAAAAAAGTAAACTTCAGACACGGTCAAATGTTTACCTCTGCTTTAGCTGAGACAACCTTGTAGGAACGCCGACGTCCTTTAAATTCAGCACCATCAAAGTTCAAACCAAGAATTTATGTCCTTGGTTATTAATATCCGCCAAGATGTTTACTACTGCACTTTTCGAACCAACATTTTAAAAAAAAGTGACTTATCTACTTTGGTCTTGTTATTTCTTTTCAGGCAAGTCGGATTACTTTCTTATCGTTTAGAGAAAATGAATTCGCGTGAAGTGACGCGTTTGAAACAGTGGGCACGATGAAGTATGAGTATATTAAAAAGTTTGTTGGGGATAATTTCAAAGAGAACGAAACCGTGGGTTTACTGTGTGTTTGGGTTTCTGAGTGGGTGTGCGTGTATGTGTGCATGTGTGTCGTGTGTGTAGAAAAAAAAACTATGTAATGTTTAATTACGCAATATAACTTTTAAGAGAGAAAGAGAGAGGTCAGAGAAACACACACACACACACAGAGCGAGAGAGAGAGAGGGGGGGGGGGAGAGAGAGATTCCAAGAGACGCAAGAGAGAAATAAGTAGGTAAATAAAGAAAAATTTCAGAGATATAAAGAGTCAGAGAGAGAGAGAGAGAGAGACATACACATACAGAATGAGGAAAAAAAGCTTCAGAGAATAAGCAAGAGAAAAATAGAAAGAGAAAGATTCTGAGAAAAAGAAAGAAAGAAAGAAAGAGAAAGATTCAGAGACTCATAAGAGATTCAGAGAAAAAGAAAAAAAAGAGACAAATCAGAGATTAATTTTACATATTATGTGGTCAGTTAAACAAGAAACACCTGTTTGTAACACGGACACACACACACACACACACACTAGAACAGACTACGTAACACTTGCAGATAGGCAGAGAACATGTGTGCATAAACTCTCATGAACAGACAGAGCAGCTTTGTGTACACTAAAAAAAAAAACAGGAAAGAACACACCTACCTTTAACAAATTAGCCGACAGAAGATATCTATGTATAATATGAGCCAGTAAACACAACACACATATGACTGATACACAGAAGAATACGTGACATTGTAGAACATGAGGAGAAAATCACACGGAATTCCATCTGTTTTTGGGATTCTATTTTAGCGGTTCCCAAAATGTGATCTGCGTGCCACATGTGATCCTTGGAGCATTATTAGGTAGTTCGAGGGTAGGTTATTTAGCTTTAAGCGCTATCTACAGAGAAAAGTTAACCCCCGGTTCCCTGGCCATCAACTATCGAGCTGAGGTCAAAACTCTCCTAGAAGATGTCAGACTAGTTAGCACCACAGCTCAGACTTGCAGTCAAGTAGTCTTCCTCACCGATAGCAAGTCTACAATACAAAGTCTGCTGTCACCAAAAGAGTGCATAGAAAGAGACACACAATGCAAACGCTGTGCACGCTCTCTCAGGAAAAGCCCGCTGTAGTCCACAGTATCTCATCACACTGTGGTCTGCTGGGAAATGAAAAAGCTGACAGATTTGTATCAAATTGGGCCGTTTATTTAGTTTAGCGAGCTGATGTTTTGATGCGTGATTTTTACTTCAGCTCGGAACTATTGTTCTTCATTCAACTTAATTAATTTCTGGTGCAGGAAAAACAAAACAACCCAAATTCACCCAATGTTAAGTACAGTCGTACCAGAGTGCCATTCAATACATCCGGTTACAATCCCCAGGTTCTCCCTTCTAAGGTGCACATGGTATGCCAACAGGGAAACACACAGAGCTTTTAAACAGCTACACGCCATGAATCAAGGCACAGACGGCATCAATGCAAGAATTAAACGAAGGCACGTTCAGGACTGCCAGCGAAGCATGCAGTTATTCTGAAATGTAGAGCCCTAGCACTCAATTGTTCTGGACAAACCTGCCAGGAAATTTATTTTCGGCTGTTTGGGTAAGGAGGTCTTAGGGTAAGCTAAGTATAAGCTATTGGGCCAAAAATGCTGAATTCCACTAAGGCTGACCCTTTCTTAATTACGATTTAGTGAAAGACCTGCTTAATCCAAGGGAATGGAAGTACTATATATTATAATACCCGCGTAGCCAAGTGATGAGATTATAATAGATATATTAATTTAGAGATAAGCAACCCTGGGTGGCTAATTAGGTTCCAGCAGCCGCGGTCATACCTAAACCTTTTCTTTCACAGTTAGATAATCTTAATTTTTTTTAAATTAACCAATTTTTTTGGTGAAATAATAGTTAATAATATATCTCTTCTTCTGAGAACAAATAATGTATTTTAGCCCCAAAACTAGGATTAGATACTCTAACTCTCTGACTGTCGACATTGTCTTCACCTCACTCAGACAAACCAGTGGTCCCGCCACTTGTTGTAGAACAAACTGAAAAAAAAATTTGGTTGAGTTTCGAAAATTTAGAAATTGAACAGGTTAATACACTGCTGGAGAGATTCTTTGGCTGCCGTGCGTGGGGTGAAACTCCTCCCGGCCAATGAAAGAAAATACGAAAAAGCGATTAGGGTTGCCGTGCGGCGCCACTGTGAAAAGGTGATGGAAAGGATAAAGTGAAGCTTAATCGGTACGCCCAGTAGTCTCGCGGCGAGAGCTATTCATACTACGGCACCTCTGCTCTAGAGGCCGGCCACACCCGATAAACACCCATACCAGTGAAATATGCTTAAACCGACTTAACCCAGGGGTGAAACTTCATAACTACTCATGTCATGGTACCTCCGCTCTAGAGGTCGGTCTCGTCCCAAACACGCCCATACTGGGATAATACGCCTAAACCGGCTTAACCCAGGGGTGAAACTTACTAGTAGCGAGGATTCGTCCTACTAGAAAGAAACTCCGTCCTGGTCACTAGGAAGGGTAGCGGCCACGACCACAAAATGCTGAAGTCGGAGACACTGGACCAGTGCAATCTAGATAGGCAACCACCTCTCACCCGGCGGGGATATGCTGATATCCAAAACACGTCGAGGTTTTCCGGTGAGAAAGTCCAACTCTAGATTAAACTGGTGCAATGAAAACCACAGTGTCACGCAATCTAGCTTCTGCGACCCACCAATAGTACAGCCCCAAGCTCCGCGATACTCTGAGTCTCTTGTGGTCCCATCGGGGATCTCTTGTGGGCCTCTCGGGCACCACTCGAGGACCACGGTAACCATCGAGAACCACAGGAGTAAATTCAGCAAGATCAAGGGGCGATCTTGGTGGTAGAAGCAAACGAAGAAGAAGAAGAGTAGAAGAAGAAGAAGAACATGTTAGTATACACGCGACCATTGTAGGGAACGTTCACAGCACCAAATGTAAAATTGGGCCATTTATTTAGTTTAGAGCAGTGTTTCTCAATCTTTTTTCACCCGTGGCCCCATTTCTGACCTTGCTTTTTTCTGTGCCCCCTCCCCACTCTGGATTCTCCCAGTCCCATAAGTGTTAAAAAAAATAAGCGACGTGCAATACATTTGCTTTGTAATATGACTACATGCTTCTATTTGTACTGGGTTTATTAATGTAGCCTACAGCACACAGTAACATACAGAGGGTGTATTGTTAGCGGAATCTATTACTTGGTCAACATGATCCTTGAGCTTGGTGAAATGATGCAAGTTTTTATATGCAGGTTCCAGTAAGGTGAGTGATCAGCGCATATGGCCACTGCTCACTGTATCCAGGCGTATGCGCATTTGTGTTAACAATTAACTCACTCGACTGAAACCTGATTCCACCAAATATGGCGTTGGAAATGCTGTGACAGTTTTTCCTCCTCCCAAAACTGTGGAAATCTTTTGGAAACTGTTTATCCAAAAAATAATGTTTCTCTCGTTTAAAAAAAACTGCTTGGGCGTGCACATGGTTCTGTAGTTTGATGAGAAGATCTTGCAGTGTTATGTCAGCATCAGCAGTATTAACCACAAATGGATCCAAAATCCACGCCGGAATATCCGTATCCAGCAGATCATGGAAACGAGCTTGCATGTCATAGTTTTGCTGCTTCAAATGGTCCACGTACAGGAGTATGTCGCCACCTTCAGATCGTATTGCCGCCAAATAAGAAAATGTCCGTCAGTGTTTGTGCACAGTTTCAGTTTTCCAAGAAATGCCGAAATATTTTCTTTTGCCTGATAAAAGGCGACAGCTTGTTCCCTACAATTGCTTGTTCAACAAGGTAAGTTTTTCAAACATGTCACACAGATAAAATATGTCGCATTTAGCGGAGGTGATATGTTTTTTCCATTTACTGGCCACTGAAAAAATGTCACAACTGCATCTCACAAAGCAACAGAACGACACTGGAAGCACGCCATGGAAACAGTACCATCACTAACACAAGCTATATCGTTTTCTGAAGGGATATCATTTTCAGTGAAATAACTATTTAATTCGCCAGTGTCTTTGTTTAGTTTTCGAGCAAAAAGCATTTCTTATCTAAATTTTGAGCAAAAAGCATTACTTATCTAAATTTATCTTCATCAAATATCTAACATCTTATCTTATATATCTTATATATCCTTCCCGTCATCATCATCATCAGGTACCGTGCCGACTGGCGTTGGCTATTATGCTTCTCCAGAGTACACGATCCTTCATGCAGGCCATCAATTCAGTTGGTGATCTTCTCTCACACCATCCCGTCAGACTGTCCAGTATCATTTCTCTTGGTCTTCCTCTTGATCTTCTTCCTTTTATTTTTCCTGTTGTTATAATATTTTCAATGCCCCCTCTTCTCATTGCATGTCCTATGAAAGTACATTGTCTCTCTCTTATCTTTTTGTCTCTCCAGCTCTTCTCATACATTCTTCATTAGTTATTTTTGCTGTCCAGGGGATTCGCAACATTCTTCTAATAAACCACATTTCTGCTGCTTCCAAAGATTTTTGTGCAGACTTGCCTATTGTCCATGATTCACTTCCATATAACAAGATAGGTTCAATATAGCATTTTAGGACTCGTTTTCTAACATTCATTGATAAAGATGTGTTAGCTAATATGTTTCTCATTCTCTGAAATGCAGTCTTTGCTTGGCCTATTCTGTTCTTAATTCCTGTTCTGCATTTCCCATCTGAAGTTATTACTGCTCCAAGGTATTTGAATTTCTGCACCTGCTTTAGAATAGTTCCGTTTAATTTAATACTGCATGCTGGTGGATTCTGTTTCTTAGATATAACCATTGTCTCTGTTTTTTGATGTTCAAAGTAAGGCCTTTCTGTTCACTTTCTTTGGCGACTTTATCCTTCCCGTGCCGTTACAAAATAGGGCTCGCAAGGTAGTTCGCCAACTGTTCCTGTTTTCGGCGAATCTTTCAACCTCATCAAGTATTTTATGCCTGTTAATTTGGTCTCTCTTAACAATGTCCTCTTTAGAGTTTCACATGGTTTGCCTCTTTTTCTTCGGCCTGTTGTGTTCCATTTTATAGCTTGTTTTGGGATTCTCTGATCGTTTCTTCTCATCAAGTGACCAATATATGTCCATCTCCTTTTCCTAATCACCCATGAGACTGGTTGTTGTTCAGTCTTCTGTCTTATCTCTGCATTGTTCTTGAATTCGTTCCACTTGATGCTCAGTATTTTCCTTAGGCATTTGTTTTCAAAATAGTCTAATTTATTTTCTATTTCTTTAGTTGTTTTCCAGCTTTCGCATGCATACATGAGGGTGGATATTACATTTGAATTGAATAGTCTTAACTTGGTTTTTGTGCTTATAACATTTGAATGCCATATGTTCTCAAGATTCTTGAAGATCGATGCTGCTTTTGCAATTCTAATTCTAACTTCTTTTCTGGTGTACCATTCTGGTCTATGTAGCTGCCAAGGTAGGCAAATTGATTAACTTCTTCAATATCTGTTCCTTCTACGTGTATTTTTCCATTTTGATTAATGGGAAGTTTCATTATTATATTAGTTTTATCTTTGTTAATTTCACGTTCTATTTTGCTAGCCAGTGAAGATAGGCTATCTGTTTTTTCTTGTATGGAATTCAGATTGTTTCTGATAATAATTATGTCATCAGCAAAATCAAGATCTTCTAGTTGGGTCCCACGTACCCAGCCAATACCCGTGTTACCTGTGCAGCATTTTTTCATTATGAAGTCTTTTGTAATTCCAAAAAGTAAAGGAGACAGTATATAACCTTGTTTCACACCTGTTTCAATCTGGAACCATTCACTCATCCCTTCTTCTGTTTTTACTGCACAAACATATCCATTGTAGAAGCCCTTAATGATGTTGACAGTTTTAGATGGTATTCCATATAGACTTAAAATTCTCCACAATGAATCTCTGTGTATGCTATGAAATGCCTTTTTAAAGTCTATGAAGTTCAGTATTAATGGTTTATGCTTTTCAGTACTGTTGTGTTATCTGGTAAACATGACTCATCACCGCGCAGAGGAAACTTCTTAACTTTTAACTGGGAAACAAGCTGCTTCTCAACATTTCGACACTAATGAGTTACCCAAAGGAATGGACTAAAAATTTTAACGAGCTTTTTGGTTCATGACCCCAGTTGAAATCGAAGCAGACACTGCAGGTAGCACTAAAGATTCACTTATCATGTGAATTTGTTTTCTTTTGCTATTAATTTTGATATTTCGTAAGAAGCAATTAAATCTTTGTCTACTTTAGTTGATCTAATTTAGTTCATATCACTGGAATACTGTATTAACATCTTCTTTCTTCACATCACTGAAATACTGTATAAACATTTTCTTTCGTGTCCATACCATAACCTTTCATTGTCATATAGTCTCGAATCAGATTAGAATATCATAGTGCCAAAAGATTTAAAGTAATCTTTTGAAGTGAGTATATCCTCATACATTTGTGACCCAGCTCTGTTTAGAGGAAATCGATAATACTTCTGACAGCAACTATGATCTCGGAGAAATATTTGAGAAAAGTCAGCAAAAACGCTAAAAGACTAATTGTATTCATTAGAAGAAGAAGAAGACGGCAGAAAGAAATCATTGGGCATATCATAAACAAAGTGGGGAACTTGAAGATAGCAGAATAGGAGGGGGGCACATAAAGGTTAGAAAATGGGAATAAATTTCTTAAAAAACAGAAAGAAAACCCTTAACAGGGCCAACTACCAGCATCAGTGACGCCATTGAGCAGACAACGCCACTGTCACTAAGCAGAAAGCCGAGGATAGCGAATGTCAAGATGGTGCAGACATACTCAAAGGAAAAAAGCACCCGATTCTTGTCCGTCAAAGATCTGAACTCCTCAGACATTCATCTTGAAACAGTTGCTGGGACAGAGCGATGAGTGCATGTCTAAAACTCTGGTCTACAGCTGGATCATGAAGTTCAAGACAAGCTTTTATAACGTCGACTCTCCTGGGCAAGTACACAAGGGACGCCATGCACTGGTGCCTGAGAGGTCAGGACAAAGGGTTTTGTTCTTTTCTTATTGAAATTCAATCGCTTGTTCACAAATGGCACAAATATATTGCTAATCAAGGGGAAAAATAATAATAAAAAAACAATAGGGGTGTTAATTCCTTGTACTCAAAGAAAAATTTTAATAATTTGCGTTTTCAACATTTCTTTTGATTCAGCCTCATAATAAAAAACCAGAACATTAAGAGAGCTCTCTCTGCTAGAGAGAGACAGAGTGAGAGAGAGATATGCTAAGAGAAAAGATACGGGAAAGTATACGACAGTATAAGAAAGTATATGACAAAATATAAGTAGGAAGGAGGAAGAGCTGGAGTATATGACAAAATTTAAGTAGGAAGGAGGAAGAGTTGGAGAATATGATAAAATTAAAGTAGGAAGGAGGAAGAGCTGGAGTATATGACAAAATATAAGTATGAAGGAGGACGAACTGGATTATATGACAAAATATAAGTATGAAGGAGGACAAGCTTGAGTATATGACAGTATATAAGTATGAATGAGGAAGATCTGGAGTATATGACAAAATATAAGTATGAAGGAGGAAGAGCTGGAGTATATGACAAAATATAAGTATGAAGGAGGAAGAGCTGGAGTATATGACAAAATATAAGTATGAAGGAGGAACAGCTGGACTATATGACAAAATATAAGTAGGAAAGAGGAAGAGTTGGAGTATAAGGCCACAAAAGAAGTAGGAGGAAGGGAGGGCTGGTGTACATGACAAAATATAAGTAGGAGGGAGGGAGAGCTGGAGTATATGATAAAATAAAAGTAGAAAGGAGGAAGAGTAGGAGTATATGACAAAATATAAGTAGGAAAGAGAAAGAGTTGGAGTGTAAGGCCACAATAGAAGTAAGAGGGAGGGAGGGCTGGTGTATATGACAAAATATAAGTAGGAAGGAGGGAGAGCTGGAGTATGTGATAGAATATGATGAAATAAAAATAGGAAGGAGGAAGAGGTGGGGTAATGACAGAATATAAGTAGGAAGGAAGGAGAGCTGGAGTAGAAAGGGAACAATAAAATTAGGAGGGAGGGAGATCTGGAGTATTACAAAATATAAGTAGGAAGAAGAAATAGCTGGAGTATATGGCAAAATATAAGTAGGAAGAAGGAATAGCTGGAGTATATGGCAAAATATAAGTAGGAAGAAGGAATAGCTGGAGTATATGGCAAAATATAAGTAGGAAGAAGGAATAGCTGGAGTATATGGCAAAATATAAGTAGGAAGAAGGAATAGCTGGAGTATATGCCAAAATATAAGTAGGAAGAAGGAATAGCTGGAGTATATCTCTCTCTGAACCTTAAGTGCCCAGGGCACATGGGGCTTCCGCAAGGGTTTTCCACAAATGCCTGTCTTTCGCCTTTTTTTCTGCTCTTGCCCAGGTGAGCCCTCTATTGCTCAACATCCTTTCTGTTGTTCTTCTCCATGTCTCTTTTGGTCTACCCTTACTTCTGCTCCCCTGTGGTGTCCATCTTAGTGCTATTTTTGGTAGTGAGTTGTCAGTCATTCGGAGCACATGTCCCAACCATCGCCAGCGTCTTTCCTCAATAATTGTTGTCAGTGGTTTCATCTGCATTTCTGCCAATAAAATGTTATTTCTTATGGTGTTTGGCCAAAATATTTTTTTAATTCTACGTAAACATTTAGTCTGGAAAGAATTCAACTTGTTTTCTATGGTTTTGGTGATTTTCCAGCATTCACTTCCATAGAGTAGTACACTTAGAACATTACTCTTTAATATCCTGATTTTCATATTTATGCTTAGTTTATTTGATTTCCATATATTCTGTAGCATTGCAAAAGCCTGGTTTGCTCTAGTAAGTCTGCTGTTGATGTCCTCTGTGCTGTCTCCATTTTCTACTACTCTGCTGCCACGGTATACAAATTCGTTGACCTCCTCCACTAACTTGTTATCTACTCTGAGTACATTTCTGTTGTTCACATTTTGCTTCATTAACTTTGTCTTTCCTACATTGATCTTTAGTCCTATGTTGTTTGCATTCTGGGTTAACTTGTTTATTTTATCTTGCATATCTTTGTGACTGCTTGATAATAGACAAATGTCGTCCGCAAAGTCAAGGTCCTCCAGCACTGTGTCAAGGGTCCATTGTAATCCTCTGCGTTTGTCTGATGTTGCCAGCTGGAGTATATGGCAAAATATAAGTAGGAATGAGTGAGAGCTGGAGTATATGACAAAATATAAGTAGGAAATACTGTGAGCTGGAATATATAAGAAAATATAAGTAGGAAGAAGGAATAGCTGGATTATTTGACGAAATATAAGAAGGGAGGGAGTGCTGGAGTATATGACGAAATATAAGAAGTAAGGGAGAGCTGGAGTACATGACAAAATATAAAGAGGAACGAGGAAGAGCTGATGTATATGACAAAATATAAGTAGAAAGGAGGAAGAGCTAGAGAATATGACAAAATATAAGTAGGAAGGAGGAAGAGCTGGAGCATATGACAAAATTTAAGTAGAAAGGAGGAAGAGCTAGAGTATATGACAAAATATAATGGGAAGGAAGAAGAGCTATATGTATGACAAAATATAAGTAGAATGGAGGAAGAGCTGAAGTATATGGCAAAATATAAGTAGGAAGGGGGAAGAGCTATATGTATGACAAAATATAAGTAGAAAGGAGGAAGAGCTGGAATATATGACGAAATATAAGTAGGAAGGAGGAAGAGCTGGAGTATATGAGGAAATATAAGTAGGAAGGAGGGAAAGCTGGAATATATGACGAAATATAAGTAGGAAGGAGGAAGAACTGGAGTATGTGACGAAATATAAGTAGGAAGGAGGAAGAGCTGGAATATATGACGAAATATAAGGACGAAGGGAGAGCTGGAGTATATGATGAAATATAAATATTGAGGGATAGCTGGAGTATATGATGGAATATAAGGATGGAATGAGAGCTGGAATATATGACAAAATATAAGTAGAAGGGAGGAAGAGCTTCAGTATATGACAAAATATATGTAAGATGGACGAAGAGCTTGAGTATATGACGAAATATAACTAGGAAGGAGCAAGAGCTGGAATATATGACGAAATATAAGTAGGAAGGAGGAAGAGCTTCAGTATATGACAAAGTATATGTAAGATGGACGAAGAGCTTGAATATATGACGAAATATATGTAAGATGGACGAAGAGCTTGAGTATATGATGAAATATAAGAAGGTAGGAAGGGCTGGAGTATATGATGAAATATAAGGAGGAAGGGAGAGCTGGAGAATATGACAAAATATAAGGAAGAACGAGAAAGAACTGGAGTATATAACAAAATATAAGTAGAAAAGAGAAAGAACTAGAGTATATGACAAAATATAAATAGGAAGGAGGAGGAACTAGAGTATACGACATAATATAAGTAGGGAAAAGGAATAGCTTGAGTATATTATAAAATATAAGTAAGGAGGATTAGGGAGAGCTGGATTATATGACAAAATATAAGTATGAATGAAGAAGATCTGAAGTATATGACAAAATATAAGTAGGAAGGAGGAATAGCTTGAGTATATGACGAAATATAAATAGGAAGGAGCAAGAGCTGGAATATATTACAAACTATAAGTAGGAAGGAGGGAGATCTGGAGTATATGACGAAATATAAGCAGGAGGGAGGAAGAGCTGGTATTTATGGCAAAATATAAGTATGAAGGAGTAAGAGCTGGAGTATATGACGGAATATAAGGAGGAAAGGAGAGCTGTAGTATATGACCAAATATACGTATTAGAGATGAAGAGCTGGAGTGTATGACGAAATATAATTAGAAGGGAAGGAGAGCTGGAGACAGACAGAGAAAGAGAGAGAGAGAAAGAGAGAGAGAGAAGGGGGAGATTTTGTAGTTGACAAATTTTTCACGTGAGGCACTGCTGGATTATGATAGTCGTGCAATGTAGCCAAAAAAAAACTACTCCTTGTTTCTGTTTAGTGCTACACAAGAAACAAGGTCTTTGAAAAAATAAAACCCGAGGCGAATCGTCTACGTTTATCGGCACGGCACATAATAGTGACGACCTCAGTGTAGTACTTTTTGCAAGTGAGAGAATCTCACCGGTGAAGGCGTTCAAACATGTTTCATCTTCGAATAAAGACTCGTTCTAGAAAGGCGGTATGGCAGGGGAAAAATTGAAGGGCAATAAAAGGTCCTTTACACGATGTCCTCCAAATCTTTCGCGGTGTCTTTTATGTCATTGACTTAATACCGGTACTGCACGACAGGGTATGTTTATGTGCATGTTATCAAGATAAATTCCTCGACACCACACAGCGTTAATGTTTGTTACATAGCTCATATACTTCTGTCTAGGCTGTTTGCTTGTGTACCTCAATTACTTTCTGTCTTGTTTATCTGTCTGCCCGCCTGCCTGTCTTTTATGTCTGTCTATCTTTCTGCTCGTCCGTCTGCCTGCCTGTCTGTGTGTTTGTCTTAGTTTTTATTAAAGAATGAACTACAATACTACAAAAAGGAGAAACGATTTTAGCTGGAGCAATCATATAGACATTGAAGCACATACAAGTTATATAACACATAAATATACAAGTTATATAACACATACATATACAAGTAATATAACACATACATATACAAGTAATATAACACATGGATATACACTAATTATATAACACATACATATACACGTTATAATATATATAAGTTATATAACACACACATACACAATTTACATAACACATACAGATAAAAGTTATATAACACAAACATATACAAGTTATATAACAATAAATATATACTTCAGATACAAATATAAATATTATATATACTTGTACATGTTACATACCAATAACGTACAATGTGATATTAAATTCAAAGGCAAGATTGTTCATTCATTCATTCATTTTCATTTGCATGTCCCTTGAGGAACTTTGCTTCCCTAACAGTACTCATGTAGGCCTCGCGGTTGTGAGAAAGATGGCCTGCAGATCATCAACGATGTCTTGCAGCCATCTTCGCCTTGATCTTCCTCTCATTCTTTTTCCTATTATGTACCCTTCCAAGACGGTCTTCTCTAGATTATCATGACGTTTAATGTGTCCAAAATATTTAAGTTTTCTCTCTTTAATCCTCTTTACTAGCTAGCCTTCTTCAATATTAAGTTCTTGTAGTATGGATATATTTGTTCTTTTTTGTGTCCACGATATTTGAAGAACTCTTCTGTAGCATTTACATTCAAAGGCATTTATGTATTTGTCAGCTATTTTGTTAAGTGTCCAGGTCTCACAGGAATATGTTGCAATGGGAAAGATGCATGTCCTTCAAAATCTTATTTTTGTAGTTCTGTCTGTTCCTCTCCACAGATTCTTTAGTTGTTTTTTTTCTTTCTGAAGAGATAGATGTCCTTTTTTAAATTTCCCTCATTGTATCTCCATTATTAGCTAATAATGATCCAAGATATTCAAAACTCTCCACTTCTTCCAATTTTTCCCCACTGATACATATTTCAGCTGCCTTATTTGTTTTGTAAGTTGTCATCAATTTAGTTTCCTTCGCATTAAGATAGAGGTTTTGCTCTTCGCTGCTCATCAGGAGCGTTAGTCAACATAAATTTCATACGGTATATTCTAGACAGATGAAAAGGTAAGTAAAGTAAAGGTAAAGGTAACCCTGTCATGCCTTAGAGGCACATAGGGATATGGTGTTAGTACCCATATTTTCCTTGACCTGTCAGCACACTAGAGGGTGATATGGTCAGTATCACGCCTGGAGACAGATGAAAACTAATACTTTTTTATACAATGTCGAAACCATCTGGCCATTCCTTGCATCAATTTAGTTAAGTTGTTCAGAATTTAAATGAAAAAAACACACACACTCACGCACGCGCGCACACACACACACACAGACACACACACTTATTAAACTCTACAAATTTAACAAACTGGCAACAGCAAGGCCTGCTCACTGTAAAGTGACAGGTCACAATGCTTTCTACTATTTTTTGACATTGATCGTACACAATTTGTACTCTATCATTTATTAACTATCAACCTCCTGAACAAGCACCCACAACACACGAAAACTTTTTGTTAGCAAACATCACAACCGCAACGGTGAAGGCGGGGTGGGTGGGGGTGAGGGTTAACGATTTTACGAACGAAAGAAGTATATGTTCAAAAGATAAAGAACTGGGCACGCAGGTCTTCAAAGTACAACTTTCCCTTAACTTTCTTGCATTTAGTGAAGTATATGATGTAAAAAATACATAACTAGCGTGAGGGAAATGAAACGACCGAGAAATAACGAGTCGCCTATTTCTAGAGTTAACAGGAATTTAAAATTTCGAACTGCCAACCACAGACCAAAACCATATAGCTATAATTATTTTGTCTTTGGTTAAACAAAAAAAAACACATTTAAACGACGCATAAGAAATTAAGAGTTAAATTACAGCGCTGATGGTTAATCTAACACTGAGGTAAGCAATTGTACTGCTCATTGACAATTCATAAGCAATTCCCTAGCAAAAAGCACAGAATGAAGACTGAATCAGAACACGTCAGCATCATGGCAGAAGCTCTGTAAAGATTTATGACATTATTTCAAGACATACCATAGACATTTGTGAAGTGCGGACAGTCCCATACCTGCCAATATTAAATGAAAAAGCTTTCTAAACTGAAAATCTGCTTACAGTATGGTTGTCCACTGTTCTATATTCACATAGAACAATACGTAGTATACAAAAGAACTGTCCTCTCTGAAAATATATAACAGCTGACAAAAAACATTGTTCAGTAGATAAACCTATATATTAATGTGAATTATTGACACTCATTATTGGATTATAATGATGAATTCAGTCACTAGAAATGCCATTCCTTTATGGAATATGATAATATTCCACACAAACTACCAACAAATAAAGAAATTAGAATTAGACATTCTCTAGAATATCAAATAATAGGACAAACAATGAAGACATTAGTACAGTTTAAGAAAAAAAAAAGAAATCTGCCTCGTCTGAAGTTATGTCTCTTCTGAAATCAAACTAACTTTGAAAGATTAAAGTACATGGCGGATAAAGTGGAAATAGAAAACTGAAGTAAAAAAAAAAAAACGTGGATAAGATTAGTGAATGTCCATGTAAAAAAAAAAACACACACACACAAACAACTTTGGAATAAACTATCGATACCGCACCGATTAGCTTGGAGACGCTTCCGTAAAGGGCAAAGGTAAGCCTCTTACATCCTCTAAAACTTGTCCGTGTTAACGTTTTTCTTGTGTTTAGTTTTGATAAACCAGATTACGCCAGAGAAATGATTCAGAATCGGTTCGGTTTGTGAACTAGGGCGGGAAGATACGTGAACATTCTCCCTCCCGTTCGGCGCAGATCTTAACACAGTAACCAAAGTAGAACTTTAACGGAAACTGTAATTAACGTACATCTTCAGTCAGACAAATCAGAACTTTTAAACTTTAAACAAATCTTTAAACTGCAGTACTTTCAGACTAAATCAAGAGGACAATACTTTTTAATTTCTCTCTATATTCTTTTATGCTCGCAACTCCATATTTTATTAACCGGTTAATTTCTCCATCAACATATCTTACTTCCTATGATTTAAACGCCGGGTCTGAAATAGTTGCACCTCCCAGTTTAAACGCTTGGTGGAGTGGGTGGTGGAGGTAAGGAGTCATGTTCCAAATAAAACATATGCCTGAAATAAAAGCCGGGTCTGAAATAAACGCCATCATCTCTGTCTTTCTATGAAAAAAAGCGCATGGTATAGGTTAATACCGATGTAAACGATGGGTGTAAAATAATCACATGCCTCAGTTAAACATAACTGCCAAATGTTTTCTATGAGGACATGGACTCCTTACTCACCCGTACGTATAGAGGACACAACACTATACTAGGGGGAGATTTTAACAGCTTCACGAGGCTGAAATTACTGCTCAAACGTTCACATCTGTAACGTGTCAACGTTCCTAGCTGTTTGTTCGGTGGATTTGATAATAAGACAGGTTGTGACATGAAAGCCACTCATAATTAGCTAGGCCATGTCACGCAATCCCGCTTCTGAGACCCACCAAGAATACAGGCTCAAGCCCTGAGATACTCTGGATCTCGTGTGATCCTTTCGGGGACAACACGGGGGACCACAGGACTTAACGAGGACCACAGGAGTAAATTCAGTAGGATCACATGGCGGTCTTGGTGGTAGAAGAGAACGAAGAAGAAGAAGAGAAGAAGAAGAAGCTAGGCCATGTCATCAACATCACTCATAACTACCTGGGATGTGTATGAAAACCACACTTAACTATCTAAGTTATGTCCTGAAAGCCACATGCAGGGTCCGGCATAAAGCACAGCTGGATTTTAAAAATGGAAAATAAATAATTTCTATACATGTTTTTGGTTTTTAAAAAAAGTGAAATGAAACTCAGAAAAGTGGGTATTTTTATTATTACTGACAATCATATTTGGGTTTTGAAAATTACGTCATCTAAGATGACCACCGTTACATTTGATTCATTCAGCCAGGCGTCTGGAAAACTCCTGCATAACACCATTTAACATGTCCAAAGGGATATTTTGAATGCAGTGTCGGATTCGATCTTTTAGGTCTGCAATTGACTGTGGTCGACTAGCATAAACCGTGTTCTTGAGGACCCCCATAAAAAGAAGTCTGCGGCCGATAAATCCGGTGACCTTGCCGGCCAATGAAATCTGGAAAAAAAGACGATAGGGAAATACTTGTCGCAGCATGGCCATGGACTGACAGGCTGTGTGGGGTCAGTTGCTCAATCTTGTTGAAACCATATTAGTCTCTTATTTCTATTGGCTAAGTCTGGAATGAAGTATTTAGTTAACATCTACACATACAGATCACTATTAACAGTAAGAGGATGGCAGATGCTAAAGCGTTCCTAACAGCTGATAGCCGAGGGCTACGAAGCAATGCGTTGCGGACTTCTTGAATTGGTTCAGGTGTCTGTTGAGTTCTTGGACGACCAGTAGACTTGTTATTAAGCCAATTAGCGGTTTCCTTAATTATTTTGACCCACCTCAAAACTGTTCTCCGATCGGGAACATTATCACGGGGATACAACTCAAAATGGCGACGAAACTTTCGTTCTACAGTAACAGAGATTCTCCACTTTTAAAATAAGTTTTAACTGTGAATGCGCGATGTTGTATTTGCCAAGAAGCCATTGTTAAAAATGACAGTTTGTCTGCTTCATCTTTGACGTCATGTTTTTTTCACACGTATTCAGTTTCTGTGAAATACATCAGTTAAATCCAGCTATGCTTTATGCCGGACACTGTATAACTAGCTATGTTATAACAAGAAAGACAATCATAACATGCTAGGCTATGATTTGAAAGGTACAAAAAAATAGGTAGGCTATTACATGAAAGCCACTCATGACTAGCTTGGCAATGAAATGAAAGCTCCCCATATCTAGTTAAGTTAGACCATTAAATCCCATGACTAGCTTGGCAATGACATGACAGCTTCCCATATCTGACTAAGTTAGACCATCAAATCACATGACTAGCTAGACTGCCTAATAAAAATAACTCATAATTAATTGGACTGCACCCATGTCCACTATACCTAGCCGTGTTAAAGAAAGAATGCAACTCATAATTAGCTATGTTGCATTAAAGAATGCCACCTATATCTGGCTACACTAAGTCATAAACTACACTCTTAACTGGGATGGCTACGTCACGACAGCAATAGTAACTAAGTAGGCTACATAATGAATGCCACCTATTATCATCAAGGCTGCGTTATTTACCGAATGACTCAAGTCCTTAGGCCAATGCAGAGATAAATAAGAATATAGAATCATCATCATGTTCCGCGTGAAATTATATATTTAAGCACACTTTTTCACTTTTATATAACCTTGTTAATATCTTTGATTAGATCTGCTTTTCACTTCTTGTGCCACTTGATCAGTACACTGAAACTGCTCAGTAGTTAAAACATTCTATACAGAAAGCTGATAGCAAACTTACCTAGAACACGATGTGTCGTGCGAGCACACACCACAAGGAAACAACTGTAAACAGATGGCCTGTGTTAGCACCTGGTGCAATCATTGATCCAGTCCCCAGCATTTTGAATCATTCAGAACATTGATGGTATGACAGTATATGGTCAAGGGTATCAAACCCTTGATATAACTAAATTATTGTGTTAGAGCTAGGTCCATGTTTGTTCTCTCTGCCAGAGTTCGTGATTTTCAAGTCATTTTTGCACGTGGATAGTAAGTTTTGTGGTCCGGGTCCGAGACGAAAGTTTCAGTTCAGAGAGGAGAAAGGTTTTAGCTGTAGAGGGAGAAGGTAGTGTAATCCGGTCTGTGTTGAGAAATGTAGTCGTGTTTACTATGTGATAGTTGTTAGCCTGCATGGATTCTTTTGGCGCTATCCTAGTAATTTGGCTAGATAGCAGCCCGGAATTATTTGTGTTGGAGTATGCATGTTTCGGTAAATCGTTTCCATATATTTTCGTCGTCGGCCATCACCATCATCATCACACTCACTCAATAAATCGGATGCGAGTGCCAAAGTAATGCAATCTTGATAGACATATCCGATGTACCAGTATGTGACCGTCCTGGATGTCATGTAAAGTGTATATCACTGCAGGGAGTGTTTCGTCTTCTTCTGTCTGTTATCAGCAACTGTAGTCAGCACAGTAGACAACCAGCAGGATAGAAGCAGAAGCAATGTAATATAAGTCAGCTAGAAGATTACACCATTTATTTATTTAAGGTCTTTGTTATAACAAGAATCCACCGTCAGCAGGACAAAGTGGTATTTTCCGAAACAAATAAATCCAAACACAGAAGAGTTATGCGACAAAAGAACATAAAAGTGTCACGAACAATTAATACATTATATAGGGAAACTGAAACCAGCCTTGGTTGTATGGGCAGAGTGACTCAGTTTCTACCAGTTACACTTCTGTGTCTCGTAAAGTATATAACTGTACAGAGTTATCCATGCATACACACATATAGTTCCTGCTTCAAGACGTCGCGTTTTACGACGATTCGTTCGACTTATTACTATGAATTTACATATTCTATTTAAATATACAGTACTTATTTAATGTAAAACTGCTTATTTTAAACTCTATATCCAAATTATAACGTCAGTCAAGCTTATTCTTTATCTTTTTTGTTTTAAAACATTCCTGTCTACTGACAGTAAAATACCGTGTATCCACTCTTATGAGTCTCAGTTTATGTCCATTTAACTTTCCGAGGAAACCATCGGAAAACGAGGACTGTTGTGGATTTTACAAAGCGTAATTTTGCTGAATGGCTACTCCCATTGCTGCCTCTGTGTTGGATCTGAGTAATCGGCTATAATAACAGGAAGCAGTTTTGTATTGCAAAAGCTAAAGGTTCCTTTCGCCTGCACCTTTTGCCTTCAGATCTGCCCTCCGTTTCCTTCTCCAAGGATTCTGCTCCCAGGCGCCAAATCATTGATGAAAGAATGGTGGCTTTCATGCATGATTTGGCGCAAGAGAAGAGAAGAGAAGACAAAGCCTCTTCCTCTGTTACCGTTCGTAGTCTGTGTATGGTTCTATATGAGCACAAAAAAACAAGACCCTCGGGGGTTCGGGGAACTTACCGTAAGAGTCCGCCTGCATGATGACGAAATCTTCAGAGATTACTTCTCAGCGCCAAATTCCGAAAACTCACGGATGAGGAATCTTTTTCATGTTGTGATGCTGCACAGGTAACGTGTACAGGTCCGTGCAAGAGCAAGATGAAGTTGTTGACATACCTCGTGATGGTTCATTGAAAATAATTTTCAAAGAATGCAGACTGGACCAATTCTGGGTGTAGGTTTTCTTTCTGATTATAAGAAGGTAGGTGAGAAAGCTATGAAGCGTCTCGTTCCCCCCTTTGTTCAGCATACCCTCCTTTGTGATCAAACGTTTTCGAAATAGAAGAAGAGCAAGCACAGAAATCGGCCTGACGTTGATCCAGATTTGAGCTTAAAAATAGAATCTAAAATTAGAATCCACTGAACTAGAAGTGGAGGCGATTGTTCGAAATAAAAAGAGGGATGACTTCTCTCACCATATTTAGGTTGGTTAGCCATCATACATTTCATATTCTGTTCATTTGTCAGAACAAGCAGGAATGTTACTGGCTGCCTATTTTGAAAAAAAAAAAAAACTACGTTACCGTTTTTGAACTTGGAAATTCACCAAGTTTGTACTGTTTTATTATTAGTGTTGCCTAGCGTTTACTCATTGAATGTTACCCAGATTTTCCAAACATAAAAAACCATTTAAAGCGTGTAGCTACCATACAGGCATGAAACTTTTCCAAAGTAAAAAAAAAAGGGGGGGGGGGGAATCTGTGGCCTGGATTTTGAAACAGGAGGGGGTTCACGGACTTTTGTTAATTGGGAACCACTGACTTAGACACTTAAGAACTGACAGATCTACTTGAAACTCAGTGTAAGAGCACAGGCGAAACACACAGCCTAATACACAGATCTTTACATTCCATAGCTATATTTTTGGAACAGTTTCACAGGGTGTTCATTCATTCATTCATTCATTCATTTGCATGTCCTTTGTCGAACTTTGCCTCCCTAACAGCTCTCCTGTAGGCCTCTCGGTTGTGAGCAAGATGACCTGCTGCTGATGCATCCATTTGCAGATCATCAACGGTGTCTTGCAGCCATCTTCGCCTTGGTCGTCCTCTTTTTTTCCCATTATGTACCCTTCCAAGACGGTCTTCTCTAGATTATCATGACGTTAACGCGATCCTTAAATGAATGTCACATATGCTACATTAGATCTCTCACCCTCTAAACTAGTGGTTCATAACTTTATGTATGTGTGTGTGTGTTGGGGGGGGGGGGGGTGTTCCCACGAACCAGGAAAGAACTGGCCGGATTAAAAAAAAACAACTTAGCATTAGCTGATGGTCCCACAACCGTTCTCAGGCCGGATATGGAGTCCATGGGGAAAAAAAAGTTAATAACCACGGCTATGAAACGAGAATTTCGTGGAAGTTTTTTTGTTTTGATAAACAAGTTAACTTTGAACACGAAGACTCTAGCGAAGAAACACTGTCAAAGGTGAAGATCGATCAGTCGGGTCATGTATCTCGTTTGATGAAATTGTTCAGCAAATTGCATCCGCTTCAGAAATGGGCGTGTTGGGAGTTGAACCAGCAGTGAAACGTGTGAAAGCGTTTGTGTGTTTCTAAAACACGATAGCGGATGATGCAAAGCATAAAAGGCAGTAAAGCAAGTGGTTAAATACACGTACATCACAGGCATGAAAGATATCATAATGTGAGTAAATAATGAAACAACAGAACGAAGATTTACGATTGCAAAATGTTACAATCGGTAGACTGGGACTTAACGCAGAGGATCGTTCCACAAAAAAAAGCTACGTAAGACAAAACAGAGAGAAATGACCGCCTACGCCACACGGCACGGCATTTGATTGATTGATTGAAGACAAAACATACGCAAATCGGAACACACTCTCCACTACTGTCTCTCAAGACGTAACCAAATTCAATGAAAAGGGTGGTCTAGAACTGCTCTGTGACCTGAAGGACTTCAACTGTTTTAAGGGAAGCCCTAGGTGGACTTTAAAGGGCCAAGGGACCCGTAGTGGATGAAAATAGAGTGGGTCATCAATAGGGTAACCACCGGAAACAGGTGTGGGGGAAGGAAGAAGAAATAGACATGCACTTCTCCTTCTTTGAACAGCTGCTGAATTCAGCAGCTTTCCCGGCCACTGAAGCTCACTGCTGAAGACAAGACATGTCTCCATTCTTATTTGTTCTTGATCTTTTCTTGCCAATTGTCGATTCCAAGAGCATGTAAATCTTCTTCTAGTTTGTCTCGCCTTCGTTGTCTAGGTCTACCCTTTTGTCCATCCCATTTTATCACTTCTGAATATGCCATCTTTGTTTGTCTATCCTCCTCCATTCTCTGTAAATGCCTGAGTCACCTCAGTCTGTTGTTTTTTTTTCATAATGGCTGTTATAAGCGGAAAGTTAAACAATGTGTAGATGTCTTTGTTACTTCTTATCTTTTGCACTGGCTTATAAAATTCCTCGCATAAAAATTGTTATATTGCAGAATAAACCTATCAAATACAGGCCCCGAGTTGATGTGTTGGGCATCGCATATTCTCTGTCTGGTTCGATTAGTTGTTTTCCGCAGACTTTCCTCGTATACATCAGGAGCTCTTGATATATATCCTAGCCAACTGCAAGTACCTCCACAAACTCCATGTACACTATCATTTCATATAGCACTAACACTAAGAAACCATTAGTTATCTGGAAACACTACACTAGAATTAACCACATCATGCGTGATTTACTATCATACGCCAGAACAGTTTGCATTTTCTGGCTCATAAAACCTTGATCCGAATTTACGTTGAGTAAGACAGCTGGAAATAAATAATCAGCGAGGCAGGGAATGCATAAAGTTAATCGATAAACTGCACTTCATTCATGATGCAACTACGTCCTTCCAAGATATAAGAAAAGTAAAGTCGACGATAGTAGCTAGCATTTTTTAGAATTAGATTTTGTAACATAGAATTTAAAATACTACCCTTTTAAAATACTAATATTCGTTTATTTTTAGATTTTCTTGCGGTCGTCTTTAAGTTGGAAACTAATGTACGAGTACCTAATAAAGCAAGAATGACCAAATCACGGCTAGTATGCCACATGCGGCCCTCTGACATATATTAGGAATATGTTAACCGAGTTTTTTTTACATCATAATTAATATAATATATAAATGAACGATTATTTTTTTTTAGTAACCTGGTATAAACTAAGAATTCACTGAAATAAAGCATTTACTTTGAGTAAATATATTTTTAAAAAGTAAATAATACTTTTAATGCTAGATTTTAGTCAGGGCTTAAAGAAATTTTGAATCAGCAAAGATTATAGACGAAATGTGCTGGAGAATCGGTCATCGTTGAAGCCGGTGTTGACTTTGAATAAATATTATTGCATATATGCCATTCTTAATGCTTATACACGTATAAGGTGTGTAACAAAATGTGGATTTAACAGTAATAAAAGCGTGTATGCAGTATTTGTCTTATGGCTTTCAGATATCTTAAGTTTATCATATGCGGCTGTTACCTTTAGGCAAGTTTGGCATTTTCTATTATAAAAGAATCTTCACTTCAGCTAGTGTGGCGCTACCCCATTTCTAAAAGAATTTTCACTTAGGCAAGTGTGGCTATCCCATTTATAAAAGAATCTTCACGTCAGCAAGTGTGACTAACCCATTTAGGAAAGAATCTTACCTTAAAGGATGTCTGATTACCCTTGTTATAAAAGAATGTTATTGTAAGGAAGTTTGACTACCTCTGTTATAAAAGAATGTTATTGTAAGGAAGTTTGACTACCTCTGTTATAAAAGAATGTTATTGTAAGCATGTTTGGTTACCCATGTTATAAAAGAATGTTATTGTATGCAAGTTTGACTACCCCTGTTATTAAAAAAAATGTTATTGTAAGGAAGTTTGGTTACCCCTTTTGTAAAAGAATGTTATTGTAAGCAAGTTTAGTTATCCCTGT
The DNA here is from genome assembly GCA_009760885.1 of Achatina immaculata. Taxonomy (NCBI): domain Eukaryota; kingdom Metazoa; phylum Mollusca; class Gastropoda; order Stylommatophora; family Achatinidae; genus Lissachatina; species Lissachatina immaculata. The sequence continues at coordinate 5,267,598 of CM019694.1, forward strand.
TATAAAAGAATGATAATGTAAGTACGTTTGGTTACCCCTGCTATAAAAGAATGTTATTGTAAACAAGTGTGACTAGCCCGGTTGTAAAAGGAATCATACTTTAAGCAAATATGACTACTTATATAAAAAAGGAATGTTACCTTAAGCAAGGCTGACGACCTTTCTTATAAACGAATCTTACCTTAAGCAAATTTGGCTACCCATGTTGTGAAAGGAATCGTACCGTAAGGAAGTCTGACTACCTCTGTTATAAAAGGAACAAATAGAAGCTGAAAGAGACGTATAGTATAGTCATTAGGTTCTGAAAATCACTGCTGAACACACTCTATTGTATCTGCGCATGATGCAACGAATCGAAGCAGATAGCGTTGTAATAAGGAATACTAGATAATGCGTGAAAAAGTGACGCGCAACACCTCGACTCGGAGCCTGTATTTGATAACAATGATAATAGACACTTTGGCTAGTGAGACAACTAAAGGTATACATATACTCTAAGGCAGATGAACTAAACGAGAAGGATGCTACTGAGGTACCATTGCTCTGCCTATCCAGACGCAGCAGGCTCTGTGTAGGAGGAACGTTATCGTGTTTACAGGAACTTTGTCTTTATTAAGAAAACAGAGGGAACAAAATGAGCGCCGGGCCACCTCAAAATCTCCGTCCCCATAGGGTACAACCCCGGCTTTTTACCCTTAAACATCCGGACTGATAAACGCAAAGAAGTAAATTTATTGTTTAAAAAATCATATTTAAAATTATAGGAGGACAAGGAATAATGATTAGGGAGTAGAGGACAGATTAAGGAAGGCTGAGAGATAAGATACATGACATTTTGGTACCCAGTAAATATTTATTGGTAATAAAGCTAGAAGATAGAGGAAAACTCAAAGAGAATATAGGTGACATTTTAATACAAAATAATAATGGAAGGATGTCAACAGAGTTTCTAAACATATGGCCCAAAAGTAACTGGATTGATAGAAGAAAAAAAAACTGCTTTCAAGATACTCCACATCCAGAACTGCCTGCCATCTAAAACATGGGACACCCGAGACAGACAGCTATGTCATTCAGTATAGCTTCCATAGCCAAGAGCTTTTAGCCCGCAGCCATTCACAGACCGGCACTGCTAACGCCAGCATTACCATGTCACTGATGAGCATGAGAAAGATATGATGATCTGTAGTAATTTCATGACGAACTGGGTGGCTTGTCGCTATTGTTCTGCTCATATTTCTCGTTTAGTGTTTTGTTTTTGTTTTACATGTTATTATGTTACACTTCTAGTTAGCCAATTTGTTTCATTCGTGTCACATTTCCAGATGTTCTCATTATTTTGTAACATTTCTGTTAAATTTGTTCTTTCAATTTTTGTCAGATTTCTCTTTAATTTGTTCCTACATCTTTTGTCACATTTCTGTTTATATTTTATCCTGTAGATTTAGTCTCTCTCTCTCTCTCTCTCTCTCTCTCTCCCTTTCTCTCTCTCTCACATGTTCATATATATATATATCAGTCAGTCATTTGCATGTCCCTTACGGAACTTTGCCTCCCTAACATCACACCTGTAGGCCTCTTACAAAAAACATACCACTGTCTATCATCATCGTCATCATCATCATCATCATCATCATCATCATCATCATCATCATCGTCATCACCATCATCATCATCAGGTACAGTGCCAAAGTTCATGCTTCTTCATAGATAGTGATCACTGACATTTTCCATTTGTTCTTTTCGTGATTTTTCAATGTACCATCATTTGACCGTCCATTCTTTTCCTTTTTTTTGTTTGTTTGTTTTTTGCTTTGTTTCCCTCTCGGTCTACAGCCTATCTCTCTCGCTGATTATCACTCACGATATTACTAAGACAATATGCTTTATAATTCTTGTGCTGAAAAATATAATATCTTTAATTATATTAATACAATAAATATGAAAACAGTATTATGTTTGCCTTAAAAATATGAAAAAATATATTGCGTTTGCATTACAAGTACGAAAATTGTAGTACATTTCCATTTGAAATATAAAAACTGTGTTACGTTTCCATTCAAAAAAATATGAGAACTAGATGACGTTTATGTTAAAAATACGAAAACTGTATATGTTTGTACTAAACAAAAATGACAACTGTATTATGTTTGTACTAAAAAAATGACAACTGTATTATGTTTGTACTAAAACAAATGACAACTGTATTGTGTTTGCACTTAAAAAAAGGAAGAGAACTGTACTATGTTTGTTCTAAAAGAAATGTGCACTATGTTTGCACTTTAAAAATATGAAAACTGTTGTATCTTTGCACTAAAAAAATTAAACTGTGTTATGTTTCCACTAAAAATAAAAAAAATTATGCTTATATTAAGAGAACTTGATAATGTTTCCATGAATAAAATAGTGTGGAATGGATATATCTGAACCTTAAGTGCCCAGGGCACATAGGGCTTCCGCAAGGGTTTTCCACAAATGCCTGTCCTTTGCCTTTTTTTCTTCTCTTGCCCAGGTGAGCCCTCTATTGCTCAACATCCTTTCTGTTGTTCTTCTCCATGTCTCTTTTGGTCTACCCTTACTTCTGTTCCCCTGTGGTGTCCATCTTAGTGCTGTTTTTGGTAGTGAGTTATCAGTCATTCGGAGCACATGTCCCAACCATCGCCAGCGTCTTTCCTCAATAATTACTGTCATTTGCTTCATCTGCATCTCTGCCAACAAGATGTTATTTCTTATGGTGTTTGGCCAAAATATTTTTCTAATTCTTCGTAAACATTTAGTCTGAAAAGAATTCAACTTGTTTTCTATTGTTTTGGTGATTTTCCAGCATTCACTTCCATAGAGTAGTACAATTAGAACATTACTCTTAAATATCCTGATTTTCGTCTTTACGCTTAGTTTTTTTGATTTCCATATAATCTGTAGCATAGCAAAAGCCTGGTTTGCTTTAGTAAGTCTGCTGTTGATGTCTTCTGTGCTGTCTCCATTTTCTACTACTCTACTGCCAAGGTATACAAATTCATTGACCTCCTCCACTAATTTGCTATCTACTCTGAGTACATTTTTGTTGTTCACATTTTGCTTCATTAACTTTGTCTTTCCTACATTGATCTTTAGTCCTATGTTGTTTACATTCTGAGTTAGCTTGTTTATTTTATCTTGCATTTCTTTGTGGCTGCTTGACAGTAGACAAATGTCATCCGCAAAGTCAAGGTCCTCCAGCACTGTGTTGAGGGTCCATTGTAATCCTCTGCGTTTGTCTGATGTTGTCTCCTTCATTAACCAGTCTATTGCCAAGATAAATAATGTTGGTGATAGTACACATCCCTGCTTCACTCCTGTTTGTACCCTAAAGCTGCTGGAGGTATGTTCTCCACAGATCACTTTGCACTGAAAACCCTCGTATAGGACTTTGATTACATTCATTATCTTATGGGGGAGGCCATGCCATCTTAGGATTTTCCACAGTGCATCTCTGTTGACACTGTCAAAGGCTTTCTCAAAATCTATAAACAATGCATATGTATATATATATATATATATATATATACGGTGTGACGTACAAAAGGCGGACCTTTTTTTTTAAACTCTCTCGCCTGCATGCATAAATCAGCGGAATTCCGCTTGATTTGTCACATATCCTGTACCGAGAGTTGGGCATTAGACTAACAACCTTATCTTGTGACCAATTTAGAGGCGACTCTAGATGGGGAAAAAAGAACTCGTTACGGAAACTCGCAGAGAAACCAACCGAGCATCACAGATGCCAACTCCGATGAGCTCATTCGTCGACCCTAAACACGTGACAAAGACTGGATTGTGGAATGTAAAAACGATGGCAGCAACAAGAAAAAATTACTCAGGTCATCAGAGAAATGGGGATATACCACTTAGACGTACTAGGTATCAGTGAAATGCGATGGTCAGAAGCAGGTAAAAGATCGGCGGAAAACAGTAAGTTAATAAAACATTCAGGCAGAGACAATGGGAAACATCAAGAGAGGATAGGTATATTTATGTCAAATGTAGCAGCAAAGAGCCTTGTAGAATGAGAACCAGTGAACAGTCGTATAATAAGAGCACGATACAACCTAAGACACGGAAGAATGACAATACAGTGTTATGCACCCACGAACGATGCAGATGATGAGGTAAAAGACTATTTCTATAACCAATTACAACAAATCATTAGCAAAGTTCCTAAACACGACATCCTAATTGCTATGGGGGACTTCAACGCTAAGGTAGGGAAAGATAACACCGACGTCGAAAAAGTAATGAGGAAAGTAAGAACTGACATGGTTAATCAGAACGGAGAAATATTAATTGAAATATGTCTGCATGATCATTGGAGGCACAATATTTCTACACAAAGAGATACAAAAAACAACGTGGATATCTCCAGATGATAGAACTAGAAATCAGATAGATAACTTTTGTATTAGAAAGCAATACAGAACATCTCTGATAGATGTAAAGGCATATAGGGGTGCAGATGTCAACAGTGATCACAATCTGTGTATAGGGAAAATAAAACTAAAACTTAAAACCCACACAAGAAATCAAAATACAGAAAGATAAACAGCCACAGCCTACAAGAAGAGAATTCTAACAGTAATTTTAATCTGGAACTTGCCAATCATTCCACAAAAAGTAGAGGGCATATGTATAGATGAATTATGGAATTCTTACAGTACAGCTATAATCACAGCAGCAAAAGCAAGTGCTGGACTGAAAAAACCTAATAGAAAAGCATGGATATCAGAAAACACATGGAAGTACATAAATGAAAGACGAGCAGCCAATATTAGACATGTTGAATGTAAAAACAGATCTTGAAAACGATCTGGCAAAAGCAACATACAACGAAATAAACAAGAAAGTTAAAAGTTCAACTAGAAGGGATAAAAGGGAATATATAGACAATATGGTGAAACAGGCATAGAAAGTAACAAAAACAAGAGACAGCAAAACTTTATATAACATACAAAAGAGGTTAACATTTACTATTACACCTAAAGAAAGACCAATCCTTAGCAAAACCGGAACCCTATTAACATCAAGTAAAGACCAAAAGCAAAGATGGGCTGAATACTTAATTGACCACACCCAAAAGAACTGATAAACCTTGAAACTGCCTTATCAACTCCGCAACTAAATGTCAACATAGATGAAATTATATTGCACGAACTTGAAACAGCAGTGAATTTAATGGCTAACAACAAAGCTGCAGGTGAAGATGAAATAACACCCGAAATGTTAAAAGCCATCAATAGTGAAACCATGAGACAACTACAGAGAATGCTTAATAAGATTTGGAAAGAAGAAAAGGTCCCTTCTAAATAGAAAAAAGGAATTATTGTTAAAATACCACAAAGGCAACCTTAGCGATTGCAATAACTGGAAACCTTAGTATCAATTGCATCAAAAGTATTTTGCAAGTCATTTTGAATCGACCTAAATATATAGTGGATACCACAATGACAGAAGAACAAGCAGGATTTCGAAAAAGGAAAAGCTGCCTCAATCAGATCTTTACTCTAAGAATAATACTTGAAGAACATATTGAAAAGCAGAAACCATTAATACTGAACTTCATAGACTTTAAAAAGGCGTTTGATAGCATACACAGAGATTCATTATGGAGAATTTTAAGTCTATATGGAATACCATCTAAAATGGTCAACATCATCAAGGACCTCTACGATGGATATGTTTGTCAGTCAAAACAGAAGAAGGGATGAGTGAATGGTTCCAGATTGAAACAGGCGTGAAACAAGGATGTATACTGTCTCTTTGGCTTTTTGGAATTACAATAGACTTTATAATTAAAAATGCTGCACAGGTAACACAGGTATTGATTTGGTACATAGATCCAAATAGAAGATGTTGATTTTGCTGATGATATAACTCTTATCAGTAACAATGTGAGTTCCATGCAAGAAAAAACAGATATCATGTCTTCACTGGCTAGCAAAATAGGACTTTAAATTAACAAGGACTAAACAAAAAAAAAAGAAACTTCCCATTAATCAAAATGGAAAAATTCACAGAGAACGGACAGGTGTTGAAGAAGTCAATAAATTACATACTTTGGCAGCTACATAGACCAGGATGGTGACACCAGAAAGGAAGTTAGAATTGCAAAAGCAGCATGGATCTTCAAGAATCTTGAGAACATATGGAATTCAAAACTTATAAGCACAAAAACCAAGCTGAGACTATTCAATTCAAATGTAATATCCACCCTCATTTATGCATTCGAAAACTGGAAAACAACTAAAGAAATAGACAAGAAATTAGACTCTTTTGGAAACAAATGCCTAAGGAAAATACTCGACATCAAGTGGAATGAATTCAAGAACAATGCAGAGATAAGACTGATGACCGAACAACAACCAGTCTCATGGGTGATCAGGAAAAGGAGATGGACATATGTTGGTCACTTGATGAGAAGAAACGATCAGAGAATCCCAAAACAAGCTATCAAGTGGAACACAACAGGCCAAAGAAAAAGTGTCAGATCGCGTGAAACTCCAAAGAGGATATTGTTAAGAGAGGCCAAATTAATAGACATAAAATCCCTTGATGAGGTTGAAAAGCTCGCCGAAAACAGGAAAAATTGTCGAACTACCTTGCGAGCCCTATGTGACGTTTAACGGCACGGGAAGGATATAAGATAATATATATATATAATATATATGTATATATATGTATATATATATATATATATATATATGAACCTTAAGTGCCCAGGGCACATGGGGCTTCCGCAAGGGTTTTCCACAAATTCCTGTCCTTTGCCTTTTTTTCTGCTCTTGCCCAGGTGAGCCCTCTATTGCTCAACATCCTTTCTGTTGTTCTTCTCCATGTCTCTTTTGGTCTACCCTTACTTCTGTTCCCCTGCGGTGTCCATCTTAGTGCTATTTTTGGTAGTGAGTTGTCAGTCATTCGGAGCACATGTCCCAACCATCGCCAGCGTCTTTCCTCAATAATTGTTGTCAGTGGCTTCATCTGCATTTCTGCCAATAAGATGTTATTTCTTATGGTGTTTGGCCAAAATATTTTTCTAATTCTTCGTAAACATTTAGTCTGGAAAGAATTCAGCTTATTTTCTATGGTTTTGGTGATTTTCCAGCATTCACTTCCATAGAGTAGTACACTTAGAACATTACTCTTAAATATCCTGATTTTCATATTTATGCTTAGATTTTTTTATTTCCATATAGTCTGCATCATTGCACAAGCCTGGTTTGCTCTAGTAAGTCTGCTGTTGATGTCTTCTGTGCTGTCTCCATTTTCTACTACTATGTTGCAAAGGTATACAAATTCGTTGACCTCCTCCACTGACTTGCTATCTACTTTGAGTACATTTCTGTTGTTCACATTTTGCTTCATTAACTTTGTCTCTCCTACGTTGATCTTTAGTCCTATGTTGTTTGCATTCTGAGTTAGTTTGTTAATTTTATCTTGCATATCTTTGTGACTGCTTGATAATAGACAAATGTCGTCTGCAAAGTCAAGGTCCTCCAGCACTGTGTCAGGGGTCCATTGTAATCCTCTGCGTTTGTCTGATGTTGTCTCCTTCATTAACCAGTCTACTGCCAAGATAAATAATGTTGGTGATAGTACACATCCCTGTTTCACTCCTGTTTGTACCCTAAAGCTGCTGGAGGTATGTTCTCCACAGATCACTTTGCACTGAAAACCCTCATATAGGGCTTTGATTACATTTACTATCTTGTGGGGGAGGCCATGCCATCTTAGGATTTTCCACAGTGCATCTCTGTTGACACTGTCAAAGGCTTTCTCAAAATCTATGAATAATGCATATGTTGTGCTATGCCACTCATTTGCCTGTTCTAATATTTGTCTAAGTACAAAAATGTGGTCTATGCATGATCTTCCTTTCCTAAATCCTGCCTGTTCTTTCCCAAGTTTTTCATCAAGTATATACATATGTGTGTGTGTGTGTGTGTGTCTGTCTGTCTGTCTTTCTGTCTGTCTGTCTTATATCCTTCCCGTGCCGTTAAACGTCACATAGGGCTCGCAAAGTAGTTCGACAATTTTTCCTGTCTTCGGCAAGTCTTTCAACCTCATCAAAGGATTACATGCCTGTTTATTTGGCCTCTCTTAAGAATCTCCTTTTTAGAGTTTCACGCGGTCTGCCACTTTTTCTTCGGCCTGTTGTGTTCCACTTGATAGCCTGTTTTGGGATTCTCTGATCATTTTTCTCATCAAGTGACCAACATATGTCCATCTCCTTTTCCTGATCACCCATGAGACTGGTTGTTGTTCAGACATCTGTCTTATCTCTGCAGTGTTCTTGAATTCGTATTTTCCTTAGGCATTTGTTTTCAAAAGAGTCTAATTTCTTTTCTGTTTCTTTAGTTGTTTTCCAGCTTTCACATGCATAAATGAGGGTAGATATTACATTTGAATTGAATAGTCTTAACTTGGTTTTTGTGCTTATAACTTTTGAATTCCATATGCTCTCAAGATTCTTGAAGATCGATGCTGCCTTTGCAATTCTGATCCTAACTTTCTTTCTAGTGTCACCATCCTGCTCTATGTAGCTGCCAAGGTATGCAAATTGATTGAATTCTTCAATATCTGTCCCTTCTATGTGTATTTTTCCATTTTGATTAATAGGAGTTTTCATTATTTTTGTTTTGTCCTTGTTAATTTCAAGTCCTATTCTGTATATATATATATATATATATATATATATATATATATATATATATATAACGTTGAAAACGTTTCGGGCATTTATCTTTTGCATCGTTTTTGTTTGCGGTCCTTGATAAAGGCTTTTGACCGAAGTATTGGCTTGTTTTATGTTCTTCATTGATTCATGCTTGTCTCACTTCTTTTAATGACAACTGACAAAACAAATAAGGCAGATAAAAATATGTATCATTGAGAAAAAATTGGAAGAAGTGGATAGTTTTGAATATCTTGGATCACCACTAACTAATAATGGAGATACAATGAGGGAATTTAAAAGGAGGACATATATATCCCTTCAGAAAGCAAAACAACTAAAGAATCTGTGGAGAGGAACAGACAGAACCACACAAATAAGATTTTGAAGGGCATACATCTGTCCCATCGCAACATATTCCTGTGAGACCTGGACACTTAACAAAACAGCTGAGAAAAACACAAATGCCTTTGAATGTAAATGCTACAGAAGAGTTCTTCAAATATTATGGACACAAAAATGAACAAATATATCGAGAGTACAAGAACTTAATATTGAAGAAAGCTGGCTAGTAAAGAGGACTGAGCAAAGAAAACACTAATAATTTTGGAAATATTAAACGTCATGATAATCTAGAGAAGACCGTCTTGGAAGGGTACATAATGGGAAAAAGAAAGAAGTAAGACCAAGACATCGTTGGTGATCTGCAAATGGATGCATCAGAAGCAGGCCATCTTGCTCACAACCGAGAGGCCTACAGGAGTGAGTGCTGTTAGTGAGGTAGAGTTCCGCAAGGGAAATGCAAACGAATGAATGAATGAATATCTCACTTTTTACCACTGTCTGCTTTTATGTCTGCTTTTCTCAACATTTCGACACTTTTACTGTTTCGACTGTTAAGAATATTAAGTTCAGAGTTACATGGAGATTTTTAAAAAGAAAAAAAAACCGACATGTAGAAATCTTGTCTCACGAGATTCACGTAGAAAACAAGTCGAAGGATACCACCCACGCTAAGTCCTTCAGGTCAGAAGTGATTACCTAGGGAAAACTCGTAGCAGCCTCGAGGGAAAATCACACTGACTTAACCAAAGTGCTTTTTTTTTGGTCTTAAATCGATCTTCTTCTCGTATGTTTCGACAGTGAAGGATTTTGATCAAATTCTTTTAGGGATTGAGGAACGGAAACTTGAAAATGTAACAAAGAGTTTGAAGTGAGCTCAACACTATTTTCTTTAAGTAATAGATAAAAGGAGTATATACTGTTTTTGCAAAGAAATAACGTCTGATAAGTTTTGAAATCCTCAAATTCTCGTGGCAGTCTTACTGGAAGTAGCTGTGCAGATCAGTATGTGGTTAATGCTCCTACTGAACTCTATAAAGAGTAATAAATCTGACGCTTACTTTAAAGTTTCAGGATCTGTCTGATTTTATATCCCTTTTCAAACTGGAAAGGAATATCTGTAGCAGAAAATGCTAAGCAAAGGTGAACAACCGTGGAAAAAAAACGTTTGAATTTAAAGCCCTTACGTGTTTTATTCACATTCTTTTCATCATAATCGCCCTTGAGTTTATGCTCATCTTAGGACTAGAAAAAAAATGTTGCATGAGAATCTTGTGAAAGTTATGTATGGGTGGTAGGTATGTAAAGCTTCGCTAGTGAGTTGAGACAGCATTATGATTATTATTATTTAAGGCGAGTCGTACGTTGTGTGATTATTATGGACTTGTGTAGCGTGCTAGAGTACGATAGTTGTGATATTTATTTCCTATTCTTTTGGCAGCAAGCTGACAGTTACAATGCCACTCGGAATCTTGTTAGTCATGTTCTTCTGTTGTGTTTAAGCCGTCACTCGCCATATATCGCTCACCAGACTGTTTTCCATCATTATCTTGTTGCGCGCATTAAACGCTCGTGTACCTTAGATGGCGTTGACTCAGTGATGATCTTCGTGTTTGTTGTACGTTGTTGTGATCTAGTACCTGGATTGCCTGTGACGAGTTTGTCATTTCTGGAAATGTTTGTGTTAATCAAGTTCTTGCTCTCTGTCTTGAAGAGCTAAGAAGCAGTGCTGTCTATGAAATTTTAAAAAATACATCATTGGCATCATGTTAATAGCCGCCTTTGAGTTAAAACAGTTTCTTTTAAATATCCCAAAGATACAGTCCTCGTTGTGTAATGGATAAAGCTGCTTCTGATGACTGAAGATAGCAGTGTGTTAAGTTGTTCTAGTTGATATCCAAGGTCTCCAGCGTTCTTTTGGTGCTATAAGGGTTGCCTATGATGCATCTACTTTCTGCGTGAACTCGGCTATTTTTAATCGTATTGATTCTCTTTTTGTTTCGTCTTCCGTTTATTTCATTCGTTTAGGCTCTCTCTCTCTCTCTCTCTCTCTCTCGTTTCCATATTCTTTGATCCTACTGGTGACTGTTAGATTATCTTTGTTGCTGTATGATATGAGCATAGAATTTATGTGTTTGTGCAGTTTTAACAATTTTGTGCTATCCTGGAAAATCTGGAAGACACTCTTTCTTTCCTTCTTTCTTTGTTTGTTTGAGTGTTTGTTTCTGTCTGCTGTATCATATGTCCAAAGAGTTTACATTTTTGTATGACTTTAACTAGTTTGTACTGTTCTAGAAAATCTCGAGGACGTTGTTGTTTTTGTTGTTGTTGTTGCTGTTGTTGTTGTTCTTCTTCTCCTCATCATCATCATTAGTTTCTCTATGTCGCTGTTATGCGTCTTACGGCCAGAGATATATTATGTGGATCGGGTTCGTCTCCCCTATTCGCTTGCTCAGACTACCTGGCTGTTTTCACGAGTCCCACTAGAAGGTTAGAACAGGGTTTTGGTCGACTAAAGTTCTCCAGTCCTGACGCAAGCAGTCAGTCGTCGGTCACTGACAGCTGTCTCACACTTCTTGATTGCCGTGTCTTTTTTCCGTCCCCCCCCCCCCCCCCCCCAGGCTGTTCACACTGAAATTTACATTTCCCGCAAACAACGGAGTCTCTGTTGCTTCCATATTTTGCTTTATCTTATATATAAGCGTATGAATTTAAACATAAAATACGCATATTTTATGTCTCTAAATTCTAGCGTTGTTTTCCTTGTAACAAATACGTGTTTTTTTTTACATTTTCTTTTTCATTGTGATGAGAGTTTACATAGTTATAGTTTATGAGACGAGACTCTGGTGCATTCACTCGTATTTCGATTTAGTTAACACAGACTTTGATTCAACAATAAGAGTAGTCAGGTCCTGGTGTGTTATAACATGGCTGCATCCTGCTATGCTATCTTTTTGTATATTTGTGTAGTTAGACAAGAGCATTTCAAAAGTGAGAGAAAGGGAAACAAAATAATAAGAGCGTGAATGAGAGCAGAATCTTAGCAAGATGTATAACGCCGTGGCCAACAGAGGACACAGTGATCACTTAGTCATTCCTACTGTATTAAGCGAGGTCTGAATTCTGCAAAACATTCTTTACCAGGAGTAAAGGGAAACAACTCCAGATAATCTACAAGTACGCAGATATTTATATATATCTGAACTTTAAGTGCCCAGGGCACACGGATCTTCCGCAAGGGTTTTCCACAAACGTCCTTTGCTTTTTTTCTGCTCTTGCCCAGGTGAGCCTTCTATTGCTCCATGTCTCTTCTATTCCCCTGCGGTGTCCATCTTAGTGCTATTTTTGGTAGTGAGTTGTCAGTCGCTATCATCGCTAGCGTCTTTCCTCAATAATTGCTGTCAGTGGCTTCATCTGCATTTCTGCTCTGTCTTATAGTGCTTTGTCTTATGGTGTTTGGCCGAAATATTTTTCTAACTCTTAGTGTGGAAAGAATTCAACTTGTTTTCTATGGTTTTGGTGATTTTTCAGCATTCACTTCCATAGAGTAGTACACTTAGAACATTACTCTTAAATATCCTGATTTTCATCTTCATGCTCAGTTTTTTAAGATTATATATAATTATTATTATACATATTATTATATATTCTATATATATATTTTTTAACCCTGTCATACCTTAGAGGCACATAGGGATATGGTGTTAGTGCCCATATTTTCCCTGACCTGTCAGCACACTAGAGGGTGATATGGTCAGTATCACGCCTGGCTGCCTTTTCCTTCCCCAACTCCAGAAGAAGTCGGGTACCCATTTCTACATCTGGGTGACTGGGGTGCCGCCGGCCGGATTCGAACTCCCGACCTTCGCCATGAGAGACCAGTGCACTAACCACTTCGCCACTCAGACACCCATATTATATATTAGATTATATATATATATATACTAGTAAAGAGGACTAAAGAGAGAAAACTGAAATATTTTGGACACATTAAACGTAATGATAATCTAGAGAAAACTGTCTTGAAAGGGTCATCATCATCATCATCGGCTTTCTTGCCGATTGGCATTGGCTATTATGCTTCTCCAGAGTACACGATCCTTCATGCAGGCCATCAGCTCAGTTGGTGATCTCCTCTCACACCATCCCTTCAGAATGTCCAGCATCATTTCTCTTGCTCTTCCTCTTGATCTTCTTCCTTCTATTTTTCCTGTTGTTATAATATTTTCAATGCCCCCTCTTCTCATTGCATGTCCTATGAAAGTACATTGTCTCTCTCTCTTATCTTTTTTACCCTTGGAAGGGTACATAATGGGGAAAAAGAAAGAGAGGAAGACCAAGGCGAAGATGGCTGCAAGACATCGTTGAGGATCTGCAAATGGATGCATCAGCGGCAGGCCATCTTGCTCACAACCGAGAGGCCTACAGGAGTGCTGTTAGGGATATATATATATATATATATATATATATATATATATAAATCCGTATTGTAGTAAAATAAAAAGCAGAACACACTGAGTAGTTTTAAAAATTAAAATACATAAAATAAACGATAAATTAAATATAAAATAAATGATAAAGGAAAGCAAATCATAACGTGAAGGGAGATAAATGCAAAAAATACAAAGGGACAAAACTGCAGAAATAATGTAATTGTATAAAGAAAAAAAATCAGAGTTGTGTGAGTGATATTTAATGCATCACATTTTAGAAATAATCATTTCGTGGTATGAGAAACACTATAAAAACAACAAAATTTACTGAAGAAGTTATCGTCCGTTTCAATTCTATAATCTTTGCTAGCATTAGATCCAAGCATCATTTCAAGCGACTTTCTCTTATATGGTAAAATTGGTTTGGAGAAAATAGCTCTGAAATGGACACTGTAGGGAAACAGAAGTAAGGGCAGACCAAACAAGACATGGAGAAGAACAAGAGAGATGACGATGGGTAACAGAGGGCTTACCTGGACAAGAGAAGATTAAAAAGACGAAGTATGTGTGTTTGTGGAACACCCTTGTGGAACCCCTATGTGCCTTGGAAGCCTGAAGATCCGCGGAGAGAGAGAGAGAGAGAGACAGACAGACAGACAGACAGAGAAAGAGAGAAAAAAAGATGATTTGAAGAGTTTAATTGTAGCTGTGAGTATATTCTAAAACACTTTGTCACTGGTGTTAATAATTCTTTTAAACATCTGAACATTAGCTGTAAACAAACTTATCAACACTTCAGTTCACTGTTGCATGCTTTGAAGCAGTTTAATACTAGTAATAAGACTGATTTTTAATTAGTTAGTTAGTTGATCCTCTTGGGCTAAAGGCGGCGCACAGGACGGAGGACAAAGCTCTCCATGTCTGGCGATTCCTTGCTACTTGCTTTAGATCTTCGGCGTTTCTGATGAGCATTGTTGAACAGTCCTTGGTGATAACTCTTCTTAGTGTGTCTTTGGGTATTCCCCGCTCTCGTTTACCTCCTGGTGACCACGTAATGGCTTGGTATGGGAGTCGTTTTTCGTTCATTCTAAGTACCTGGTCGATGTAGTTCCAGCGACGTCTTCTGATAAAGTTTGATACGTAGTCTTGTTTAGTTTCTTGTCTTATATTGATGTCACCGATCCGAAGTCGTGCCAATAGACATTTAGCAGAAACGGAATTCAGTTTCTAAATGTTACGATTTTTAATAGCTTTATATTAATATTAAGAGGCCCAAATGAGAGTGGGTTTTGCGAACGGTGCTTCACTTCGGAGTCTGGAGGCCTCCTGTTAAAGTGGCCCTTTAGATGATGAACACATAATGGTTAATCACTAGGATGAGGTGTCCGAAAGTAGTTCAACCTCCAAGCACTTTCCACCGCCCACGCTATACTCCTCCACTTTCCTCTGTGAGAGCCACTTTGCTTCCAGCGTGCTGTTTGTACATACAATTTACTGTCCGCCTCTCTCTCTCTCTCTCTCTCTCTCTCTCTCGTCCATGCCAGTCAGGTGTTGGTCGTCAGATTTACACAACCCTCCGTCCTTTGCTCTTTCTACAACCTGTGTTTTGGACCGTGCTCTTTGTCACTCTTTTAGGCCATCCAGTATGCGCCATTAGCCACTTGAAAATAAAAATAAAACAAAACTTGTGGACATTATTTTTAGTGTGGACACACAAAAATCTAACTATGTGTATGGGATTTTAAAATCTAATACTGAGGTACTCATGGTTCTAAGGACTGTTATTGCCGGAGGTGGGGTGAAGGATACGCTCTCCATTCCAATGGGGTCGTCTCATATAGCCTCTGACAGTCAAGTCCAGCTCCTGGCCTTCTCGTGGCAGAACTGTTTAAACTGACAGGAGCAAGGCAAAGGCGAATATCTGGCGCCTGAAAACCAGACGCTTCGGGTAGATGAGAGTCGTGTTTAGTAGCTCATCTACCGTTGCTGGCGAGATTCTTCAGCTGCTGTGCGTGGAGTGGGGCTCCTCCCGGCCAGTGAAGAAAGGTGGGAATGGGGTTGCCGCGTGGCACCATTGTGGAAAAGGTGAAAGAAAAGATTAAGCGAAGTAAACAGTAGTCAAACCACAGCACCTCTGGTCTGGAGGTCGGCCACGTCCTAAGTGCACTCATATCGGGCGAAATGCCTGAACCAGCTTAACACAGAGGTTAAGACACTGCTGGCGAGATTCTTCGGATGCCGCGCATGGAGTGAAACTCCTCCCGGCCAAGGAAGAAAATGCGGAAAAGCAATTAGGGTTGCTGTGTTGTGCCGATGTGAAAAAGTGATGGAAAGGATAAAGCGAAGCTTAATCGGTATGACCAGTAGTATCGCTGCGAGAGCTACTCATACCACGGCATCTCCGCTCTAGAGGCCGGCCATGTCCGAAATACACCCATACTGGTGAAATATGCCTAAACCGGCTTTCACCAGGAGTGAAACCTGATGGCTACGCATGTCACGGTACCTCCGCTCTAGAGGTCGGTCACGTCCTAAACACGCCCATACTGGGATAATATGCCTAAACCGGCTTAACCCAGGGGTGAAACTTACTCTTGGCGAGGATTCGTCCTCCTGGACAAAAGCTCCGTCCTGGTCACAACTAGGAAGGGTAGCGGCCACGACCACAAAATGCTGAAGTCGGAGACACTGGACCAGTGCAGTCTAGATAGGCAACCACCTCTCACCCGGCGGGGATGTATGCGTATCCTAATCACGGTGAGGTTTTCAGGTGAGAAACTCCAACGCTGGACAGGATTGGCAACCACCTCGCACCCGGCGGTGATACACGAGTATCTCAAAACACGTGGAAGTTTTCCGGTGAGAAAGTCCAGCTCTAGATTAAACTGATGCAGCGAAAACCACTGTGTCACGCATTCCTGCTTCTGAGACCCACCAAGAATACAGGCTCAAGCCCTGCCATACTCTGAACCTCTTGTGGTCCTCTCGGAGATCTCATGTGGTTGTTTTGGGGACCACACGGGGGACCACTGGACCAATCGATGACCACATTCAGTAGGATCACAGGACGGTCTTGGTGGTAGAAGCGAACGAAAAAAAAAGAAGAGGTACTCATAAATTTAAAAGTTCACAATATTTAAAATATAGGTTAAAACAAAAATCAAAAGAATATGTGCGAGTATGTCTTTTTTCCCTCGCATCTGTATGTCCACCAGAAACGTGGAGTACAACAAAGAAAGATGAAAAACAAATGCAGGCTTTTAAGAACAAGATCTTAAGAAGAATCTTTGGGCCCATAAAGGATACCAACAGTGAGGAATCGAGAGCTAAAAAGAACACTGAACTTAACAGGTTATCTATATCACAGTGGATTATAAACGTCTTGAAACCGAATATATTAGGCTGGTTAAGCCATATAGAGAGAATGCAATAGAACAGACAAACGAAAATGATGTATGTACAAGAGATGAAGGAAACAAGACCGAGAGGTAGACCAAGACGGAGATGGAGAGACGATATAGAAGAGGATATTCAGGAAATTGATGTCACTAACTGGAGAGAGAAGATTTGGAACAGGGAGGAATGCAGGCGAACTTCCCTTCAGCAGTGAGCCTTAATGTCCCGGAAAGCTGAGGAAGAAAAGAAGATCTATATGTCCGAGTTCAGACTATGTGTTTCTTTCTAATGTTTTCTTTTTCCTTTTTTTTCCTTTGACTATTGAATCCTGGATTAAAAAACAAAATAATCGTGAGTAGGTTTTGATGAAGCAACATTTTTTGAGCTTCCTTCAGGCATTAGGGGCAATCCCGCACAATTTATGTGCCTACAACTTATGCTTTTAATAGTGACGAAGATTATTTTCTCAAGGGATTATCGCTGTGGGATTTTCATTTCACTAGCACAGTCTGAGAAACTGTAGAGTTCATCTCCAGCCGCAGGGTAACATGCGCACCGTGCCACCAACAATAGACCTGCGAATCTTTTGATTTTGTAGAGATCTTTTCTGATCTTTGTAAAAAGCAATTTTTATGGTTTACATCATTTTATTTTGTACGGATATCCGTTCGTGTCAGATTCTACCAATTTAGCAAAGGAATCTGACCAACAAAAAAAAAACCAAAAACCCAGAAATTCTTGTACTACCATGTATTCATCTGTAAAAATAAAAATATTAATATTTTTGAACATTGGTGAAAAATGACTTGATTACACATGTGTGACTACTTAATTTTGATATTTACATATTATAAGTTTTTTTAAAAATGTATCATAGAACGTGATGATTAGCATAAATCAAAATACTGCTTATAATTAGAAAAATAACAACTGCAGTTGACAGAACAAGAATTAAGTACACAGGAAGTACAAACAGTTGAAGTGGGATACTAAGCTTAGGAAATAATGGATAAAGATCGTGTCCCTTCACGAAGAGCCACCGTGGCATGAGTGTTGAGTCATATAAGGAGCCCTTAGTCAAAAATAGGAGCACTGAGTCAGACAGTGAGCACTGAATCAAATAAGGAGCACTGAGTCAAATAAAGCGGACTGAACCGAATAAGGAGCATTTAGTCACGTTAGGCGCAATGAGTCAAACAAGGCGCACTGAGTCAGATAAAGTACAGTAACTCAAATAATGAGCACTGTGTCAAATAAGGAGCACTGAGTCAAATAACGAGCAATGGGTCAGATAATGATCACTGGATCAAATAATGAACACCGAGTCAAATAAGGAGCACAGAACATAGAAACAGCAAACATGGAAGACGAACTAACAAGGGCGCAATTTATTTTTTGTTACCATGGCAGATCATAGAAATAAAATACTGACAATGAATTACAACAGAAACCTTTTGGCTACAATGGTTTTCTGGCTTTCCATAAACAACTGAGACGAATCTCATAATTTTCATAGCATGACTCGCCAGCAACCGAATTCTGTTCTAAAAGAACATAGTTCTAAAAGTTAGGTCTTGTCCGAAATTATCTTAGTAAATGTGTAGGAGTGGAATGTCAGAAGAACTTCTTTAAAAATGTGCGTGTATGTTCATGTGAGTGCGCGCTATCATGTTCGATTAGTTACCTCTCATATAGTTCATTATCCTATACTTGTGAATGTAATATTTTCATCTTGCATTCTTAGATATTTTTTCATGTAATCCACTGTATGCGCATATTTCATGCAGTTTCAACTTGCATATATATATGCTCATGTAATCTGTATACTTTATTACATCGAGTGTGTGGGAAAAATGAAAGATGGAGCGATAAAAGGCAGAATACAAGACGGGCCTGCGCACTCAATTTCTTCACCCTTTTAAAATAACGATCATTCACTCTTTTCAAACAATAGCAAAAAAAAACCAGTTCTGACACGAGTATGTATTTAAGAAAAAAAATAAGGAAGAAAAATGAGATGGAAGAACTGGACTGGTGGTATATAAGCTGGGCGGCCTTGTCTGATCATTTTATTTATGTCTCTCGTGTTTCTGCCCAAAGATTAACTAGGAGCCACGTGATCTGAAACTGTTGACAAGAATATAAATTATTATTAGATATCTGAGCGTCCAGAAATTAGTTTTGAAGCATATGGGTTCTTTCTTTCTTTCTCTTTCTTTCTTTCTTCACATTCATTCATTCATTTGCATGTCCCTTGCGGAACTTTGCCTCCCAAACAGCACTCCTGTAGGCCTCTCGGATCATATATTCAATCTAAGATTAATAATAGAGAAATGCAGAGAGTTTAATGTGAATGATAGATATAGACTACTCAAAGGCATTTGATTGTGTACAACACCAGAAACTTTTGGAAATAATGGAAAAAATGGGATTTCCAACACATTTGATACAATTAACATCACTGCTGTATCTAGACCAACAAGCAGCAGTAAGAATAAATGGTGAAACAACAACTTGCTTTGACATAAAACAAGGGGTCCGTCAGGGGTGCATATTGTCACCCTACTTATTTAACTTGTATACTGAAAATATAATGATGAATGTTAGAGAAGATGTAGACAAAGAATATTACGATGCCATAACAGTTGGAGGTTATGAAATACCAGAGATTAGATATGCTGATGACACAGTATTGCTGTCCACAATACAAAAAGGAAAGGAAAAACTAATTATGTCAGTCCGCAAGAACAGCGAAGAGCAGAACCTCTATCTTAATGCAAAGAAAACTAAATTGATGACAACTGACAAAACAAACAAGGCAACTGAATTATGTATCAATGAGGAAAAACTGGAAGAAGTGGAGAGTTTTGAATATCTTTCTTCACAATCTTCTTTTTTTAACGTTGAAAAAAATTCGTTATATTTTTTCTTATACTTTATTGTTATTCAACTTCTTATACAAAAGCGCGTTATAATTGTGCCCTCACGTACGACCGCATTTAGGATACTAGAAAAAGAAGGGGGGGGGGGGGTGGGATCCGGCCGTAAGTTGATTTGGCCGTAAGTCGATTGCTACAAGCGAAGGTCAGACACTAAGTACAATGCATTACTATAACATGTTACAGTATGAATAGACATGTTTGCCATGGCTTTAAAAATGCTAACAGAAAGCAGATTAGCACAGTAACTGCGTGGAAACTAATCACAAACTGTGAATCACAACACATTAAATAAAGAATCGTACCGTAATAACTTTTCAGGGGCACACGAGAGTGTACATAATGCAAAAGTACCCACATGAATACATTCTGTACTCAATAAATGACGACGCAAAGTGCTAGGTCATCACCTCCTCTTGTCTTGTGGTGAAAATAAAGTGTTTGTGAAACAGAAAATATTCGTAAATTAATCACAGAGTGGACCACTATACATCAAACAGTCTTACAGGACCTCGGCCGTAAGTACGAACGGCCGTAACTCTGTCGGCCGTAAGTCGAAGCACGACTACATTTGCGGATTTATATTTCTCTGAGAAAGAATATTAAGAGCTCATAACGGCCCTCCTCCTCTTCCTCCTCCTCCTCCTCCTCAATGTATGTCAAGCCACCATTTTGAGTGCGACACTACAGCTCTCAGTGTTGTAAAGATGCATATAAAAATTCAGTGGCCGATATCGCGTTGAAACTAATTTAGATGGAATTAAATTGCAGATTGAAACATTGCTTGTGTTTCCTAGCGCTGATTCACCGTTTAATTTGATCTATGTGTTCTCTATTTTCCAAACAGTTTATTCTTTATAATGTATTAGATATATATAGAGCACGTTTTTCTGCGTTCTTGACTCAGTTATCTTTCAAGTTTTTAAAGACTTATATAGGCGATGTTATCTTTCAAGTTTTTAAAGATATATATAGGCGATGTTATCTTTCAAGTTTTTAAAGATATATATATAGGCGATATATACAACGACACAAATTTGATGTGTAGAGTTACTGGGTTAGGATTTTTCCAAATCGGTACAGCTTTCACCTTGAAGTACCTTCCAAAGTACTGAATGCAACATTCGGTACTTGGTACTCTTTTTTAATGTAAAATAAATCAACACCTTAAAAACATCAGTGGGAACTAAGCGTAGATGTGAAATTATTTTCTTATCTTATCTGTGGCGAGATTTATCTTCACAAAATGCTCACATGCTGAACTGTGTCAAAACTGACTGATTATCCTCCATGAAAACTGCACCATCATCAACCTACTGCCCCGATTATCCTCCACCCGGTTTCACTGGTTGCTTTTTCCTAGGTTTTTTTAATAATAAATTGGTTACTGGAATCGACGACCTGCAAAAGCTCAGATTTCTCTACGTTTTTAATCGGCAAATATCGGTTAAAGCGATCATTGTGTATGTTTGTGTGTGCGTGTAAGCAAATGCGACTGTGTGGCGAGGTGGTTAGTGTAGTAGTCTCTCAAGGCGAAGTTTGGTGGTGGTTCGAACCAGGCCGGAGGTGCACCAGGTACTCAGCTGTAGAGATGGCTTTTTTTTCTGTCTGGAGATTAGAAAGAAAAAAGGGCCAGATGTGATGCTGACCACATCGTCCTTAAATGTGGCGCCAGGTGAAGTAAAAAGACTGGGCCACTAACAGCTTTTCTGCTAGGTGCTTCCATGGCATAATATGGCCAGGCTCACATGCACAAACACACACATACATACATATACAATCACCCCTCGACTTACGTGAGCATGTGGTTGTCACCCCTCTCCCAAATCACTCTCACACCCACCCACCATACTCACACCAACCACACAAAATCACTCACATCTACCCATCCCACACACACTCACACTCACACACCCCCACACATATCACTCCCACCCACCCCATACCCAGTCACTCCCACTCTCCCACTCACCCCCACACATACATACACTCACACACCCACCCTCACACATACACTCACACACACCCACACCACACACACACTCACACTCACACACCCCACACACAATCACTCCCACCCACCCCACACACAGTCACTCCCACTCTCCCACTCACCCCCACACATACATACACTCACACACACCCACCATCACACACATACACTCACACTCACCCACCCCACACACACAATCACTCACATCCACCCCCTCCTCCTTCCACTGTAACAGTATATTGTGAGACAGCTGTTGTATTTTCAGAAATTTTTTAAGGCTTTGCTGTGAGTCTCGCTCTGAACTTTCCCGCGCGCGGCAGAGGCCCGTCACGTGGGCTGAGCAACCAGTGACAGGCGGGAATTGTGAAAGAAATGCCGAGTGAGAGGGAGTTTATGTTTGGATGTGAAACGGAGAGGAAGACTTTTTGTATCGTCCTGTCGCGAAAATGAATGTCACTGTTGTGAATATGGATTACTATATTGTTACTGGGGTCTTGGATAGACACGTGGCAGGGACAACCTGCCGGCTGTCAAGATATCGTCATTCTCATTCACATCTTCACCAAGTTCATCAATAAACTCGTCTGTGTGAAACACAGGACTTGCTTGAGATCTATACCAGCTGGTTGATAACGTGAGCTTGTGTACGAGCCTGGTAGTAGAGTATAGCTGGACTCAGTGGATAGTTAACCCAGCATCATTCAGCAAATCATGGCCTGAAGTAGAAATCCCAACCGTACTTTACTATAAAGATAAAAGGGGAACCGGTAGCACGAAATGGAAGAAAAAACTGTTTTACCACACAACTTACTCACACCCACCCCTAAACACGTATACACTCACACCCACACACACCCACACACACA
This sequence comes from Achatina immaculata, assembly GCA_009760885.1. Classification (NCBI taxonomy): domain Eukaryota; kingdom Metazoa; phylum Mollusca; class Gastropoda; order Stylommatophora; family Achatinidae; genus Lissachatina; species Lissachatina immaculata. Next base: position 5,290,274 of record CM019694.1, read on the forward strand.
ATCACTCACACCCACCCACCCACACCCACACACACACATACATTCACACACACCGCCGCTATCCAAAATCCCCGGTGTGTTTAAAGTCATTTCATAAAATTGCTTAGATTTAACTTCTGCCTATCAACAGGCCGAAGAAAAAGAGGCAGACCGCGTGAAACTCTGAAGAGGACATTATTAAGAGAGGCGAAATTAACAGGCATAAAATCCTTTGATGAGGTTGAAAGACTCGCCGAAGACAGGAAAAATTGGCAAACTACTTTGCGAGCCTAATGTGACGTTTAACGGCACGGAAAGGATATAAGATATAAGATAAGATATCCTCTTGCATACATCATATTTAGATTACTTATAATACACATGTACGTTGTAGATGCTACGTAAATAGTTGTTATTATGTATTGTTTATAGAATAAAGACAAGAAAAATAGCCCATACAGCCTTGTCATAGAAATCGTAATCTTAATATAGCACTGTACGCTACGCGACACCAGCAATGTTATAATTTTGTTTTTCTGTCAGTCACTACTGACTGGTACAGTACATAAATATGCAGTACAGTACATTAATGGCTTGAAAGAGTGCTACATGTTAAAACATAATGTACATTCTCTATCTATCTATCTATCTATCTATCTATCTATCTATCTATCTATCTATATCTGGTCCGTGCCAGTCAGATATTAGTCGCCACTGATTTCCACGACCATCTGTCCTTTGCTCTTTGTGTAAGATGTGTGCTGGACTGTACTCTGTGCTGCTCTTGTAGTCCATCAAGTATCTTGTTTCTTTGTCTTCCCCTGTCCCCGTTTGTCCCAAAAGCTTTCCAGTTGTCACAAAATGTTTCAGTTTGCTTCTTCTCAAACATGTCCTACCACTCTGGATTGTCCTGTTCTGAGTTTTGCCATAATTTCTCTCTTTTGCCCAGGCTCACTTAGAGTTTCATCTTTTGATTTTCTTGGCTGTCCATGGTATTCTCATCATTCTTCTTAGGAACCACATCTTCGCTGCTTCCAGTATATTTTGAGTGCTCTTGTTTACTGCCGGTGCTTGGCATCCATATAACAATAAAGGTTCGATGTAGCATTGAATAACTCTCATTTTTTTATTTTGGTGTTCTTCGACAGAGCTTTATTTCTCAGTATTTTTTCTATTTTCATAAATGCTGATTTGGCTTGGGCTATTCTGCTCCTTATTTCAGTTTCGCATTTTCCATCGTGTGTTATTATTGTTCCCAGATACTTGAATTTGTCGACTTGTTTTAATTCTGTTGCAGCAGTATACATGTAAAAAAAAAACTGTTGGTTTTATTGTAAGGGCATTATTATGGGTTTTCTTTTTGTACTTTCTCGTGCCCGGCTGAGATCTTTTGAGAATGTCACGGGGGTTGAAAAGGGACAGGGAATTGTGGGGGCAAGGCCGAGTGCGTGGAGTCAGTCTGGTTCTGAACGTGTTTTTGTGTGGATGTTTTCTTTTCGAGGAACATATGGAAGTTATAGTTTTACTGCAGTTGTAAGTATGAATGGACTTGCCACTACGCAGGGGTGACCTGCCGGCAGTCGGATTTATTGTTATTTTCATCAACATTATCATCATTCCATCAATAAACGTTCCAAGTCACCGTTACCCAGATTTACTTTAACATTTGTACCAGTTGTCGTCAGCGTGAGGTTTTGAACGAACCTGGATGAGAGCTATGCCTAGAACAGTATTTAACTAATCCAGAAAGTGAGACTGAGAGCTGGAATTCTGCGTATAACTAGTCCAGTAACTTCAACCCTCGAAGGTCAAGATGAAAGTCTAACCTGTTATTCACGTGCGTAACGAGAGTTCAAAGATTCGATACGGCCTAAGAAAAGCCCCAACTACACACAAAAAAGACAACCACCAATTCTCTATAAATGTGCCTTTTACTTTGATGTTAAATTTTATTGGTATCTCTTTCTTGGGTATGACAATGACCTCTGTCTACTTTTTATTTAAATTAAGTCCTCTGTCTTCGCTTTTTTGCTACGACTTTATGCATATTACAAAAATGTAAAAGTAATAAGTAACTTTAAATTCTTTGCCATTTTTGGAACTTCATGAAATAAAAAATTCTTTTGATCTGCGTATATCCCACAGAAGCAGATATTACAGCAAGAATTAAGGAGGCTAGAGTAATATTTCTACAGTTGAGAAGGACAAGGTAATATCCTTAGACTGTTCAACACAAATGTCAGGTCGGTTCTGTTGTATGGATCCTAAACACGGACAACGTCAGCCTAAAGTACAAGAGACTGCAGACCTTCGTTAACACCTGCATAAGGAAGATCCTTCAGATTATATGGTCAGATGACATCAGCAATGAAGAGCTTTGGCAGAAAACGAACTAACCCACAGTGGAAGAAATAATAATGAAAAGATTATGAAGATGGATAGGACATACACTTCGAAAGTCTGCCACTAAGATAACCAGACAGGCTCTCACCAGGAATCCCCAGGGTAAAAGGAGACAAGGAAGACAAAGAAACAGCTGGCGAAGGAGTCTTGAAGCAGAGATTTAAAAAAATTGACTACACCTGGGGACCGATAGAAGAAACATCCCTGGACAGAAAAAAATGGAGAGCCCTTGTTCATGGCCTATGCCCCAGATAGAGGTAAAGAAGGCGAGATAGGAAGGAAGGTACGTTTGAATCAGTGCTTTTCAAACCAACCTATGTCGAGGGAAGACTTTGTGCATGCTCTCGCTTGTATATATATATATATATATATATATATATATATATATATATATACTGGGCACATGCCGTGGAGCAAAGAATAGGACCAATAGCCCCTACCATGCATGATCGTAAAAGACGACTAAGGAGGGTTCGGCATAATGCCAGCAACCGTAAATAAACCCCATCAGATTGCTACAGAAACGGAAGCAAGGGAAAAAAATGCAGGTGGAAGTAGAAATGCTTATCAGGAAACTGAGCGCATGAAGGTTGTGGATAAAGCCAGCCACTGGAAGTCCCCAGCCTGACTGCAGACCTCCTGGTCCTAAACACAAGATGCAAATAAGCAGCTGGAATATAAGAACACTTAATCAGACTAGAAAACAAACAAAAACCATATAGGAAATGCACAGATACAAACTAGACATATTAGGAATACAAGGGACAAGATGGACAGGACAATGCAGAAGGAAATTAACAACACAGCACACAGACGATACAATAATATGGTCAGGTAAAGAAGAATTAGGAGTTGCATTGATTATAATAAAAGAGGCATCAAGAGCACTGCTGAAATGGACCCCTATAAATGAGAGATTATTATATACACGGTTTAACTCAGGATTCACGAAGCTGTCTATTATTGTTTGTTATGCACCAACAGAAGCAGCTGAAGAGGAATTAAAAGAAGATTTTTACAACAGCCTCCAAGCCACATTAGGGACACTACCAAAGCATGATATGCTACTCATCTTGTGCGACTTCAATGCAAAAGTAGGTGAGGGAATAAAATAGAAGAAGAATCATGGAAAGAGAAGGAATCGAGAAATAAATGAAAATGGAGAAAGACTATGCAGTTTCTATGAAGAAAATATGATGACCATCAGAGGGACAATTTTCCAACAGAAAAAACATGTATAAAGTGACTCGGAGGTCCCCAGATAAAACCACAGAAAACCAAATCGATCACTTACTGATAAACAACAAAATGGAAACGGTCACTAAAAGATGTGAGAGCAAGGAAAGGAGGAGATGTAGGAAGTGATCACAAGATTCTGATAGTGAAAATAAGACTAGAATTAAGGAAAACCAAAATCGGATAACACAGAAAGGAAGGCTTTGATACGGCAAAACTGAACGACCAGCAAGCAAGGAATGAATTTTCATTAGTACTTAGGAACCATTTCAGTGTCCACCAAGACGAAGCAGAAATGTCTATACAAGAGTTCAATGAAACACTACAGGAAACAGCAAAAGAGGTGATGGGAAGTCGGAAACGGAGAAAAGAGGAATACATAAGCAAGATAACATGGGAAAAGATAGAGCAAGAAAGGAAATCATGAAAAATTGCTTAGCACTAAATTCATTCATTCATTCATTCATTCATTTGCATGTCCTTTGAGGAACTTTGCCTCCCTAACAGCTCTCCTGTAAGCCTCTCGGTTGTGAGCAAGATGGCCTTCTACTGATGCAAGCTTTTGCAGATCATCAACGATGTCTTGCAGCCATCTTCACCTTGGTCTTCCTCTCTTTCTTTTTCCCATTATGTACCCTTCCAAGACAGTCTTCTCTAGATTATCATGACATTTAATGTGTCCAAAATATTTAAGTTTTCTCTCTTTAATTCTCTTTGCCTCCAGCCTTCTTCAATATTAAGTTCTTGTAGTATAGATATTATTTGTTCTTTTTGTGTCCATGATATTTGAAGAACTCTTCTGTAGCATTTAAATTCAAAGGCATTTATGTGTTTCTCAGCTCTTTTGTTAAGTGTCCAGGTCTCATAGGCATATGTTGTGATGGGAAAGATGCAGGCCCTTAAAAATCTTATTTTTGTAGTTCTGTCTGCTCCTCTACACAGATTCTTTGGTTGCTTTACTTTCTGAAGAGCGATAGATGTTCTCCTTTTAATTTCCTTCATTGTATCTCCATTATTAGTTAGTAGTGATCCAAGATATTCAACTCTCCATTTCTTCCAGTTTTCCTCACACTGGATATTTCAGTTGCTTTGTTTGTTTTGTCAGTTGTCATCAATTTAATTTTCTTCGCATTAAGATAGAGGTTTTGCTCTTCACTGTTCTTACGGACTGACATAATTAGTTTTTCCTTTCCTTTTTGTGTTGTGGACAGTAATACTGTGTCATCAGCATATCTAATCTCTGGTATTTCATAACCTCCAATTGTTATGGCATCGTAATATTCTTTGTCTACATCTTCTCTAACATTCATCATTATATTTTCTATATACAAGATAAATAAGTAAGGCGACAATATGCACCCCTGACGGACCCCTTGTTTTATGTCAAACCAAGTTGTTTCACCACTTATTCTTACTGCTGCTTGTTGGTCTAGATACATCAGTGATGATAATTGTATCAAATGTTTTGAAATCTCATTTTTCCATTATTTCCAAAAGTTTCTGGTGTTGTACACAATCAAATGCGTTTGAGTAGTCTATAAAGGCTAAATATAGATTCACATTAAACTCTCTGGATTTCTCTATTATTAACCTTATATTGAATATATGATCTCTTGATCCTCTTCCTTGCCTGAAACCAGCTTGGACCATATTGACTTCTTCTATTTTCTTACGAAGTCTAACCATTATGATTTTTAACAGAATTTTCCTGGCATGACTAATCAGAGCAACAGTTCCGTAGCACCAAATTACAAAGGCTGAAAGAACACGTTTTAAGTAATTATGCACAAAAAGAGAAAGAAGTGAAGGAAATATACCGCCAAGATAAACGTAAATACTATGACAACTTAGAAGAAGCAGCAGAGAAAGCAGCATGTGCAAATGATATGAAAGCCCTATACAAAATCACGAAACAGTTGACAGGTAACTTCAGCACAAAATGTAAGTGTGCAATAACGACAACAAAGGGAGAACTGATCAGTGGAGAAAGAGAAAAAAATTGAAAGATGTAGGGAACATTTTAATACCCTACTAAACAGAACACAAGCAGCATAAAAATAGACATACCTGAAGCAGAAACATAACTAAACATCAATACAGGACCAATAACAATAAGTGAAGTAAAGGAGGCAATAAAGAAGCTAAAATTAGACAGGGCACCAGGTGAAGATGAAGTGACTGCTGGGATGTTGAAAGAAAAAAAGAAACAGAAACACCAAAACAACTCTGCCGAATACTACAATAAATTTGGGATCTAGAAAAAGTTCTAGAGAAGTGGGAAACTGGCCGTATAGTAATACTACCAAAGAAGGGTGACCTCAGAGATTGTGGGAACTGGAGAAGCATTACCCTCCTGCCGCTCATCAGCAAAGTATTTTGCAAAATAATCATCAACAGAATTGTACCAGCACTTGATGGAAAACTTCTGAAAGAGCAGGCAGGATTTAGGACGGGAGGATCATGCATTTGTACTTTGACAAATATTAGAGCAGGCAAGTGAGTGGTATAGCACAACATATGCATTGGTTATAGATTTTGAGAAAGCCTTCGACCGTGCCAACAGAGATGCATTGTGAAAAATTCTAAGATGGCATGGCCTCCCTCTTAAGATAGTGAATGTCATCAAATCCCTATACGAGGGCTTTCAGTGCAAAGTGATCTGTGGAGAATATAGATCCAGCAGATTTAGGGTACAAACAGGAGTGAAGCAGGGATGTGTACTATCGCCAACATTATTTATCTTGGCAGTAGACTGGTTAATGAAGAGGCAACATCAGACTAACACAGAGGATTACAATGGACCCTCGACACAGTGCTGGATGATCTTGACTTTGCCTACATTTGTCTACTATCAAGCAGCCACAAAGATATACACAAGCTAACTCAGAATGCAGACAACATAGGATTAAAGATCAACAAAGTTAATGAAGCAAAAGGTGAACAACAGAAATTAGCAAGTCAGTGGAGGAGGTCAACGGATTTGTATATCTTGGCAGTAGAGTAGTAGAAAACAGAGACAGCGCAGAGGACATCAGCAGCAGACTTACTAGAGAAAATCAGGCTTTTGCAATGCTGCAGACTATATGGAAATCTTAAACAGCATGAAGACGAAAATCAGGATATTTATGAGTAATGTTGTAAAAGTACTACTCTATGGAAGTGAATGCTGGAAAATCACCAGAACCATAGAAAACAAGTTGAATTCTTTCCAGACTAAATGTTTATGAAGACTTAGAAGAATATTTTGGCCAAACACCATAAGAAATAACATTTTGTTTGCAGAAATGCAGATGAAGCCACTGACAGCAATTATTGAGGAAAGACGCTGAGACATGTGGTCCGAATGATTGATAACTCACTACCAAAAATAGCACGTGCTCCTGGGCAGAAGAGGAAAAAAGGCAAAGGACAGGATTTTGTGGAAAACCCTTGCGGAGGCCACATGTACCCTGAGCACTTAAGGTTGATATATATACAAGTATATATATATATATATATATATATATATATATATATATATATATTTATATGTATATACCTTTGTGTAAATGTTTTTAACCTATATGCATTTTGCCTTGAAGTGCAAAAATCTTATTTCATTTCTTTTAAGACTGAAGATTTTAAAAGATTCTTGCAATCTGTTAATTAAGCGAGTATTCTAGAAGACAGCTAAATGGAGCTGTCAGTAATGGATACCTGACAGGCAATAGATCAGCTAGAGAGCCCCTTGTGGTCTCTGAGGCTTTTTTGTTATAAGCGCCACGAGCACAGCGATGTAGCAGAAATGGATTCGGCGATGAAGGGCAGATGTCTTATCTAGTCGTTTAACTCGCCCACATTTTCCCATGGTTACAGATCACAACTCTCTAAGCAGCAAACAGAAAACACATCCAGGATGACACCCACACATCTCGTACAGGATTAAACTATTTGCGAGAGATGAGTGATCACATTGTTGATCACGTTCTGTTGTTCCAGCTTTCGTTGCAGCTGCAGTGAAAACCGATCTGGACAGATCTGACGGTACATGTCCATGTCACAGATCATAATTAGGATACTTGTCGCTATGCCCATATCGCGTTAAGGTCTTTTCATTTCACTTGTCACATTGCCTGGTTCTGCTTCGGTATTTTTTTTCTCCCGCTTGAGCGCATCTCTAACTTGTTTCCAATGCGATTATTAATATTGACTCTGAATTACCCATTTTTGTGGTCACTAAATAGATTTCTTTCTTTCTTTCTTTCTTTCTTTCTTTCCTGACAGGAACTGGCTGCGGGTATTCTTTGCAGCCGATGCGGTGAAGATGTTGATATACAGAATCGTATCGATTGGGAGCAGGAAAGGACTGTTATTTTCTCAGTTCATGAGTGCAACTAAAAGGTACGAGATGTACAACACTTCTTTAGCAGGCTCCACCACCATGACTAATGTGACGATCTATACCCCATTATCCAGGCTAAGCATGTTACTAGTTTACAAACAGACATACCCTTCTTGCCATGATTTCATCTTTAAACAAACAAACTTTGCCTTGTATTGCCATACAGTCTCTCTCTTGGCTCAGTATTTTCCCCACAAAGATCTTTTATCTATTTATTTCTAATGAAAATATTTCCCACTTTAAAACTTCTTTTAAGCCTCAGCATCTGGATAATGAGTGGCTGAGTGGATAGTGCATCGTCCTCTACTGCATAGACGGTTGCTACTTCTACGCGTCATGATCAGCCTCATACTCTTCTTCTTTTTCACACATAAAGTATTCAAAAATACTAAAATATTTCTCGAAGCTATTTGTACTTACAGAAATTATATCACTTTAAGGATACATCGAGACGTTTTTCGACAGGCTGTCAATAAAACGAAGCTCTACCGAGGATAGGCCACGTCAAGAATAGTGTCTCAAAAGCTCTACCGAGGATAGGCCACGTCAATAATAGTGTCTCAAAAGCTCTACCGAGGATAGGCCACGTCAAGAATAGTGTCTCAAAAGCTCTACCGAGGATAGGCCACGTCAAGAATAGTGTCTCAAAAGCTCTACCGAGGATAGGCCACGTCAAGAATAGTGTCTCAAAAGCTCTACCGAGGATAGGCCACGTCAAGAATAGTGTCTCAAAAGCTCTACCGAGGATAGGCCACGTCAAGAATAGTGTCTCAAAAGCTCTACCGAGGATAGGCCACGTCAAGAATAGTGTCCCAAAATTCTTCCGAAGACACGAAGATAGGCCACGTCAAGAACAGTGTTTCGAAAAACAATTTTACGAAGGAAAAGTTCAAGTAAAAAAGAAAAAGAACTTGCACGTAACAGATGTGTTTGCAAACTGCAAGAAAAGGGCATTAAATATTACGGGCACGTGGAAACTTTAAGTTACAGAAAGAAAGTGCATGAGATCCGCCGTAGCCCACATTCTCCGGGGGAATGGGCACAGAATTATCAGAATTCTCAAAGATTTTATTAAACAGACAGGAAAATTACCGGCAAACTCTGTGACGTAGATAGCGCTGGAGGCGCAGGGAATCAAAGGTCTTACATAGAAATACACTCTCAGACGAATGAATCAGACTTTGAACTTTTGAAATTCTCAGACCAGACAAGCACACTTTACACCATCTACCCTCTCCCTGGACCCCGGGGATAAGCCTGTGGTTGGTTATTCCAACTGGTTCACCACATTTAGCTGTACAGAGACGCAGAACTTGCGTGACATTGTTACACTGGGCATTCTAAGACTTGTCTTTATTAAAATGTTCAGACGGACATGCTCACACTTCTATCTATCTATCTATCTATCTATCTATCTATCTATCTATCTATCTATCTATCTATCTATCTATCTATCTATCTATCTATCTATCTCACCCATTCTACCACTTTCACTCTCTCTCTCACTCACTCTGTCTCTGTCTGTCTCTCTATCACTCTCATTCATTCTCTTTACCTCTCTCACTCTCTCTCACTCTCTCTCACTCTATATCTCTATCTCACTCTCTCTCACTCTCTCTCCCTATCTCTCTCAATCTCCTTATCTCTCTCACTCTATCTCTCTCACTCTCCTTATCTCTCTCACTCTATCCCTCTCACTCTCTCTCTATCCCTCTCACTCTCTTTATTTCTCTCACTCTATCCCTCTCACTCTCTCTCTTTCCTTCTTACTCTCTTTATCTCTCTCACTCTATCTCTCTCACTCTATCCCTCAATCTCTCTCACTCTCTTTATCTCTCTCACTCTATCCCTCTCACTCTCTCTCTATCTCTCTCACTCTCTTTATCTCTCTCATTCTCTCTCTCTCTCACTCACTTTCTCACTTCCCCCTCCCCCAGGGTTAGCTGTAGGTGTTTGTTCCCATTATCTCCCCTTATATTTATGTTAGACCGGGGCAGAGACCGTGCATGACACTGCTGCACTGGGCACACAAGGACTCATACCGAAGTACCCGAACTGGTTGGACTTGCTGTGACTAGACGTTTGCTGTTCCCAGTGCCAGCTAAAATATAGTTTCTCTTTCAAGACTTCTGGCTTTTTTTTTGCGGGTTTATGGAAGTAATCTTATGAGGAAACAACTTTCTTTCTGGAACTAATATTCTTGTGCACTCTAGCAGGTAATGGAGATTCTTGAGTTCTGACCTGATCTTGCGGGTCGCGTAAAGTGAGAAATTTAACAGCTCCTGAAATGGAATTTCTGCCTCAGCACAACTATCATCATCGTCATCATCATCATCATGTTTGCAAGAAAAAGTGAACGGTGAGGCGGAGCAGTGAAAGTAGACTCTCTGACTTACAGACTTCAGATATGCACTAGGGAAACAAAGAGGGTGAGAGGCTTGCCAAATCTGGTAGCGGGCGAGCACAGCCTCAACACCCTGTCTCGTTCAGTGAAGTCAAAAGCACAAAAACACCAGTACAAGAAGCTATGGACTGACCAGCACAACCCACCACCCAGTGATCAGATGCAGCAGCTCTCACATGAAGAACAAACAGCCGACTTTCAGACTACGCACAGGATACTGGCGACTGCGAGCAGACTTGTTACAAGTCACATCCCTGACTGCACATGCGAGACAGGCATCCAGACTCCAGTGCACGTCCTGCAGCTCTGCCCACTCTACCAAAAGGCTCGAACCCAGCTCTGGTCACAGGTAGCTACACTGTAAGACAATCTTTGTAGCGCAAAGCGTGACCTAAAAAATACTGCACAATAAATGCGGATTCTTTTTTTTTTTTTTAATAATAAAAAGAAGACTGAATGATGGTCATCTCAAAGAAAAGAATACTACCAAAATGTAGCATTACCATCGATGGCGCAGAACTGAAACAAGTTGATAGATTCAAGTACTTAGGAACAATTATAACAGCTGATGGGAAATGTCACAACGAAATAAAAAGCAGATGTGCTCAGGCCAAGTCAGCATTCCAGAAAATGAGAAACATCTTATGCAACAGATCCATATCAATGGAAATAAGATTCTGAGTACTTAAATGTTACATCGAGCCAATTTTGTTTTATGGTTGTGAAGTATGGTCCATGAATAAGAGAATACAACGAGAAATGGAGGCCATTGAAATGTGGTTCATAAGAAGGATGTTGAAGGTACCATGGACAACTAAGAAAACCAACGAAGAAGTCTTAAGAGAGATTGGAGTTAAAAAGCAAATTACAACAAAGATCAGTGGCAGGCAAGCGAGATTTATAGGACATTTTCTGAGAAGAGGAAAATTGGAACACATTATGGCAACTGGAAAAATTTAAGAAGAAGAAACAGAGGAAGACACAGAAAGAGAGAGAGAGAGAGAGAGATGTTACTGGATGGGCTGTCAGTGTGGCTAGGAAGAAAGTCACCGGCGGATCTCATAATCAAGTCTAAAGACAGGGAATTGTGGAGAGAAAAGATCGCCTACGCCACGCGGCACGGCACTTGATTGATTGATTGATTGAAATGCAAAGTCTGAGGCTAGAACCACGAAACACGGAAGAAAAAGAAGAAGAAGAAGAAGAACAGGATACTTCTGATGTCGTTTTGACTTCAGACTTAACCTATGTACCCTTAGCTACCTGATGATATATCGAGTTAGACAGCGTGACCTAGATGAAGCACCTGATTGGTTTGTCGGTTCCTATGATCATCCTGCGCGAATATTAGCGAGTTTTTTGTTTGAACTCATGAGTAGTTTACTTGGAGAAGATAAGGAAAGGATGCAACATAAAGGTATAGAATTTTAAAGCAGCAATAAAATCTCTTTCATCTTGTTAACAGAGTTCAAGTCTGTATAACAGTATATGGTATGATATATAGCAATGTATGGTACGAAATATAGAAGTATATGGCATGATATATAGCAGTATATGGCATGATATATAGCAGTCTATGGTATGATACATAGCAGTATATGGTAAGGTATATAGCAGTGTATGTGTGTCTAGGTATGACGTGGCTGTTCAGGCCTTACTATAACACCCGTTTAAGCATGTGACGATGTGCAAATTAGTCATTTCATCACGTGACAGAGTTACTACTGCACTCGGTCAGGAGAGGGGTTTCTGGCGAGATTTTTTGGGTAAGAGAAGCCGTCAGGAAGGGGGTATGGAAGTGTGCGAAGTCTTTATCTAACCACATCAATGATGAGAAAGTGATTAAACATGAAGTATATATGTGAGACCTTGAAGTTAGACTTATGCTTGGACATGTTCTTCAATGTAGAGATCGTTTCTGAATCGCGGTCAAAGTCAACATGAAGTATCGTTTTTTTTTTTTGGATGATGTTGTATGTTGAGCTGTCATTACTTACAACAACAAACAACAACAACAAACATAAGTCATAGCAGTGCACAGACATCAGACAGTCTGAAATATGACAAAATTTCTTATAGAATATTGACTTCTACCCGCGTACATGTTCCAGATATTTCCTTGTTTAGGAAGATGGTGACTGCTAATTGTTAGATACGCAGATTTGTCTTTCAGACTACCCCCTTTTAGGTTTTCCTCCTTTTTACTTTCATTCTTCTTGGTTTATTCTTTCAATAATTTCCTGTTGTAGCATTTACCTGCTTCGAGTGTTTCAGCTGAATGTTTAGAGTACTGCCCAAAGAAATGGGTTTGGGGGGGGGGGGGTTCTCTGGGAAAATAAAGGATATAGGTAGTGAGGACTGCGGTAAAACTTAATTATAGTAGAGTAGACCTTCACGGGTTCGGCTACAAAGATCACCTGCTCACAGTTCCAGAGAAGACAAGACAATAGCAGAGTAGAAATAGTTAAGAGTGTGTGTGTCGTTTCGTTATTTTGGGTCTTACGTGATAAAAGCATATCGCCGAAATATTGATTTGTTACTGTTTGCTTTACATTTCCCGTGCTCACTTCATTGCCTCTTTTGCCATTCATTCTCATCTTTACTTCTTTTTTTTGTGTGTTTTACTTCACTGTCTACCTCCGGGTATTTTTTCTGTGTTGGGAAAATATAGGAAACAGCGAGGGCACGTGCTAGCCTACCCACCTCAAACAGTGATGTAGTGGCCCAGAAATGTGAAGGCCCTAACATTTCGCATCTCTTCGGCGGGCATATTCCACAGGAAATAAATGTTTAATCATTTGGCTCTTGTAGCATTTACCAGTTTCAACTTGCCCATTTGATAGTTACGTGTGTCCATGGCCAATGAGGAAACTGTTACCGTAGTCTTCAATCTCCCAGTCATTGGTTTCCTCAGAGGAAGACCCCCCCCCCCCCCCAACACCCCACATATTTCTTGAGGCAACACTTTCAGAAGTAAACATTCAGCTGAAACACTTTCCTGCTGGTAACAGTGGAAGCAGGTAAATGCTACAACAACAACAACAACCGATTACTGAATGAATAAGCAGACAAAACACAAGAACACAAGTAAATAAGGAAGAAGACGTAAAACGACGGGGACGTTAACACACAAAACTTAATGTCCGACAGTTAACTGTCGCTGTCCTTTTAAAATAAAGAACTATCTAGAACAGGTATGCAGGTAGAAGCCGGTGATCAATGAAATATTTTGTCACATTTCAGAGTGTCTACAAACAAACAAACAAACAAACAAACAAACAAACAAACAAACAATGACAAGTGCACAAATGAAATAAATCACGAATAAAAAAAAGCAAAAAAACAGCTTTTTCCAACTTGAAACAAAAATGATACTAAGAAATAAAAGCATGTCCTTAAAAAGGTCAGTGCACAAGTCTTTCATGATGAAGGTCGGTGGTTCGAACACGGGCAGAGCTTCCCCAGTTTCCCCAGCTGTAAAAATAGGTACCTGGCTACTTCTGGAGCTGGGGAAGGAAAATCGGCACGACGTGACCCTCGACAGGTCAAGAAACTATGGACACCATATCTCCTAAGTGCCTGCAAGATATGTGCCACTATTCATCTTAAAATGACGAAAAGAGTATCACAGTGTTCACTCCTTTCAGCAATTATATAGTTTCAAATGGCCTTACCATCACTAATAACTGAAGCTGTGCTTTGACTTCTTGACTATGATTGCCTCCCTCTATTTAAAAAGAAAAAAAATAGCCGTCGGTCACTTCAAAAATAAATGTAAAGATTGGTTGTTTTCTGCAGGAATAGTGTTCTTTCTAATCATTACCGAGGATTTATTTTCAAATGTAGAACTTGTCGTAGGTATACGATATACTTATGTCCTCAGTGTTGAGAACACAAATAGACATCTTGATAGGGCTCTGCAGTTTCCTTCATGTAATGGGATATTTAAGGTTTCTGTAGTTTTTGTCCTCTCTCTCCATCTCTTGCCTGGGAGGACTTTCCCTCTGTTTTTTTGATGGTACGCTGTCTGGAGGTACTCATGTAACGTGGTCAAACTATCTGACTTGCTGTTTCTGGATGTAGTGTAATACTGGTGTTACTCCAAGCTTTGCCCTGATGGCGTCATTTCTTATCTGGTCTCTTCTTGTCACCATTATTACTCTCTTTAAATATCTCATTTCTACTGTGATGATTTTCTTTTCGTTTTTGGTTTGCTAGTGTCCGTGTTTGACATTAATAGCATGTTGCTGAGAGAAAGATTATGTTGTTCAGTGCTCTTTTTGTTTCATTTGGGTTATACATGTTTGTTTTTCAGTAAAGGAGTCATTTGTCCAATGACCTGATTTGCTTTATCTCATCTGTTCTCAATTTCGGCATCGATTTTCCCAGAAGATAACACTGTAAATACCCAGGTACTTGAAATGCTTCACTTCTCACAGGCTGACTATCAAGGAAGATCTTAAATCTGTGAACATTAAGTGAAATGTCCACTTGCCAAGACAGGAAAAAAAAATTAGAAGACAGACCGTTTTGGAAATTAGTTATATTCTTGATCTTATGCTGCTATATATGGCTTTTTTTCCCTTAATTCTTCCGCCTTCTTGAATCTTGTTTTGTTTTAGAAGTTTTATTTTTAACTAGCAACCGTGTATTTCACCATCAGTTTCACTTTTGCTACATATAAATAATGGAAATTACAAACGTGTGACAGGTTATAAGGACATACAAAATCCTCTTGGCTTGTGACGCCCGTTCTGGCATGTCATGAGATGACCTCAGAGAATGGTGGCTCGGGGGCAGCCAGGGCAGGGTAAAGTGTGTTGGCAAGTTGAAGAGTTTTGAAAGGTTATTGATGTTTTGCTTTACAAGATTTCTTTCTTTCTTTCTTTCTTTCTTATTGTCCGTTAAATATTTGTGATTTTTCTTTTCGCCTATCGAAGATAAATCATCATCATCACCACCACCACCATGATCATGATCATCATCATCATCATCATCATCATCTTTTTCTTCTTCTTCTTCTATCTCTCTAGAACTGTGGGCTGGTGTTACATGTGAGGATGTTGAGGCACAGCATCGTGTCGGCTTGAGGGAGAATTATGGAGGCTATTTCAATCTCTGAGCTGACCTAAAAAAAACAACAGAAAGCAGAGTATGTTCAGTGTTTCTATGGTAACACTCCACTACGACGGGGACTATAGTTAATATTGTCCCATTAATCAGGCTAGCCCTGTTGGGGGGGGGGGGGTAACAAACGGAGAGGTGGGACAGGGTCTTGGTCAGCAATGGTTCGCCAACCCTGACGCCAGTATGTCAGCTATGGGTCGCTCACAGCCAACCCTGACACCAGTATGTCAGCTATGGGTCGCTCACCGCCAACCCTGACACCAGTATGTCAGCTATGGGTCGCTCACAGCCAACCCTGACACCAGTATGTCAGCTATGGGTCGCTCACAGCCAACCCTGACACCAGTATGTCAGCTATGGGTCGCTCACTGCCAACCCTGACACCAGTATGTCAGCTATGGGTCGCTCACTGCCAACCCTGACACCAGTATGTCAGCTATGGGTTGATCACTGCCAAAATTGGACGGCGTCTTCACTCCAAATCGCCATCTAATTATTGCTAACTTTTCTGTTTGTTCTACCTAGGTCCGTCATATTAACCTGAAAACAAAGGAAGAAAATAACAAGAGTTTTCTATTATATTTCCATCGCTGTTACTTTTTAACAGGAACATTTGAAAGGTCGTTTGTATGTAGTGCCAGGCAGGGCTAAAAATGATAGATTTCCTGTCAGAAATATAATAAATATTAGGATAATCATTTCCAATCACAAGCAGAGGGACTGCAAAAATAATGAGAGGTCACTGCGAGTTCATGGACAGCCTAAAGTACACAGGGATTTTTAAAAAAAAAATAAAAGTGCGTTGCTATTTGTGCCGTTACCTTTTTTCCGATTTCTGCAAGGTTCAAGATTTTGGTAAATAGGAAGTCATGGCTTTCCGGCTCAGCTCAAAATTTGGTCATGACTTTATCTCGTAACCGCTATTTCGGAGCCCTTCACAAAGATCTAAAGCATTGGTTCCCATATATTTTCGAAATACCGTCCACCCCCAATTTTTTTTTTTAACCCCCCTAACCCCAATCCTTTATTTTTCTTCAGTTTTTTTCCGAGGCTCCTTCCCCCACGTTTTCCCTTTTAACCAAAGCCCTCATCCCTTCCTCCATCTTCCCATCCCTCACAGTACGGGACACTTTGGAAATCATTGATATAAAGGAACTAGACACTTAGAACAGTGGTTCCCAATTAGCAAAAGTCCGCGGACCCCCTGCTGTTTCAAGATTCAGACCACGGACACAACCCCCCCCCCCCCCCTTCATAAAATTTTCATATCTGTATGGTAGTTAGGTGCTTTAAATTCAAACTAATTTTTTTCCGAAAATGTGGGTGACCTTTAATGAGTTAACGCTACACTACACTAAAAAAACACAGTACAAACTTAGTGAATTTTCAAAATGACAGTAATGTTGTTAAATAAAAAGAGACAGTAATTAACATTCCTACTTGTTCTCACTGATAAAAAAAGGACCTTAAGATATTGGCACGAATTCCCCAAGGTAGGTTCCGCGGACCACTAATGACTTAGAACACGCCGTATGTTCCGCATAGTTTGGGTTCAGATCCTGCAAGATCTTGTTACTGTATTTGTGTATGCTAGTTTGAGTTGGTATTAAAAGTAGCCTTTAGATTTCCAATCTTTAGATGAAACAGGATGAACTTCTTCTTCTTCTTCTTCTTCTTCTTCTTCTTCTTCTTCTTCTTCTTCTAATTCTTGTGCGTATATCATTTTTCTACATTTTGTATATTGGGAAGAGCAATGATGACGATGGGTGACTGATGATATATTATAAAGTACATTTGATGGGGCATTCTAAGAATGATAATGTATTATAAAGTACATTTGATGGGGCACTTTAAGAATGATAATATATTATAAATTATGTTAGTGCGGACACTCTATATTTTATTGACTGATTTTCGTACTAATTAAAGTTATGAATGAGTTTCAGATATATATCTCATTTCTTCACTCACTCACTCACTCACTCACTCACTCACTCACTCACTTATGTTTGTATGTGTGCCGTATTAGATTAGTTGCATAGTCGAATAACAAGTAGACCTTAGAGAGTCGAAAATCGAAGTCGATATATTTTGTTATTATTACAATAGAGAGAGCGAGAGCGAGCGAGAGAGAAAGAAAGGGAGGGGGAGGGAGAGAGATGGAAAGATAAAGAGAGATAGAGAGAGATAGAGGCGGTGCACCTCATATCTGGGCGCATTTTTGTGCCACATTTTCTTACACTAAAGGACACTAAAGAGTTAAGCGTTTATTTTACATATATTTTTCACGAGTTTATCTGTTGTTTTTGCATGTGGTCCTTAACAAAGGCATTTGTGAGATGTTGCATTTTTGTATGTTCTTCACTTATATGTGCTCATCTCACTTTCTGTCGTTTCTGCCAAATGTCCTCACCTTTTCCATTATTGTTTTTAAAACTCGGAACCATATATCTCTGTCGACCTTTGTTACTAGAGCACACGTTTGTCCCTCATACATGCACGGCGTGATCTACTGGTGAATGAGTGCGTGTGTGATGACTCGTGTTGTTAAGTAATGGCAGCTCAACAAGCAACAGCATCACGACTAACGAACCCTCGACTTTGACCACTACTCAGGAACAACCTCTACACTGAAGAACATGCCCAAGCATAAGTCCAGCTCCAAGACCTCACGTATATACTTCAAGTTTAATCACTTTCTCAGTGCTCGTATACTGATCTAGCATACATCCATCCTCTAGCTTCCACACCTCTGTTCTCTCTCGAAAGTTCCGCCCAAAAATCTCCCACGTGACCAAATTCTACAGCAACTCGGTCACATGACCAAATGACCAACCTCCAAACCGTCACTGTCTTAAACGTGTGTCATGGTAAGGCCTGAACAGCCACGACGCACCTGGTAACCCATATATTGCTTTTTTAGTCGTAATTTCTCTTATGTCCACATGCTTTGTTTTATTTCTTTATGTTTTTTCATGTCAAAGATTTGATGCCATTGACAGAGAACTAGTTAGTTTTTCAATGCCATTGATAGCTGACAAGTTTTTCCAATGCCAAACGAATGAACTGTAAACAGGTTCCATGGCCCTCCAGTCAATTCATCTTTCTATAAAAATGAGCAACAGACACTTCTTTTGGGGAAACTCTGAAAATTAAAAAAAATACATACCTTCAAGGTGAGGCACACTAGACTACAATGTTGACATATCAGGCTTTAGGAGAAAATTCACGTTAAAAAAACAAAGGAAAAACACTGCTATACTTAAGAACAATGCAACATAGGGAACATCTTTGAAAGAAACTGAAATATTTCAACATGTTATTATACTTTCAGTTTATACTTTCATATACTTTCATACTTATACTTTCAGACGTTACATACTCACTTTGTAGAGTATTATTCAAAGATGATACAATTTTCCAAGATTTAGTTCTTTCGTTGATTGATGGTCTCAAACGTCGGTCTTTCTTTTCGCGTACTGAAGATATATCATCATCATCATCGTTTTTTTTTCTCGTTCTGTTTCTTTATACTGAACTGGATACTCGGAAAAGAATGAAAGATGAGAGGTGAAGGACAGAAAATATCACAACCCTATTCAGCACTCAGTAGAAACGTTTAAAAGGGAACTGAGAACTTCAGATCTGTGGTCTCCTATTCTATCCAATTCTGTGTGTGTGGGGGTGGGGTGGGGTGGGAGAGAGATGGTGGATCCTGAAAGACAAGACACCGTTGTGTCTGGTAAGAAGTATGTTACGGTGGCTTTGTATAACTTCAGAAAAATGAAGAAACAAGTCTCTAGCCAGGCTCCGTTACTTTCGAAAGTCATCGATGGCTATAGACTTGCGCAGGCTGAAATCTAGGAACAGACTGAGCCAGTGAGCAGACAGCAGACAGATGGGACGAACAGGATAGCGGGAAGTAGTTTTTCATTTCTTTTGGAAATGTTATTACATCGACATTTTGTACAACATGCAGTATAGTTTTTCTATCCCTTTCATTCTTGCTCTGTTCTGGAGGTTTTGTTTGAATAAGACCAAGTCCAAACGTTAAAAAATATTATTACTGTTTATTACTACATTCTTCAGTATTACATAAAGTTATTTTAACTTCGTAAAAACAGAATGTTTCAAACACTAACACAACGAATATACATAACTTTAGCAACAACAGATTTTTACAAAACATAAATTACTGAAACAAATCAAATCATTGATGTTTTTCTTATTTAAACGCAAACGATGCAGTTCCCTCCCTTTCGTTAGAGGAATGTACACAGATTTGGAAAGAGACAGTTAGAGAGACACATGGTTATAAAGATTACAGGAATGTGGTTCAGCTTTTCAGCATTCTAGGTTTTAAAGATTATAACAATCAATCAAGGTAATTGTTTTGCGCAGTCCGCATTATCTTTCGCTATTTTCTCTGTGTGGTCTCTAGAGAGAATTAAACTAGTCAAAATATTCTTCAGATAGAATTCACTCAACGAAAGAATTATCGGTTTGTGATTAAAAAAATTTCTTCATATCTTTTTATTCCCTCCATTTCCTTTCTTATTTCATTTTTTGCTCGTATCTCTTCCATTTCTTATGCCCTCCTCTTACTTCTTATTATCGTAATCTTTTCTCCTGCTTTTTATTCTCTCCTCTTCTTTTACTTTCTATTTTCTCCAACTCTCTTCCTTCTTCTTATTCTGTCTATCACTTCTATTCTTAAGCTCTCTACCTTTCCTCTTACTTCTTACTCTACCCATCTCTCTTACTTTTATTCAAGTTTCTTTTCTTAATTCTTATTCTCTCATTTTGTTTTCTCTTACTCTTATTGTCTCATTACTCTTTCGTTCTTTTCTCTCCACATCATCTCTTACTTTTATTCACTGTACATATCTCTTCTCTTACTTCTTATTGTCTCATCTCCTCTCTTACTTCATAATCTCTCTATCTTTTCTCTTGCTTATTATTCTTTAAATCTCTCATTTCTTGTTCTCCCCATCTCTTCTCTTACTTCTTCTAGGCGTATTATTCCTTTTACATTTTACAGTCTTCGTCTTTCTCTTACTTCTTATTTTCTCTAATACTTCTAACTCTCTTTTCTCTTACTTCTAACTCTCTCTAGATTTTCTATTACTTCTCTTACTTCTAACTCTCTCTAGCTTTTCTATTACTTCTCTTACTTCTAACTCTCTCTAGTTTTTCTGTTACTTCTCTTACATCTAGCTCTCTCTCTATCTGTTCTCTTTTTTCTTATTTTTCTCAATCTTGTCTCTTAATTCTTAATCCCTTTGTCACTCCTCTTACATTTTATTCACTATCTCTTCTCTTAGTTTTTTTTCTTCACTCTATCCCTTCTTTTACTTCTTATTCTCTCATTATTCTCTTACAGCTTGTTCTCTCCATCTCTTCGCTTACTTTTTATGCTTACCTCTTTTCTATTTTTCCTGATATATGAATTCTATCAGGTGCAGAATGCCACGCCCTACTAAACCTGAACTCCTGCAGTCAGGATTAAGTTCACGCTTTTGTCCGGATTTCGATGAAGTTATCTCTTCTATGTAAACAGTGTAGCTATATCTAGTTTCAACGATCTACAAGCATTGAACATTTTTTAAAATCCATGTACCGGAATCTGTGTATTATATATGCGATGTGTCTAAAAAGTTCGGCATCTCAACGGGAACACGGGGCAGGCAAGTGGCCATGTATATGGCTATCCAGAGACACGTCGAGAAGCGCCACCTACAGTGAGTACACGTGACCAACAGGATCAACCAGCTGCGGGAAGTCGAACGATAAGGTCACAACATTTCATTGGAGAAACGAGTGAACATCAAGTTCTGCTACAAACTGGGGAAAACGGCGACAGAGACGCATGAAATGTTGGTGCAAGTGTACGGGACGGAAGCCGTGAGCAGAAAATGTGTTTACGATTGGTTCAAACGGGCAAGCGGAAGATCTGTACCCTGTTTGTGCCGCACAAGCTGACAGACGAACAGAAAGCAACACGGATGGAAACTTCTGGAGATTTCATTACCATATGAGACCAGGATCCATCCTTTCTACGAACAATGGTCGCAGGGGATGGGACCTGGTGCTACCAGTTCGATCCAGAATCTTCTTTCTGTTTTCCCGCCTGAAAAGCATCGCGAAAAGCGCACATTTTGCTAATGTGGCGGCAATCTAAGAACGTGTACAGCGGTTCTGTGATCGATTCCTAAAGAGGCCTTTGATGACAGTTTCCAGAAGCTTTATGAACGTTGCTAAAAGTGTGTCACGAAGGATAGCCATTATTTAAAGGCTGTGGCGGCAACTTAGTAACCTAATCATGGATCCCAACGATTCTCTCTTACGTTTTCCTTTATGGTTTTCACTTCTTCGAATGAAACTTGATTTTCCATTCAAATATATCACATGTGTTTTTGCTCTCTTTCCAGTTTTTTTTCATACTTCATTAAAGTAGTATAAGAATTTTGACCTCTATTATTAAGGAAAGATGCTGGTGATTGTTGGGACATGTGCTCTGGATGACGTGTGACTCATGACCAAAAATAGCCTTGAGATGGACGACTCAAGGGTACAGTAGTAAGGGTAGACAAAAGGAGGCATAGAGAAGAACAACAGAGAGGATGATGAGTAAAAAAAAAAGGGCTCGCCTGGACAAGAAAGGGGGTGGAGAAGGCGAAGCACAGGCGTTTGTGAAAAACCTTTGTGGAAGCCTCATGTGGCTTGGGTACTTAAAGGTTCAAGGAGAGAGAAAGAAAGCAAGAGAGAGAGAGAGAAAGAAGTATCGAGCAAGCAAGAGAAAGAGAGGCAGAGAGAGAGAGAGAATATGAGACATTTGTAATACATTTTTAACTTGTTAGGTCAGTTATATACATAAGTTATACCATCTCATATACTGGATTTATCGCCTTGTCATACATTTGCGATATGTTACTCTACAGACACAATATTTTGAAAATGAAACGTTCTTATTAGGCAGATAAATAATAAACCTGCTGAAACGACCACCAAGCACCGAAGCACTGACTGTTAACAGCACAGGCTGGGTCATGTAAAAGAATGTAAGAGTCGTTACTTCAGACATTATGTATGCGGGACTTGAGGCAGCAAGACCAAGCAGTACAGCAAGGTAAAGACTGGGCAGGCAATAGGAGAAGATCTAAGAGAGCTTGGAATAAACAAACGATGAGAGAAAGTCAGAAACTGGGTGGAGATATATTGCCTTCTTCTTCTTGGTACTGCCAGCTGGTATTCTTTGCAGCCGATGCGGGGAAGACGATGAGGAGCAGTATCGTGTCTGATTGAGAGAGGATTATGGGGGTGCTATTTTTTTCCAGTCCATGGGTGGAGCTAAAAAAGCAGGGGGAGTGCGATACTCTTTTAAGCAGTCTCCACCACATTGGAGACTATGATGATCCCTGTTACGCTAGACCTGTAACTGGGGGTACCAAAAGATCCAAACAGAGAGGTGGGACATGATCTTGGTCAGCAAAGGTTCGCAAACTCTGACATCAGGATATCAGATATGATATCGCCAACCCTGAGGCCAGCATGCCAGATATGGTTAGTCAACCCTGAGGTTACCATGGCATATATGGTATCACCAACCCTGAGGCTAGCATGCCAGATATGGTTAGTCAACCCTGAGGTTACCATGGCATATATGGTATCACCAACCCTGAGGCTAGCATGCCAGATATGGTTAGTCAACCCTGAGGTTACCATGGCATATATGGTATCACCAACCCTGAGACTAGCATACCAGATATGGTTCGCTGCTGCCAAAACTGCCAGCGTCTTCGTCCTTGAGGACACACTGAATCTACATCTTGACAGCTTGGAATACTAATGAGTGAGTGAGAGAGAGAGCGTGAGAGAGAGAGGGGGGGGGGAGACAGAAAGAGAGAGAGAGCGAGAGGGAGACAGATAGAGAGAGGGAGAGAGAGACACAGATAGAGGGGGACAGATAGAGAGAGATAGAGAGAGCGAGAAGGAGAAAGATAGAGGCAAAGAGAGAGAGGAAGAGGGAGACAGATAGAGACAGATAGAGAGAGAACGGGAGAGACAGATAGAGAGAGACAGAGAGCGAGAGGAAGACAGATAGAGAGCGACAGATATAGAGTGAAAGAGCGAGAGGGAGGCAGATAGAGACAGAGAGAGAGAGAGCGAGACAGAGAGCGAGAGGGAAACAGATAGAGAGATAGAGCGAGAGGGAGACAGATAGAGAGAGAGACAGATAGAGAACGAGAGGGAAACAGATAGAGAGAGACACAGAGAGAGCGAGAGGGAGACAGATAGAGAGAGAACGAGAGGGAGACAGATATAGAGAGACAGATATAGAGAGAGAGTGAGAAAGAAACAGAGAGAGACAGAAGTGAGAGAGAGTGAGAGGGAGACAGACAGAGAGAGAGCGCGAGAGGGAAACAGATAGAGACAGACAGAGAGAGAGCGAGAGGGAGACAGATAGAGAGAGAACGAGAGGGAGACACATATAGAGAGACAGATAGAGAGGGAGACAGATAGAGAGAGACAGAGAGAGAACGAGAGGGAGACAGATATAGAGAGACAGATAGAGAGAGAGTGAGAGGGAGACAGAGAGAGACAGATAGTGAGAGAGCGAGAGGGAGACAGAGACAGAGAGAGAGCGAGAGGGAAACAGATAGAGACAGACAGAGAGAGAGAGCGAGAGGGAGACAAATAGAGACAGACAGACAGATAGAGAGAGTGTGAGAGAGAGACAGATAGAGAGAGAGAGCGAGAGGAAGACAGATAGAGACAGATAGAGAAAGAGCAAGAGGGAGACAGATAGAGAGAGAACGAGAGGGAGACAGATAGAGAAGAGAGCGAGAGGGAGACAGATAGAGATTGATAGAGAGAGAGCGAAAGGGAAATAGATAGAGAGAGAGACAGATCGAGAGCAAGAGGGAGACAGACAGAGAGAGATAGAGAGAGAGAGTGAGAGGGAGACAGATAGAGAGAGACAGAGAGCGAGAGGGAGACAGAGACAGATAGAGAGAGAGCGAGAGGGAGACAGATAGAGAGAGACAGAGAGAGAGCGAGAGGGAGAGATAGGGAGGGAGACAGATAGAGAGAATCAGAGAGAGCGAGAAGGGACAGATAGAGACAGACGAATAGAGAGAGAGAAAGAGCAAGAGGGAAACACAGAGAGAGAGACAGAGAGAAAGCGAGAGGGAGACAGATAGAGAGAACGAGAGGGAGACAGATAGAGAGAAAGCGAGAGGGAGACAGAAAGAGACAGATAGAGAGAAAATAATAGGGAGACAGATAGAGACAGACAGAGCGAGAGGAAGACAGATAGAGAGAGACATATAGAGAGAGAGCAAGAGGGAGACAGATAGAGAGAGACAGAGAGTGAGAGGGAAACAGAGAGAGAGCGAAAAGGAGACAGATAGAGAGAGACAGAGAGAGAGCAAGAGAGAGACAGATCGAGAGGGAGACAGACAGAGACAGATAGAGAGAGAGAACGAGAGGGAGACAGAGAGAGACAGATAGAGAGAGAGAACGAGAGGGAGACAGATAGAGCGAAAGGAAGACAGATAGAGAGAGACAGATAGAGTGAAAGAGCAAGAGGGAGACAGATAGAGAGTGAGAGAGAGACAGATGGAGAGAGACAGAGAAAACGAGAGGGAGACAGATAGAGCGAGAGGGAGACAGAGACAGAGAGAGCGAGAGGGAGACAGAGAGAGAGCGAAAGGGAGGGAAGGAGCGAGAGGGAGATAGAAGAGAGCGAGAAGGAGACAGAGAGAGAGAGAGACGGATAGAGAGAGCGAGAGGGAGACAGAGAGAGACAGAGAGAGACAGAGAGATAGCGAGAGGGAGATAGGAGACAGAGAGAACGAGAGGGAGACAGATAGAGAGGGAGAGTGAGAATGAGAAAGAAGACAGCGAGAGGGAGAGAGAGTGAGAGGGAGAGAGAAGAGAGCGAGAGGGAGACGGAGAGTGAGAGGGAGAAAGAAGAGAGCGAGAGGGAGACAGATAGAAAGGGAGAGTGAGAGGGAGAGAGAAGAGAGCGAGAGGGAAACAGATAGAGAGAGACGGATAGAGAGAGAGAGCGAGAGGGAGAGGGAGAGAGAGATCTGTCATTAATTCTTTTTCCGGTCGTTTGACTGGTCATTCCAGGAACATCACTTAAAATTTTAAAAAAACATGTGATTTATTATCAAATACGAACGTGAATGCAATTGATTATGAAATATCAATATTTCTGTCCAGTTAATAGATAATACATAATAGAAGACTGCCAGAACAGTCATGTCATAGATAGGTGGCATGACTTTTCCACATACATATCACCTGTGTTCTGTGTTAGAGAATTTGAAGGCTGACGTTCTCTTAACGATATGGCAACTATGTTGCTAATGTGTTCCAAGATGGGATGAGAACTGAGCAGATATTTACACTTTCTGGCGTAGCTTCAGTACAATCATTTACACTTTCCCGCTTGGCTCCAGTGCAACCATTTACACTTTCTGGCTTGGTTACAGTACAGCCATTTACACTTTCTCGCTTGGTTTCAGTACAATCATATCACTACTGGCTAGCTCTGTTTCTGTGATTGGTAGTCCCGGTCCTTCTTCTCTCACAGGAGTGTCACAGACGTACTGGATATAGCAACTGTCCTTCAGACGAGCACCAGAGATTTTCTCCTCGCAACAGCAGAAGAAGTAGAACTGAGCGTAAAGATCTCTAAACGCTTTGCCAAAGACTAGGTACGTCACGCAGTTGGTGGCAAAGTTGGAATAGTACAGCAGCTCAAACATTCGCTGGAGGCGGAACTCGTGGAGGTACAGGGCGGGCCTGAGGTTCAAGAACTGCACAAACAGAAGGCGGATTCTGATGGCGTGGCTAGGGGTGTGCAGGCCGATGAAGGTGATTGACACGGCGAGGAGCATGGCAGTGACACGCCCATAAGGAGAAAGACAGAAAAAATGGACGTGTCTCTGGCGACCTGAAAAAAAAATAAAACAAAGTTAATCCCACAAAGGTAGAAATAAAACTAAACAAAAAGTTGGAAAGCAGGTTTCACATTTATCTGCACATCGTCGTGCAGACAGCAGATAATACATAATACTCAATTCCCAGCCGTACGATGCTTTACCTCAGCTCTTCACCTTGTCGGCTGCAAAGAATACTAGCCTGTAGTTCCAGTGAGACTAATGACAAGACAAGACAATGTCCAGATTCATGTGTCGTAGTTCTGCTTCTGAGTTTCTCTGTTCACAAAACTGTCCCCTATTCGGCATATTACCGAATTCTCTCAAAAGTTCTCTTTAAAAAAAAAAAAAAGGAAGAAGGCAAAGGAAAAAAAAAAATCTCATGGGACTGGTCAAGTAATATGGTGTAGTAGTAAAATGGATTTTTGAACACAGAAAGTTAGGTAAGTCATTTTGGAATCTAAAAGTTGGGTTAAAAACAAAGTTATGTCCCGTAGATTTGTTAACTAATTGTTTACGTTTCAGTCCCTCTTAATTTAGTGTTTACATATCAGGGGCGTGGCCACGGAGCTCGTGGAAGTAGAGACTAATCAGATGATAAAGAGAGGAAAGTTAGGCTTTGTGTCAAGCAGTCTTAGATTGTGTCTGTTAGAGTAGGCCGTAGTTTTATAGTGCAGGAACTTAGTGTCTTAGTTGTCGGCAGTGGTTTTTGTAGCATAGAATAGTGAATCTAGTATGTCGTAAGAGTCTGACTTCTCAGCCCTACATTTCACTAGTATTATACTTTAATGACTCTGAGCTTAAATTTCCACTGTAATTTGACTCTATTGTATTTAACCAGTGTATCAACGGCAGACAGTCAAGATTTCACTCTTTCAAACAGTCGAGGTCCATCTCTTTCGTCGTTGCTTCCTTATCGGCTTTAGTGCCTGCTTGGAGTCTGGCGGGTGTCTGTTGGTGTCTGCTTACTATACGCTTACAGATCAACTCTCTCAGGAACGGACAATCACCCAGAGGCATTGCAAGTAGCAGCTGTGTAGATTATAATTGCTTTATTTGGTGTAAGTGGTGACATAATGGCGATGACGATGAGTGGAAAACACTGGCATTGACATTCTAAATAACACGACACGACGTCACTCCAGCAAGACGACATATAACACGACACGACGTCACTCCAGCAAGACGACATATAACCCGACACGACGTCACTCCAGCAAGACAAACATATAACACGACACGACGTCACTCCAGCAAGACGACATATAACCCGACACGACGTCACTCCAGCAAGACGACATATAACCCGACACGACGTCACTCCAGCAAGACGACATATAACACGACACGACGTCACTCCAGCAAGACAAACATATAACACGACACGACGTCACTCCAGCAAGACAAACATATAACACGACACGACGTCACTCCAGCAAGACAAACATATAACCCGACACGACGTCACTCCAGCAAGACGACATATAACACGACACGACGTCACTCCAGCAAGACAAACATATAACACGACACGACGTCACTCCAGCAAGACAAACATATAACACGACACGACGTCACTCCAGCAAGACAAACATATAACACGACACGACGTCACTCCAGCAAGACAAACATATAACACGACACGACGTTACTCCAGCAAGACGACATGTATGATTCCAGATGTCTACTAACGTCAAGACGACTTCGACCCCAAAAGAATCCTACCACATACTAGATTCACTATTATTATGCTACAAAAACCACTGCCGACAACTAAGACACTAAGTTCCTACACTACAAAACTACATACTACTCTAACAGACACAATCTAAGACTGCTTGACACAAAGCCTAACTTTCCTCTCTTTATCATCTGATTAGTCTCTACTTCCACGAGCTCCGTGGCCACGCCACTAAATTAAGAGGGACTGAAACGTAAACAATTAGTTAACAAATCTACGGGACATAACTTTGTTTTTACCCAACCTTTAGATTCCAAAATGGATTACCTAACTTCCTGTGTTCAAAAATCCCGTACACTAATAGAACGGAAAAAAAGACACACATCTTAATTGATCGGAATACCAAGAACCGCACACGATGGACATGCATGACTGCCTGCGCTTCCAGCACGGCACATAATATCATGTAATTTACCGCATGGTATCGAAGTTTTTACGTTGCAAATATCAGAGTGTTAGTGTTTGCTTCAGTAACAAAACTGAAATCTCTCACTGAGTGTAAGTCATACATGAGATACTGTGCCACTTAGCAGATCTTCATTAAGCTACAAAAACTCTTCTGCGCTGAGTGGGTTTCTCTCCTGAAAAATATGATGAAGAATGTGACAGGGATATCCAAACATTCCACCTTTCAAATTGTTATTAGCTCAAGTTAGATGATTCTTTGATCGTAAGTAAAGTATTAGCAATGACTTCTCGTTTAAGAGTGACAGACATGGCGCTACTGTCGACAGTGATTGAAAGGAGAAGGTGGCAATGGATTGGCCAGATTATGAGAATGACAGACGAATCATTACAATGGACAGCTCTGATATGGATACCACAGGACAAAGGAAACATGTGACGACAAAGACATAGAGACATACAGCAGAAAGAATGCTGGTAAACGAAGGACTGACATGGGAGACAACCAAGAGTATAGCGAAGGACCGACGAAAGTGGAAATCTCTTGCTACAAGCAGCTCCATGTGTCTTGGACACTTAAAGGAGAGAGACAGACAGACAGACAGAGACAGAGAGAGAGAGAGAGAGAGGGAGTGACTGAAGTTTTTGGTCGCGACATTTCAGAATTTCGACAGTTAAGAAGAGCAAGAAACACATTCAGCAATAAAGATAAACGGTTCTTCCACAACAAGAACTCCGCACAAGCTTCTCTTCTTCCTTTTTCAAGAGTCTGTGACCTTTAACGACAAAATGGTGCTTAACTTTATAACACGGCGTTTTCATAAGAGTATTACAATTTCCATCCAGACAAAAAACAAACTTCTAACGGCTCTTGACCCTTCTCAAATAAAACCTTCCACGTCATCGCTGCCAAGAGTACCATCAGCCTTGTCTTATTGTTCTACAACCTTCACCGCCTGCGAGATTAAGGTTTTAAAATAGATATTTTTAAAATTGTGTCGGATAATTCAAAGATCGGCAACATCGATTTATAACAAGAAATATATTAGCAGGAACGCCTCTAGTGACTGGCTGGCCAGGACAGACCATCCAGACAAGTTTGATTAACAGGCAATGTGCAGGCCGGACGAAAACAGATGCACGTAAGTCCAATCAAGAGTAAAAAATTCTCTTGTCTCTTGTACAAAAGAAAGTATATATCTACATAAAAGCTGGCCGATAATGTGATGTATCCATGAAGTTATAAGAACATGTGGTTTACCATATTTCCATGTACTTTATATAAGCAACATATAGTTCACACGTAGAATCGTCGGTGGAGTCTTGCATGTAACTTAAATGTCGTGGCGTCAGGCTCACATTTTAGTCTTGGCACTGAACTCAAAGTTCATTCCTAACTTTAAGTTTCACTTCCTATCCTTAGTAACATTCTCTCTCTCTCTCCTCTCTCTCTTTCCTCTCTCTCTCTCTCATTTCTCTCTCTCATTGAACCTTAAGTGTCCAAGGCACATGGGGCTTCCGCAAGGCTTTTCCCCAAACGCCTGTCCTTTGCCTTTTTTCCACTCTTGCCCAGGTGAGCCCTCTATTGCTCAATATCCTCTCTGTTGTTCTTTTCCATGTCCCATTTAGTCTACCCTTACTCTTGTTCCCCTGTGGTGTCTATCTTAGTGCTATTTTTGGTAGTGAGCAGTCAGTCATCTGGAGCACATGTCCCAACCATCACCAGCGTCTTTCCTCAATAATTGCTGTCAGTGGCTTCATCTGCGAGCCCTCTATTCCCTCATAATTAACCCTGAAATTGTCAAGATGGAAGACAGGCCAAACAGTGGCATGGGAATAAGTACAGAAAGATAGTTTTGCAACGAATTCGTCAAAATCTTCCTACCATAATTGTGGCTTTTACAACTAACTCGTCAAAATTTTCCTACCATAATTGTGGCTTTTACAACTAACTCGTCAAAATCTTCCTACCATAATTGTGGCTTTTACAACTAACTCGTCAAAATCTTCCTACCATAATTGTGGCTTTTACAACTAACTCGTCACAATCTTTCTACCTCGACTGCGGATGTCTTCTGTGGTATCATTCTGTGGTATCATTCTGTGGTATCATGCTGTGGTATCATTCTGTGGTATCATTCTGTGGTATCATTCTGTAGTATAATGGTAGGAAAGAACTGGCACTCTATGTTCCCTGCGCATTCTTCTTTCTCTGACCTCTCCTGATCTCTTATCCTCTTTTCCTCCTTTGAAGATGTTCTTTAGGCGAACAAGGCTGAAAGTCATCAGTTATTTGTGCGTGTTTTTT
Source organism: Achatina immaculata (assembly GCA_009760885.1). NCBI lineage: Eukaryota > Metazoa > Mollusca > Gastropoda > Stylommatophora > Achatinidae > Lissachatina > Lissachatina immaculata. The sequence goes on from CM019694.1 coordinate 5,321,213, forward strand.
TTTCCCTTAGTCAATATTCTTCTTCTTCTCATTATTATTATTATTAGTACTATTATTATTATTATTTGACTTCAGTTACGACGACGCTGTCCAATCTGGCAATCAGCAACTCATAGCTGAAATGCTTACGTCAGGGTTTGCGAACTACACCTGACCAAGACCCTGTCCCACCTCCCTCTGTTGGTACCCGCAGTAACAAGCCTAGCTTGGCTAAGAAGGCAGGGATCGTCATAATCCTCATTGTAGTGGAGTTTGCTAAAGAAGTATTGCACACACACACCCCGTTATTTTAGCTGTACTCTAGGGGCTGAAAGAGATAGCTGTCATAACCCGTTCCCAAGCCGACACCCTCAATATCTTCACGACATCGGCAGCAGAGAACACCAGCTCACAGTTCTAGTGAGACTGAAGAAGAAGTGAAGGTTCAGACTTTTGTGTGAATGCTCTCTCTCTCTCTATCCCCCCCCTCTCTCTCTCTCTCCCTCTCCCTCTCCCTCTCTCTCCCTCTCTCTCTCTCTCTCAGAAATTATCTTACTGTATTTTACTCACCGTTCCTCTTCCTCCTTCTTGTGAAGAAAATGATGTTTCAAATTTATGAATTTTTAATGTTTGGATTTAAAAAGAAATAGTATTTATTCTCCATTTATTTTAAAACCGCGGATAACTGAAAATGCGGATAACTGAAACTGCGGATGGAGGTCGCGGAGCGAGGGGAGGGGGGGGGAGGGGGAGAGAAAAAGAGAAGAGATGCTGTGATCACAAATGAGTAAATTCTTATTGCTCAAGTTGTTTTTTAGAACTCTCATTTACATAAACATTGTTTACAGACAAGTTGTTATGGCTATGCATACACTTCATATTTAGCTTAATTACAAACTATCATATCCTGTTTCATCCGCCGATGTAATCTGTTTCTTCACTGTTTAAACTGGAAGTTAAAACGTTTAACCTAAGTCTTCTTTGTCTCCTGTGCAACTTTCGTGTTTGACATTTTGGGTATAGTCTGATCACAAACGCTCTTTTCAGCAAGTTATGGTAGTCTGACCTTCTGTTATTAAAATATATTTTTTGTCATTAGAATTCCACTGTTCTTTCTTTCTTCTCCGTCTTTATTTTCTTCTTTCAATCTTTCCACGCTGTGTTTTCACATTTTATTTGGTTAAAAAATGTCTCCTGTCATAATTTAACTATTACTAGTTCAGTCCTGACATTTATTCCTTTTTCACCAAATTTAACAATAAAAAAGTGTTTCAAATTGTGCTCCGCGGAACCCTTGTTCTCGGCCATCGCTATCTCATGTTCCGTGAAGCAAATTTAAAATATTCTTCCACACTACAAAAGCAGGCCAGTAATTATAATTAGAACTTTTTCAAATCTGAATAAGAGACTTTTGCCAAAGGCGGAACTATAACAAGTAAAGTTTCTTGCTTGTTTTATTTTTTAAAGATATCATTGTAGCCGAGGCAACAGCGCATGCGCCTGGCATGTTTGCCTCATGGCAAGATCTTACATGAAATTACAAGTGGCAATTTATCAGTGGCGGCGGTTAGGCGCGTTGAGGCAAGTTTAAAAAAAAAAAAAAGGAAAATAGGTAAATGTGAAAGTGATTGTGTATACCAGCGGTAAGACGTAGTTCTAGAGCAAAAAATAATTAATTGCTCTTCGTGTAAATGATACGTGATTGAATATCCATAACTTATGCATAGAACTAACGAATAAAATTTCCTAGGCCAAATGCAAGGCCAACAACGTCGTCGTTGTGTTTTATCACTTCATCTTGTTCAGATGGCAAAACAAGGACAAAAATCAGACAAAAATATGACGGAAAGCTCGTAAACTATAGTTCAACATGGACAAGTAAAAAAAAAAAAGTTGTGTGTGCAAAATGAAACATTATTAAACAATGGTAAATTGTTTCCTATAAAACTAAACTGACATGTAGAGGGTAAACCTTCACAAATAAAAACTCCCAACTGTTGAGTGTTTCAGAAGTCTACAGTCCAATACAGGAAAAGCTTTATTTCGTGGATATGTATACCTGGACGGCGGTTTGGTAGGCTCAGTGGTTAGGTGCTCAATCTACTAATCCGGTGGTAAGGGTTCAAATCCCAGCAGTAGGGACTTTTTCCACAACACACACACACAAGGCACCAGGGTCCACCAACTCTCTAAATATGTCTACCAAAGAAATCTGGGAAGGTAAATCCGGCCGGGCGATATACTGACCATATCACCATTTCGTGTACCCAAAGTCTTGGAAATACGGGCCTATCACGTTTCCCTAAAATTTACCTTGATGGCATGGAAACAAAATGTTACTTTTTTTCCTGTACATCTAGCCAACAAAGTCACTCACTCAGCATGATATCATGTTAGCTATCGTATAGTACAGTTGTTCCAAACTACAAAGGAATTCTACCCCCCCTCCCGGACGAATTTTAAAAAAGGGGGGGGGGGGTTGGACGGAAAGAATGGGGAGTGACAGACGGACAGATCAGACTGTTGGAATACTGATATATAAATATACTTTCATATATTTTTAAGCATGAAGAAAGAGGGGTGGAGTGCATTTTGATATATGGTAACAAGAGTTCAGGAGAGAAAAAAACCAAAACTTGAGAACCACCGGTACAGCAAGACCAGATGAGGCCCGTACGATCGGTGATTATCTAGCAAAACCTTGTCAAATTTGGGGCAGAGTGTATGAAAAACAAGCTTGCTCTACGCTTCGTTCTGATAATTCAGTTTCCAGACGTCAAATGATGTTGCCTGACTGAGATAATAAGGCGAGAAAAGTTTGGCAACATCACTTCTAGTATATTCTATCTGTTCAATAACTTCTCTCGCCTTCTCCCTTATTTCCCTAAAATCCCGTATTTTCCTTAGACCGTCGCTCAGTGCAGACTTGCTTCGCTTCCCGTAACTTTCTCTACCTTCTTACTATGCTTCTGGGCAAGTCTCTGATCGAATGTAGTTAAGCTTATTAAATTAATGGACCTCGTTATGAGAATCATTATTTCTAAATCGTCACATCGAAACAATAGCTATATTCTTTACATAAGAAACAAAGTAACACATTAGAAATGGGACGAAACTTAACAATCTCAAATTATGACCTAGAAAAAAACAGAGACTCCTTCAGTTTCTACCCTTTTGTTTCCAGGCGTCTATTAGGACCAAAATAAATCTCGTGTATGGCTGGCTCAGAAATTGGGACAACGAAAACAATCTGAAGGGCGTTGACATTTTCAACAGGAAAAATAATAGATGGATCTATAGAGAGGGGGGAAATTTACAACTGCAGCTACTGAAAATAACAAGTAGAGAGCGGAGATGTGCATCTACTGAAAATAACAAGTAGAGAGCGGAGATGTACATCTACTGAAAATAACACGTAGAGAGCGGAAAGGTGCATCTACTGAAAATAACAAGTAGAGAGCGGAGAGTTGCATCTGCTGAAAATAACAAGTAGAGAGCGGAGAGTTGCATCTGCTGAAAATAACAAGTAGAGAGGGGAGATGTGCATCTGCTGAAAATAACAAGTAGAGAGCGGAGATGTGCATCTGCTGAAAATAACAAGTAGAGAGCGGAGAGTTGCATCTGCTGAAAATAACAAGTAGAGAGCAGAGAGTTGCATCTGCTGAAAATAACAAGTAGAGAGGGGAAAGGTGCATCTACTGAAAATAACAAGTAGAGAGCAGAGAGTTGCATCTGCTGAAAATAACAAGTAGAGAGCGGAGATGTGCATCTGCTGAAAATAACAAGTAGAGAGCGGAGATGTGCATCTGCTGAAAATAACAAGTAGAGAGCGGAGAGTTGCATCTGCTGAAAATAACAAGTAGAGAGCGGAGAGTTGCATCTGCTGAAAATAACAAGTAGAGAGGGGAAAGGTGCATCTACTGAAAATAACAAGTAGAGAGCAGAGAGTTGCATCTGCTGAAAATAACAAGTAGAGAGCGGAGAGTTGCATCTGCTGAAAATATTAAGTAGGGAGCGGAGAATTGCATCTGCTGAAAATATTAAGTAGAGAGCAGAGAATTGCATCTGCTGAAAATATTAAGTAGGGAGCGGAGAGTTGCATCTGCTGAAAATATTAAGCAGAAAATGGAGAGCTGCATTTGCTGATAGCAAGTACAGAATGGAGAGTACATATCTAGATCAAAGTGGAGAGTATAAAACTCATTGTATTAACAATAAGAGAAGTGAAAGGTAGAGAATTCAATCTGTTAACAGTAATGAAGTTAAAGGTAGAAAATTCAATCTGTTAACAATAAGAGTTGTGAAGGGTACAAAATTCAATATTTTAATAATAACAGTTGTGGAGAACATAAAATTCAGTCTGTAGAAAAATTAATCGGTCAACTATAAGGAACAGGAATTTTAGAAAATTCAACCTGTTATAAGTAGGAAAAAATGGAAAGTGAAGAAATGGATATGTTAAAAACTGTAAAAATGTTGCAATGTATATATACATTTGTTACAAAGAGTAGTAACACAAAATGTTACACTGAATCTGTTAAATTTAATAAGAGCGGGGAATGGAGAGCTGGTTTGTTAAGAATAAGAGAATATATAAATATGTAAGTATATATAGTAAAGGTTAATAAAGAATTAGATGTTCACACAGGAGTTATATAACATTTCTTTCCCCTCTTTACATTCACGCAGGTGAAGACGCAGTCTCATGTAGCGGCCTGTGATCTTAAGAGCTGACAAGCTTGCGTCAAAGTTGGCGAACAACAGGCAAACAAGACCCTGTCCCACCTCTCCATTGGTACCCCCAGTAACAGGCTCTACCTAGCTATGGGACAGGGACCGCTAAAGTTCTCGCTTGGCTGTGGAGTCTCCATCGTTGCACCCCCACCCCTCCACCCCAGCCACTGCTTTTGTTCTCTGGGCGTGCGAAAATAGCCGCTATAACACGCTCCATAATCGACACAATACATGGGACTCAAAACCTTCCAACCAACTCACAGTTCCAATGAGATACAGCAGCAACAATAACAACAACAACAGCAACTCATAAACTATACTACTGGACAAAAGTTAAGGGCCGGTCATTAATTTCAAGCATATGTTTATTTTGATTGCTGTACTAAAACTGTAAATAAATTTATTGTAGAATCGTGATTAAATTGCACTCTCAGGCAGTCCTCTATGTAGCCGGGGCATAAACAACACCAACTGTTCATCACAACAAGTGTAAAAATCACGTGCAGTAGCATCGTCCTAGACAAAATGTTAGGGCATTTTAAAAAGTGTCAGCATGACCCGGCAGGTAATTAAATCGTGCTGATTTATGCTGCACGTGCAAGAGGCATCCTTAGTGAACACTTCTCACCTTCGAATCATTTTTATTAAAGCGGTTTAGGGGTATTCTTGTCATTTGAAAAACATCATGCCACCGTGAAAGGCGTTTTAGCAGCTTTGAGCGTCATCGGGTCATAGCCTTGGTTGAAAGCGGTTTATCTGGCCGTGAAGTTGCACGGCGTTCGGGGATGTCCCATTCTACCATCCAAAGGCATTTGGAGCCATTTCGCTCAACCGGAGGAGTTGAAGACAGGCATCGTTCAGGCTGACCTCGTTGCACGAGTAGACAAGATGACAGATACCTGCAGCTGTCAACACTTCGCATCTGGACAGTAACGTCTTTCACTCTCAGAAACCAGCTAATGAATACGGCAAAACGTCACTGTTAGCGGCAGAACAATTCGCAGGCGTTTAAGAGAATCTGGGCTGGTTTCACGACGACCAGCAGTAAAAATACCTCTTACTCCAGCGCTCACTGCAGAGCTAGAGTTGTCTGATGCTGGCAGCAGATCCGTTGGACAGTGGGCTGAAATTCTTCTCACGGAGGAATCCCGCTTCAGTATGTCCTTCAGTGATGGCAGAATCCGTGTTTGGAGAAGGCCAGGGGAACGGTTTTGTGACGCCACTATCCAAGAGGTGGATCGTTACGGAGGGGGATCAATCATGCTCTTGGGTGGCATCAGCAGGCACGGCAGGACTCCCCGCCCCCATGTCATTCATGGCACCTCAATCGCCCAGCGATACTTGAATAAAATTCTACATCCCATTGTCCAGCCTACCTTGCAAGCCATGGGTGCATGGGCAATCCTACGAGACGATAACGCAAGACCACATCGGAGTCGTGTCGTAAAAGATTTTCTTCAACAGCAAACGATCATTAGAATCGATCTGTCGCCACATTTGGGATGTCCTAGGCAGACGGGTTTCAAAAAAAATAATCCTCCACCTGTTGAAGTCACCAGCTGACCCTTTTCCTTCAACAAGAGTGGTAGGCCGTTAACAACCCTGGTTAAGTCGATGAGGCATCGGTGCGTCGAATGTCTGGCAGCGAACGATGACCACACGCGATAATGACATGTTTGTTGTTTGAAGACCACTCTTGCGAAGTTTTGGACAAGGGGTGAGTGATTTCGCCAGCGTGCAGTATGTGTATTTCTATTCTGATTTGCAAGCGAAACGATTGAATTTGTTCAGTTTTAAAAGCTGTTTTCTTTGGTCTTAATGGCTTGTTTGTTAGTCAGTTGATTTTGTTTTTGTAACAATTGAAAAAAACCGGCCCTTAACTTTTGTCCAGTACTTTATATTTCATTTGTTGGTAAATCCTGGTTGTTGTTATTGTCGTTATACCTCATCATGGTAGTGAACTTAAACCTGATGTCCTGCCGAAGACTTTGCAACACATAAACCTTATCATGCAGGGAGTAGCTAAGTAACTTTAAAAAAAAGAACTTAATATTCTGGCATCTCAGCTGACTCCACCACCTACATTTACCCACTGATCTCTACTTCAGCTGACCAGACTGTAAAATGAGCACTGCCTGTTACTGGAAGCACAGACTGAAGGTATGAAAGGTTGTAGCCCAGCTGTGTTTCACTGACCTTCATCATCATCATCATCATCATCATCATCATCATCATCATCGCCTTTCACTCCCTTGAGAGCATAGGCCACGGACAAAGGCTCTCCAGTAATCCCTGTTCTTGAAATTATTCCCTGCTTACTTCCATGTGTATCCCTTGTCTCTGAGCACTGTTATAATTTCTCTTCTCCAAGAAAGTCTAGTTCGTCCTCGTTTTCCATTTCCTTGAGGATTCCATGTCAGTGTCTGTCTTGCTATGTTGGTGTCGGATTTCCTCAGAGTGTGGCCAATCCACCTCCACTTCTTAGACATGATTTGTAGCTTCATAGGTTCTTTTCCCGCTCTTTCCCAGACCTCCTCGTTCCTGATCTTGTCCTGCCATTTAATATTTAAAATCCTCCTCAAGCAGTAGTTCATGAATGTTTGTATCCTCTGTTGTTTTGTCTTGGTCATAACCCATGTCTCTGAACCATGCAATAGGACATTCTTTACGTTTGTATTTAAAAGTCTAAGTTATGTTCTAACATTCCAACATGCAGTGGTAAAAGGTGTCCTGGTACTCAGATGGGGTGTCGGTTCTGCAGCTTCCTTTCGGCTTTGACTACACAACATTATGCGCTCTTTCATTGATCTTAATCACTATAAAATCTTCATTCATATCAAAACGATGTACAGAGAAAATACTAAGAAAATAAACAGAGGAGAGGGGCATTCAGAGGTAGATCACGGTCAAGAAAGAAGGCAGATTCTCTGTTACAGAGAGGGGAAACAAAACCCCACAGACCTATAGATCACAGCTCGTTTGGAGCAGTTTTTTTTTTATTTCAAGCTGTCATTCATTCATTTGCATGTCCCTTGCGGAACCTTGCCTCCCTAACAGCACTCCTCTAGGCCTCTCGGTTGTAAGCAAGATGGCCTGCTGCTCCTGCATCCATTTTCAGATCATCAACGATGTCTTGCAGTCATCTTCACCTTGGTCTTACTCTCTTTCTTTTTCCCATTATGTACCCTTCCAAGACGGTCTTCTCTAGATTATCATGACGTTTAATGTGTCCAAAATATTTAAGTTTTCTCTGTTTAATCCTTTTTACTAGCCAACCTTCTTCAATATTAAGTTCTTGTAGTAAGGATATATTTTTTTCTTTTTGTGTCCATGATATTTGAAAACTCTTCTGTAGCATTTATATTCAAAGGCATTTATGTGTTTCTCAGCTATTTTGTTAAGTGTTCAGGTCTCACAAGCGTATGTTGCGAGGGGAAAGATGCATGCCTTAAAAATCTTATTTTTGTGGTTCTGTCTGTTCTTCTCCACAGATTCTTTAGATGTTTTACTTTCTGAAGAGCGATAGATGTCCTCATTTTAATTTCCCTCCATTGTATCTCCATTATTATATTATAGTATCTCCATTATTTCAAGCTGTAGCCCTATAAAAATCAAGGATATATCGCTGCGGTCCCTTTACCTGCCTTCACAACTTGATATTAAATTAAAAGCCTCCATGAATATTCTCATTTTTAGACTTGATAGCCTTTTTCTCACTATGATGTACACAAGCAAATCTTAAGTTTGGAACCTATATTTGTTACGTGAGGCTGGACACGAGAAAAAGAGCACCATCCACTCCACCACCTTATAGCCCCGCCCCCCCCCCCCCCCCGCCTTTTTTTCCCCACAAAAAGGACCAAGAAAGTGCTTCAGTAGCCGAGTCTTTAATACATGCCTGAAATCGTGACACTAGGAAAGGAAATGAGATCATGACCAAGAAATTCCGTTGTTTAAATTCAATCTTCCACAGGAACCAGAATGAGATGTAAGCATACACACACACACACACACACACACACACATGTACACACAGTCTCCTGTATATATCTAGGCCGCCTCGACAACAATGACAACAACGTGTACATAGAGATAGTTTTAGTTTATGGCTTCAGGTACACATTTTTCAAATGAGAAGCAACGTACAGTATTTAGCACAGTTTTGTTATTAGAAAATTATTATACAAATCTCTTTAGACACTGTGCTAAATCACTTTACTGTGCGAAAGCCTCGTTATTTCTTATTTTGAAAAAGAAATAAATGATCACAGGCTTACAGGATTCCCCCAACCTGGTTACTCGTTCATGATTTCTAAGGATATATTTTTTTTGTGAATTTCATTTATTTTTCGCTCTAAGATTTCGACCAAGTATGCCTGTCACGTGACAATGAGTTTAATAACACTGTGGTTTAGAACTACTGGAAATGACACTTGTATTGGCGTCTGGAAAAGGAAACTTGGAAAAAACCGCCGAGAGAGAAGAGAGAGAGAGAGAGAGGCAGAGAGGAGGCAGGCTATACAGGCATCTTGTATATGGCTGAAACGTTTTCTAAACTCGAATTCCCCCAACAACCCGACTTAATCCTCTGTACGCAGGGGGAAGTCACACAGAGCTACACATGATATATTGTTTCATTTACTGATGCTCTGCAGAGCAGATATTATCCAGTGCTCCTCGTCGTGTACGCAGATGTCCTCCGTTTTAAAATCAATTAAGTTGGCTCCACGTAATGGACATCAGTACACACTTTTAAAATTCGTTTTCAAAATTTTAATGTCAAGACTAGAACCAAGAAAAGCTGGTAAATTTATAGAATTTGTAAAGGGATCTAAGATCTACGCTATATAACAACAGAGACTAGTGCTAAAAAGGGACAAATAAATATTTAAAATTCTCTAAATACAAATTCTATTTCTACAATTTAGTTGTAATTTCTGAGCTGGCTATGTTTGGTCATGCGATATTATGCATGAAGATAAACCAACAACAGGTTGGCTGCGATTTATCGAAATCGGAAACGAGAAATGATTATGTTGTAAAGGACGGAAAGGTCTAGGAAAAATAGATGTATACCCAAGGACAGAAGAAAATAGAGCAAAATAAAGATGCATTGGTAGAACTGAAGAAAATATAGCACAATAAAGATGCATTGGTAGAATTGAAGAAAATAGAGCAAAATAAAGATGCATTGATAGAACTGAAGAAAACAGAGCAAAATGACGATGCATTGGTAGAACTGAGTAAAATATAGCAAAATAAAGATGCTTTGGTAGAACTGAATAAAATATAGCAAAATAAAGATACATTGGTAGAAGTGAAGAAAATAGAGCAAAATAAAGATAGATTGGTGGATCTGAAGAAATAAGCAAAATAAAGATGTATTGGTAGAACTGAAGAAAATAGAGCAAAATAAAGATGTATTGGTAAAACTGAATAAAATAGAGCACAAATAATGATGTACTGACTAGTATAGAATGAAGATAAAAAGGCAAAGTATTTTGGGATTACATTCTCTAGAACGAAGATTACAAAGAATCTTAAACGCTCTTAACCTACCGAGCAACTGCCAAGAAACAAGAACATTTTTTTTCTTTTTGTTTTTTGTAATAAAAATTCGCTGTCACGATGTTTTATTGAGAAATGACATAATGTCCATGTTTAGCTTTTGAAATAATCTAAAATTATTGACTTTTCGTCTACGGAACAAAACCATCTTATCCTACATCTTATATCCTTCCCGTGCCGTTAAGCGTCACATAAGGCTCGAAAAGTAGTTCGCCAATTTTTCCTGTCTTCGGCGAGTCTTTCAACCTCATCAAAGGATTTTATGCCTGTTAATTTGGCCTCCCTTAACAATGTCCTCTTCAGAGTTTCACGAGGTCTGCCTCTTTTTCTTCGGCCTGTTGTGTTCCACTTGATAGCTTGTTTTGGGATTCTCTGATCATTTCTTCATCAAGTGACCTACATATGTTTTCTCATTTCTATTTTGTTTAAACGCCGTGTGAATGGCTAATGGTAGGTTCAAAGTTTAACACTGTCAGCTGTTTTTTCTCGTCCTGTCTTCCTGGAACATCCAGCAGGGAAGCTCACTGCAGCTGAAGGGAAGACGCTGAAGTTCAAACATCGTGTAGAATGGATTCTGGGTTACGGCGGCCTGTAGACCTGGAGGGTGGATAAACAAAAAAAGCGGCAACAGAAGCAGAGCTTCTTTAACAGACTTTCACTTCCATGGAGATCACGGTGATCCTTGCCCCTATCTGCCAGGCCGAGCCTGAACTTCTCACTGGGGACCACCAGTGGAGAGGTGAGACTGGGTGTTGGCCAGTTATCGTTTTATCTGACCTGGACGTCTGTGCCGCGAGTAATGTCAGTAACAAAAGTTACAAATATCTTCATTATCTTTGTCTTTCTTTCCCCCTTTTCTTTAGGATCTGTATTCTGCTTCATCCGTGTTGCACACAATAACATATAACAAAACATATAGACATACCCACATACACATAAACACGCATACAAGACACATACACACAGCACACACAAAGACATGCATACACTAAACACACACAAAGACATACATACAATAAACACACACACAAAGACATACATATACTAAACATACACAAAGACATACATACACTAAACACACACACAAAGATACACATACACTAAACACACACAAAGACAAACATTCACTAAACACAAACACAAAGACATACATACACTAAATACATGCACACAAAGACATACATGCACTAAACACGCATACAAGTAAATGTGCACAAAGCACTTTCTCTAGCTCATTTTTATGAAAAAAAACACATCACTTAATTACTGATTTAAAAGCGCAGTTAGACAGAACAAGCAGTTGTTAGGTTCAGCAGTTAGAATAAACTGGTCAAGATCCATAATCCTCTAAAAAATAAGTCGTCTCACTTTTTCAATCTTAGCCTTCATGCTCCTTCCTCAGAGAAAGCTAATTATTGTTTCCACATTGGGTATTCAGGCATACTTTGTGATCCACTCCCTATCCAGCTTCAGTGACTACCTACAATACTCATATCGGCGTCTAGAATGAACGCAAACTTTCATTTACATATACACCAGGCAGCGGTAAAAACGGCCAACATACAGTTCCATATTCCATCTGGCGATAGTTCTTTACGATTGGCCACGAAACCCAAAGGGCTGGAAAGGGGAGATAACATATTCTCAATATCCTACATAAATCGGGAGGTAATGGATGGATAGCAAAAACGATTCATCATAGGGCCTGAACAGGGTTATTGTTTTAGAAAGATAAGGAGGAAAAAAGGGCAAGAGGAATGATAATAGTTCAAGAGAGAGAACTGAGGGAGGAGGCGGGGAAAGGCATAGCTGAAATAATGTGAAAGATAAACCTTGGAAAAGAAAGAAAATATAAAAATGATAGGGAAAAAAAGCAGCAAGTCAAGTCAAGATGAAGGTCAGGTGGAGGCGGCGAGAGAAAGAGAGAGAGAGAGAGAGAGAGAGAGAGAGAGAGAGAGAGAGAGAGAAAGAAGGAGAGAGAGAGAGAGAGAGAGTTAAGAAATGTCTTTAATGAAATGTCATTTCAACTAACTTCAAAATTGTTGCTTGTTGAATGTAAATAAACTTTATTTTAAAAAGTTTGGACAGTTCAGTACCCGGCCGTAATTTATATTCAATATTTTTATAACTGTATAATTATTGTTTTATAACAAGTTGTATCAGTTATGCATGAATATTGTGTCAGTTATACCTGATTACTGTGTCAGTTATACCTGATTACTGAGTACAGTGTAGTCACGATACCCAACTGCAGTTTTATAAATTTGGAATTAAAATCAGTACCACAGAAAAAAAGATGCAAGATGCAATAACCATACCAGTCCAAGGAAAGGAAATGTAAAAGTAATGTTAAATGGAACATGGGGGAAACAAACCTACAAAGGAAGGAAAGAATGCCAAGACAAAAAAGGATGAAAAAATGAGAACACATTAAGAGTAATGGGTATGATAAGAGGAGGAGAAAAGGAAAAAAAAGTATAGACTATAGAAGTGAACTAAAGACCGGGGGGGGGGGGGGGGGGGGAGAGAAGGAGAGCAAGAATGAAGTACAAAATGTTAATGAGAGTTCACTACATAATTTCAGTAGTTTCTTTTACAAGAGAAACACTTGCTTAATCTCTTATTACAGACTAAAAGGATCAGCAGTAAAACATTTGTTTAATCTCTTACTACGAACTAAAAGATTCTGCACTGAAACATCTGTTTAATTTCTTACTACGAACTAAAAGATTCAGCGCTGAAACATTTGTTTAATTTCTTACTACGAACTAAAAGATTCAGCACTGAAACATCTGTTTAATTTCTTACTACGAACTAAAAGATTCAGCACTGAAACATCTGTTTAATTTCTTACTACGAACTAAAAGATTCAGCACTGAAACATCTGTTTAATCTCTTACTACAAACTAAAGGATTCAGCACTGAAACATCTGTTTAATTTCTTACTACGAACTAAAAGATTCAGCGCTGAAACATTTGTTTAATTTCTTACTACGAACTAAAAGATTCAGCACTGAAACATCTGTTTAATTTCTTACTACGAACTAAAAGATTCTGCACTGAAACATCTGTTTAATTTCTTACTACGAACTAAAAGATTCAGCACTGAAACATCTGTTTAATCTCTTACTACAAACTAAAAGATTCAGCACTGAAACATCTGTTTAATCTCTTACTACAAACTAAAGGATTCAGCACTGCTTTAGCAAACAATTGATTACCTGACAAAATAGTTCTTCTTAGTCTTGGATCACACATCTCAAAGTGTCAAAACATTATGTAACCTCACCCGGAGACGACCTCCCGCAATTTTAGAAACAAATACCGGCAATTCTTTTTTGGCGGGTCTAACACCGCGTCCCCAGCATGCCTTAATAGAACGGAAACGGGAGTTTTATCAGTACAGAGACTTAGACCTTGCTGCGAACTTTAAGTTAAGATCATCGTGCCCTTCATGGCAAAGAACGTTTCTGCGCGAATAACTTTTTTTTTTAGTTTAGAAAATAAAATATGCATTGTCCAAAGAATCTCGGTATTTACATTTTCTGTTTTAAAATTGAAATTTAAAAAAAAATAGCGAAAGAAAAGAGAACTGCTGAATATTTCATTCATTCCACAAATTCTGAAAGTTTTTTTTCCTTTTTAATTTATATTACAATAAATACCCCAAGTGTATGCAAGAGAATCAAAAAGTAAAGGCAATTTGGAAACTACGCGGTGACTACAACGGACAGAAGCCCACACAGTACATGTTCGCAATGGCTGATGGGTACTTTGAATACGCACAGCGCAGAGGTCTGTCCTTAGGTTAGTTGAAGCCACAGAAAAAAAAACAATAAAAACCATGGAAACCCCAAAACCGCTATCACCCCCCCCCCCCCTTTTCCGCTCCGCTGTTGGATTGCACCACTGTTCAACAACGCGCATTTGTGAGATTTCTTTTGGCAGCTATCGCGAAGCCTGCTTAAATCCACCGTAGGATGTGTGATCACATATGGAAACAACATGAACATACGACGAGAAACTTATGAACTGTTTGAAGGTTTCAAGCGAGAAGACCAAGTGTAACTGACCAAGTTCGATCTAGTCGGCCATTAACATCACGCACACACAAGCCCACATTAACAGGGCCGCAAGTCTTGATCATAGAAGACCACCATCAGATCACCATGTCCACTGCTGTGGGCCTGATCTGGCGCCATGTGGCTGCCACGTCTACAGTCCACATACACAGCTCTGCGAGATGGCAGATCCATCTCTGATGATGAGGTTAAGGAAGTGATGTTGATCAGGCTACGAGAGCATTCGAAAAGGCTCTTCTCCCAAGTAATGAAGAAACTAGTGGGACGATACAAAAAGTGCATCGACTTGCAGGGGGACTAGAAGTGATATAACCGTTATGTTCATTTACTCACAGCTGTCTGTATCAAATAGCACCTTTTTTTTTGTCTTGTAATTCTACGTACAGTGAATCTGTAGTATTTTTCTTGCCAGACACGCTGTGGTATACATTCAGCAACACCATCAGCCACATCATTAATCCTTTTCTTCAGTTCTCGCAGAGTGTTTGCTTCCTGATTGCAGACCTTGCTTTCTGACTGTAGTCCTTGCTATCTGACTGTAGCCCTTGCTTTCTGACTGTAGTCCTTACTTTCTGACTGTAGTACTTGCTATCTGACTGTAGTCCTTGCTTTCTGACTGTAGTCCTTGCTTTATGACTGTAGTCCTTGCTTTCTGACTGTAGTCCTTGCTATCTGACTGTAGTCCTTCCTTTCTGACTGTAGTCCTGCTATATGACTGTAGTCCTTGCTATCTGACTGTAGTCCTTCCTTTCTGAATGTAGTCCTTCCTTTCTGACTGTAGTCCTTGCTATCTGACTGTAGTCCTTGCTTTCTGACTGCAAATCTAGTCTTTCAAGGCATAAATGAAATGCGAAGGAGAGAGTTTTCCATTAAATGAAAAATTATGTTTTCATTATTTTCGAAGCGTGGAAAAACAATAATTTCGAATTTATCCAGAAATAGCTTCCTTGTTATTGAAGTCTGGAAGATAAATAATTTTAATTCAATAAAAAAAAATGGCTTACTCGTCATCGAAATGTAGAAGATCACACATTTCCAGAGTATCCAGTAACAAATTCCTCATTACTGAAGTGTGGAAGATCATAAATGTCCAGAATATCTAAAACAAGTTCCTCATTACTGAAGTATGGAAGATCATTCATTTTTAGAATCTAAAAAATGAATTCCTTTTCATTATTTTCTCAGCAGTGAGACAAACAGTTCTATTATTTGTTCGTTTGTTAAAGCACGCTCAACAATCACTTCTGGATTTTCTTAAATCATGTTCTAAATATTCTTTAACATATTCTAACTCCCATATAGTCATATCAATCCAGACACCAGCATAACAAGAAAGGCACTGACAAGGAACTCCCAAGGAAATAGAAATGAGGGAAAGACCAGAACTACTTGGAGAAGGAAATTATGAAAGTGCTTTGAGACAAGGGATACACATGGAGGGAAGTTGAGAACAAATCCAAGAACAGGAATACTGCAGAAACTTTATCCCAAGAGAGTGACGGATAATGATTATGATGATGATATAGGTAAACCAGTTAATTTTTTTTATCGCCTCCATGATTTTGTAAATGAGGATATTTCTGGTATTACAGTGATAGAATAGGACAAGGTAGTCATCCTCCTTGCTACCTGATCCTATTTCTTAGCCTTAGCACTTCTTCCTCTACAGTTATATAAACGACCAAATCTAGAATCAGAAGGTAAACACATATTGCAAGAACTGAATCAAACGCTTTGTGAAATAGTTGAAACAGTTACTAGAGACATTCTTCAGTATACGTTACCGTAGGTTCAGGGTAAAGCTGAGCTTTGGCGAGATATTCAAGAGATAATACAAATTATTTTTCTATTAATTTCTCCTAAAACTTAGTGACGCTGTTTGTACAAAAATTTCAGTTAAAGTAGGCCCCATTTCTTTCTGAGTGGTGAGAAAAACAAAGGCGAACTATTTGTCAAAATGGACGCGTAAACTTTGCTCCTTTATCTGAAGCCCCGCCTTGGAAGTTCGTTTTCTGCTAATACAGTATCAAGGTGAAAGGACCCTAATAATTTTTTAAACGACTTTTCTGTAATCTTTTTTTTTAATCCTGCAATTTCGTGCACGCTTTTTTTGGCAGTCTGATGTAAGCACGTATGCTTTTGAAGGAATTTCACTACAGAAATTAGGCTGTTTTCAAATCCCTCATTTGTTCACGATAAGCATAGTCTGCTTACAGATTATCCTGATAATTATTATTACTGCTTTCATACGTGAACTAAGCTGCATTGTCTGCGAAGACTATTTTTCAAAGCGCTAAGGAAGATTGACTGCACGAATGGTAACAGCAATAACAGCGTGTTTTGTTAGCAGGAACTGTTAATAGCAAATAACAGTGTGTTTTGTTAGCGGGAACTGTTAATAGCAAATAACAGTGTGTTTTGTTAGCGGGAACTGTTAAGAACAGTAGTAGTATTGTGTTGTTATACCCGACGATATTTTGCCTGTCTGCTGTGCTATTTTAATAATACTATTTGTAGGCATATTGTCGCTTTACTTATTTAACTTGTATATTGAAATATAATGAGGCCTGTTAGAGAAGATGTACACAAAGAATATTACGATGCCATAAAATTGGAGGTTATGAAATACCAGAGATTAGATATGCTGATGATACAGTATTACTGTCCACAACACAAAAAGGAATGGAAGAAATAATTATGTCAGTCCGTAAGAACAGTGAAGAGCAAAACCTCCATCTTAATGCGAAGAAAACTAAGTGATGACAACTGACAAAACAAATATTGCAGCTGAAATATTTATCAATGAGGAAAAACTGGAAGAAGTGGAGAGTTTTGAATATCTTGGATCAGTACTGACTAATAATGGAGAAACAATGATGGAAATTAAAAGGAGGACATCTATCGCTCTTCAGAAAGAAAAACAACTAAAGAATCTGTGGAAAGGAACAGGCAGAACTACAAAAATAAGATTTTTAAGGGCATGCATCTTTCCCATCGCAACATATGGCTGTGAGACCTGGACACTTAACAAAACAGATGAGAAACACATAAATGCCTTTGAATGTAAATGATATAGAAGAGTTCTTCAAATATCATGGGCACGGAAAAGAACAAATATATCCATACTACAAGGACTTAATACTGAAGAAGGCTGGCTAGTAAAGAAGATTAAAGAGAGAAAACTTAAATATTTTGGACATATTAAATGTCATGATAATCTAGAGAAGACGTCTTGGAAGGGTACATAATGGGAAAAAGAAAGAGAGGAAGACCAAAGCGAAGATGGCTGCAAGACATCGTTAATGAACTGCAAATTGATGCATCAGCAGCAGGCCATCTTGGTCACAACCGAGAGGCCTACAGGAGAGCTGTTAGGGAGGCAAAGTTCCGCAAGGGACCTTCAAATGAATCAATGTATGTCTTTATTGTGGCTTGAAAATGTTATTCTTTTCTGTAATATGCGATCAGAGACTGACATCCCCACACTCCAAGCATTCCCATACGTGGCCTTCCGTACCAACACTCACTGAAGTGTGCGCCTTCTGATGGAGCCAGTCACACACAGGTTGTGGGTAACACGCGTTAAACCACTTCGTTCAGGAAAACGCCCACTTTCCCCTGTCCTTCCCCAATACGATCAACCTCTTGATGCGATTGTTAGCATTCAACCAGATACCGTCCTTCACAGGCAGGCTTGCGATGCAACCTGCATCTCCATTCTCATGCTCGAAATGGTGCTCCTGATGTAGACAACACCCCCATCCACCTTTTAGGCCTCGTGCCACCGATTCGTCTACTATGAAGGTCACAGGGTCACGTGGTTTTGGAGTGATGCTGAATCTGTCCCTGCACCCGGGCTTCTGTTTTACCTTGACCCCAGTCTCGGCAACCATGGCCAAGATGGATTACAGCCTCCGTTAGATTCCGCTTATTTGACACTTTAGTTCATTCCTGTTCTAGGGGGATCTGCTCTGGTTCGCAGCCTAGCAACAGCGTCTCTTCTGCCTCTGCTATCAGGATCTCCCTCGCTTAATGAGCTTGCCTTTTGTTAAGTTCAGTTCTGCCAGAAGGGACTGTTTGCCATCCTGGCAATCCTGAGGTATGTCTTCACTTATGCACACCTTTGCATTACTTTCATCCTGGACATGTTCGGCAAGTAGAGCATAGCCATGATCGGAGATTTTATTCTTATAATGAGATAAATATTTTAGACGCTTAAGAACAGAAATAACCAATTCTACATATAACAATCTTGACTCTCATGAAAGGCGTAACAAATTTTCTTAGTAACAGAAGATTCAAGAAATGCTCTCCGGGAAGCCATAAGCAATCCACGGAACAGGACTCTCACACTGACCACAGTTTAGTTAAAAAAAAACAAACCAAAGTTAAGGTTAAAACTGAAGACTGTTAAAATAATGACCAGAAATGCTACATTAAATATAGACATGTTAGGAAAATATAAAGAAATAAAAAACAAATTCAACACAGAAGTTAAAAATAGACATGATGCATTATCAAATTATGAAATATTATTTCAAGATGTAAGTGATTAACAAGTAACCTTAAAAGAATCATTTCACCAAGGATTAGAGGCATCGGTACCAAAGTTACACAGACAAGCCAAGAAAAAGTGGACGGCAGATGGCATTCTAGAAGTGTTGGAGAACGGAAGGAAGAACAGATCTGTCCAAATCAGTTTTAACTACAGTTCCAAAGAAAGCTGGAACAAGAGAATGCGATCAACATTGCATAATCAGTTTAATGAGCCACATCATTAAAAACACTATTAAGAATAATTAACTTGAGAATATGAAATAGGATAAAATCTGGCATCGCAGAAGAACAATGTGACTTTTTAAAAGAAAAAAAAAGTATAAGCAACGCAATTTTTATATTAAAAATTATAACAGAACTATCTCTAGAGGTAAACAAAGATTTATACTTGTGCATTATTGATTACACGAAAACTTTTGACAGAGTTATACATGAAGACATTATAAAAATGAAGAACTTAATATAGATGGTAAAGAGATGAGGAACAATTAGAATATGTACTTAGAGCAAAGAGCAGTAATAAGAGTGAATAATGACACAGGTGAGTATCAAGATATAAAACGAGGCGTAAGACAAATGTGTATTGTCATATGGTTTGTTCTCATTATACAGTAAAAATACGACATGCAATAACAATGTGAAAAGGAATTAAAATAGGAGGACACAATATCAATAACCTGAAATTTGCAGATAACACCATTCGAACAGATGAAAGCGAAAGCAATTTGTAGAAACTGTGAATAAGAAAACTGAAAAGTGCCCCCCCCCCAAAAAAAAGAGGCCCAGAGCTAAACAACAACCAGACAGAAACAAAGGTAATATTGAAGAGAATAAGCATACCAAGTGCTACATCCTTTCAAACGTGAAGACACTGATACAAGTACATAAATTTGGTTACTTCGAAACAACAATAACAGCTGATGGCAAGTGCAGAAATGAAATAAAATTATGACTAGATAAGGCAACCCCCTTGTATGTATTAATATTAGAGCAGGCAAATGAGTGGCATAGCACAAAATACGCAATGTTTATAGATTTTGAGAAAAACCTTTGGCAATGTCAACAGAGATGCACTGTGGAAAATCCGAAGATGGCATGGCCTCTCTCAAAAGACAGTGAATGTCATCAAAGCCCTATATGAGGGTTTTCAGTGCAAAGTTATCTGCGGAGAACATACCTCCAATAGCTTTAGGGTACAGACACGGGAGTAAAGGAAGGATGTGTACTATCACCAACATTATTTATATCAGAAGTAGATTGGTTAATGAAGGAGGCAACTTTAGACAAACACAGAGGATAACAATGGACTTTCGACACAATGCTGCAGGACCTTGACATTGTCGACGACACTGTCTACTGTCAGGCAGGCACAAAGATATGCAAGATAAAATAAACAAGCTAACTCAAAATGGTAGCAAAATAAGTTTAAAGATCAACATAGGAAAGACAAAGTTAATGAAGCAAAATGGGAACAACAGAAATGTACTGAGAGTAGATAACAAGTTAGTGGAGGAGGTCAACGGATTTGTATATCTTGGCAGTAGAGTAATAGAAGATGGAGACAACACAGAGAACATGAACAGCAGACTTACTAGAGCAAACCAGGCTTTTGTAATGCTGCAGACTATATGGAAATCTAAACAGATTTTTCAGGATATTTAAGAGTAATGTTCTAAGTGTACTACTCTATGGAAGTGAATGCTGGAAAATCACCAAAACAATAGAAAACAAGCTGAATTCTTTCCAGACTAAATGTGCACGAAGAATTAGAAGAATATTTTGGCCAAACACCATAAGAAACATCATCTTGTTGGCAGAAATGCAGATGAAACCACTGACAACAACTATTGAGGAAAGACGCTGGCGATGGTTGGGACATGTGCTCTGGATGACTGATAACTCATTACCAAAAATAAGACTAAGATGGACACCACAGGGGAACAGAATTAAGGGTAGACCAAAAAAGACATGGAGAAGAACAATAGAGAGAATGTCGAGCAATAGAGGACTCACCTGGGCAAGAGCGGAAACAAGGCAAAGGACAGGCGTATGTGGAAAAGCCTTGCGGAAGCCCCATGTTCCTTTGGCATTTAAGGTTCAGAGAGAGAGAGAGAGAGAGAGAGAGAGAGAGAGGCAGCTTTTCATGACATAAATAAGGTACTAACAAATAAGAAAACCTCCTTAAAAGTGTAGAAAAGAGTATTACACTATTACATAAAGCCAGTATTATTATATGATTGTGAAAGATGGACAGTCAACAAAAAGATAACAAAGAAACTGGAAGAAACAGAGATGGGTGTGATTTTGGGAAGATGCAACAAATATCCTGAACAGACAGAAAAAGAAACGAGGAGGTCTTTAAAGAAGCTTCAGAACAATGAAAGTTGTCCAGAGAAACGACGCTCCAGATTTTCCATCCAAGACGCAACGATTACAGACAGTTTTTTTTCCAGCGTCCAGCTACTCATCCTTCTCCCACCAGGGCCAACCCCGGCTTCTCTCCTCCCCGCTCCGTTTCCCCAGGCACGCTTTCGAAAACTCAGAGCGTCGCTCAAGCCTGTGCTCTGTAGTGTTTATTGTAATAAGTCCAGCAAAAACACTACTGCTAGCCAAACAGACAGACAGATTCTGATATTTTTTTTTTTTGCTTCAATTCAAACGTTTATTAACACGATCTTACATCTTTCCCGTGGCGTCATGCGCCACAGAGTGCTCGCAGTGTGCCTCGCCATGAGTCTCTAGTCCGGGCGGGTTTCTCAATCTCATCAAGGGATCTGTTGATCTTAGCTTCTCTTTAGGGTCTACTGAGTTCGACCTACTTTTTCTTTTGCCAGATGTTTCACATTTCATGCCTTGCTTTGTGGTTCCCTTATCTCTGCTTTAGTTCTGAATTCATTTCATTGTACATAGAGTATTTTTTCTTAAATATTTGTTTTCAAATGCATCCAGTTTGCTCTCTATTTCTTTGATTGTTTTCCAGCTTCCACATGCATACGTAAAGATAGTTATTACATTTAAACTAAATATTCCAAGTTTTGTTCTTGTCATTACGAATTTTGATTTCCATAGTTTTTTTTCCCAAGATTCTTAAAGGCCTATACTGCCTGTTCTATTCTGGATCTTTCCTCGTGTTTCCTTCCTGATCTATGTAATTTCTGAGATATACATAATGATCTACATCGTCTATTGCTGGTATTTCCAAATATTCTTTTTTTTCTTCTTGCGCAACTCTATTCGACATTATTTCTGTCTTTTCCTTGTTGGTCTAACGTCCTGTTTTGCTGGCCAATGATGAACACGACGAAACTGGGGAAAAAATCCGGGTACTATAAGTTGACGTCCGCGACGATGCTGAAGCGCATACACTGCCTACAATAATAAGTCAGCCAATGGATCACTGACACTGCCTACAATAATAAGTCAGCCAATGGATCATTGACACTGCCTACAATAATAAGTCAGCCAATGGATCACTGACACTGCCTACAGTAATAAGTCAGCCAATGGATCACTGACACTGCCTACAATAATAAGTCAGCCAATGGATCACTGACACTGCCTACAATAATAAATCAGCCAATGGATCACTGACACTGCCTACAATAATAAGTCAGCCAATGGATCACTGACACTGCCTACAATAATAAGTCAGCCAATGGATCACTGACACTGCCTACAATAATAAGTCAGCCAATGGATCACTGACACTGCCTACAATGATAAGTCAGCCAATGGATCACTGACACTGCCTACAATGATAAGTCAGCCAATAGATCGCTGATCAGTACATCAGGTCGTGTCTTCATCCGCAGTTAGCTCTGATTCATCAGAGCCAACACCCGCCCCCAAGCTAGCACAACTAGTTATCACTACTCCATATTGTATCAACACATCTAAGACTGGCTAGGTCTACCTGGCATTGCCTACACATTTCTCAACCAATCACGACGAACAGTCTATCTCGTTTCGTTTCGTTTTTCCTGTACACTTCTTGATCTGCTCCACCATCTGCAACATTGTTATCATCTTTCCGGTCGTTACTTTTGAACACTTACTGCAGCATCAGGAAAATACTGACCTTTCACTTCACAAGCCTTTAGTGATTTTTCTTTTTTCTTTTGTTTTCTTGTCTGCTTCAACAAAGTTCAAGCATCCCTCCCCCCTCCCCTCCCCCCCCCCCCACACACACAATGTAGTGAGGATTACACTCTGTTTATTTTTAACTCGTAAAACGGAACTCTTTGTCTCTTGCCACTTTTCTTATCTTTTACTGAAACATTTTCGCTGTGTGTCGTCAGATAAATGGACTATAAAGATTCCTCGTGCGGTCTTTCACATGTTTTATCTGACTTTTATACAACGTTCCTTCGTGTAATCCACCCATTAACCCCTGGAGAGTCATTCTGCCGTAAAGATAATCTAGTTTTATGCTGAAAGTTTAAGATGGTGGTGATTTCAATATTGTTTTTTTTTAGCTGGTCAACGCAACATTTGATTTTCTAGTATCTTCATGTAGCTCTCTTCTTCTTCCTCTTCTTCTTCTTCTTCTTTCCCTCACACACCCAATGTTTCCTATTCCTCTAGTCACCAGCACTTTCAAACCATATGAGACAGTGGTTCTCAACTCGTTTCGTCTCATGCACCCTTTTCACAGTATGTAAGAATGTCATATTTCTGCCCCTCCTTCCTTGCCCTTGGCAAGATTGTCTAACAGGCCCATTTCAAATAATGTAAATAATTTACAAATAAAATACAAATATTATTCCAACAGATTGAATTTGTCAATCTGTGGTCCCAATTTCCCCACTTAAAACTATAAAACCCGGGGGAGGACCTGTTTCCCAATGGTAAAGAACCCCTCTTTATGCTATTTAATAATTTTATAGAAACAAAGATAACTTTCGCATATGAAGACTTGTTTATTTTTTTTAAAGGTGCTTAAACACATCTTTTCTTTGTACAATCAATCCCATTGCTTTTGTGTCTTCTTAATTTTCAAACTTATCTGACACTCATATACATCCAAAGATCTAATGTCACTGAACTTTATCCAGAAAAATGTACAGAGACCAGTATATTTTTTATGCGACCATTCAAGCACCTTCACTCTCTCTCTCTCTCTCTCTCTCTTACAGCTAAAAATTTTTCCAATATCTATTTGATGCCTCAATGATTCCTAAAACTTAAAAGTCATTTTAGACTGCTCTTACAGACACCGAATTCAGTTAATTGTTTATTCTGAATAGTACTGAAATTTTGTTTGGTAGATAGTCGTTTATATATGTATGTAGTTACTTTCTGTAAAGAGTTCATGGATAAGAGCGAAACATAAATGTTATATTTTATTTTATGTCCCTCAGCTTTCCAATATTAATTATGTTGGTTATATGAGTAGGATATTTGTAGAAGGTCTGGAACAGAGTGAAAGTTGCATGATAAAGGGCAGAATGTCAGACGGGCCTGCGTGCCTAAGTCTTAACCCTTTGCAAATAAAGATCAATCAATCAATCATTCAATCAATCAATCTCCTCTCACTCTCTCTACACAAACGCACACATACAAGTTGTGTCTTTTAACAATGATACTTATCATACTTTGCCAATCAGCAGGGCCGAGGGCGGATTATCCGGGCATGAAGGTTAGTGGGGGATGTTAGGTAAAGAGTCGATATCTTGTTATTTGGGTCTGAGCTTTTATAGAGTGCGGATCGTTTGCGAAGTGGACAGCTGTTTAAGCATCGCTCGCATAACGATCAAAATGCAGAGGAGTGTCGAGCAGCGATATGTGATAAAGTTTTGTGTTAAACCTGAAAAACCGCGACCGAGACGCTTGCTCTGGTATAGAAAGCCTACGAGAAGAATGCTTTATCGAAAGCACAAGTATTTCGTTGGCACAAGACGCTCAACGAAGGATGAGAGAGCGTCGACGATGAATAACGCACAGGGCGTCCGTTAACGTCTCACACATCCGTCAGTGCTGATAAAATGAAAGCGGTTTTGGACTCTGACTGACGCTTGAGTCTTAGATTGATAGCAGATCAAGTGGGACTTCCAAAATCCACTGTGCAAGAAACCGACACGAAAGAATTGCACGTGCGGAAAATGTGTGCAAGATTAGTTCCGAACGTTTTGAGGACGAACAGAAGAAAAACCGCGTGTCAATTTTCCGTGAGTTTTTGGACCATGTGAAGAGTGAACCTTACTTTTTGGAGAAAGTGATAACGATGATGAAACGTGTGTCTTTGAGAACGATCCGGAGACGAAAAGACAGAGCTCTGAGTGGCACACTACCGAGTCTTCTCGACCAAATAACGGTCGAATGAGCAAATCGAAAATGCTCATTGTCTTTTTTTTTACTCTAAAGATGTTATCCAATAAGTAGTTCGTATTACCCGGGCGTGGAAGTGCTTAAAAGAAAAGAATCGAGAGCGTCCGCCCGGAGATCGCCACATGCGTCGCTGCTCGTGAGAGAATTTCTGGCGAAACAAACCGCGGCAACGCTGTGCCAACCTCCCTACAGCTCGGTCTTAGCCCCGGCTGACTTCTTTTTGTTTCCCCAACTCAAATCAAACTTGAAAGGCCACCATTTTGGGACTTGTTAATGACGTGCAAGCTGCTGTGACAAGTGCCTTGAAGAAGATCCCTGTTCAATACTTCCAGGCGAGCTACGAAGCCTGGCAGAACTGCTGGCAACGGTGTACTGATGCTCAAGGATGTTATTTCGAGGAATTTTAAGTATATGTAAGTATATCTTGAATAAATCAAATTTTATGAAATCACCCTCATTACTTACAGGACACAACCTTGTATATGGGTAACAGTTTCGCTGATTTCCAATATATCCACGAACCAGCTTGTCTAATTATGTTAATTTCATGTTCATGTTTTAGACCATATTAAAAACACTGCAGAATTAACATTCGTACTTTAGCCTGACCATCATCATCACTATCATCATCAGTTTCATAGCTTCTTCAGCCACATACTAAAGTTTTGTATTTCATTCTGTATTCTGCCTTTCCCAATATCGTTTCCCAGACATTTATTTTCCGTAACTTGCCCTGAAAAACCAGAGTGAACGCTCTCTCTTTTGTTACCAACCGATAATGCGACCAGCAAATTACCTTTGACTCCAATCAGTTTGTACACACACCTTCATTATCTATGATTAACTTATGTCTTATCGTCACTTTCTTGCGGTTATTATGCTTACAAAGGGAACTATTTTTGCGTGCTGAGGAGGAGAATTATACTTTGTACACCAAATTTTCGTCAGGCTAATAATCTTTATTTCTTGTATGGCTAAGATAGAAATATACCTTTGTATCCACACTGGAATTTACCTGCATATACACAGTCATATCTAAAACACTTTCTGCAGAAAACTTCTGACATGGCAGCAGTGAGGGAGATCAAGCTGAATGAAAGTTATAAAAGAAAGAATAATCTGAAAAGTACGTACACAGCGAAAATATTTAGTGCTCCGGCAATGTCGCCTGCTGGGGATGGAAGAAAAGAATCAAAGTAAGGTCAGTGGATACGACACAAATTGAGCTAATATTCTTTCCATGTGGAAGCTTTCGCTGAGTTAGGAGTTCGTGATTTGGGCTGATTCAGGGTTTTTGTAACTTTTTTTTCCCTCACAAGAACAAGGTAGTCCTATTTACTCCCCAACCACCCCAGCCCGGTTAAATCATCATCATCATCACCAGTTCCGCTAGGTATCAGAAAGATGCCGATAAATTTCCCTTCATTTCTGGAAAGCTTGTTAAGAACCGCCAAAAAGAAATTCTAATCTAACAATATTTTTCCTTTTTTTTCAGCCATTTTTCTTGACCTTTTCCCATACCCCAATTTGGTTCTCATATCCCCATCATTTGATTCCCTTACCCCCATTATCTGGCTCCCATATCCCAAAGGGGTATGCATACATTCCTCGTGGAAACAACCCCTGGTTTAATCTCTGTGATCTATGTCTGGTGATATGTCTGTTTTCTTCACAGACTTTTTGCCCCCTTATTAGGATTAATAACAAGAAATTTGTGCTCATCCTGATTCTAAAATTCCGGCATATGACTGTTTAACCCAAGTTCCTAGACCTACAAGTTCCTAGACCTACAACCTGAAACTTCTGTCCATTTCACTTTTGCTTCCTTTCAGTCCCACAAAAAAGTTAGTTATTTTTTCTCTGTTTTTACGTTATAATATCATACTCTTCATTAGCATATAGTCCATACTTTACTTTTTATTTCAACTTGTTTTATCTGCTGAAAAACAAAGGTGTTATTTTTCCTGTACTAAATAACATCTTTGTGTAATTCACATTTTCTAACTTTAACCTGATCCAACTCGTATAATAATATTATTATTAGTTTTATTGTTAGCAACAACAATCTCACCTTTATGTTTTATACAGGTTTTTGTTCCCAGCAAGTCTTGTCTCTGTCATTTATTTATTTATTTTAAAATAAAATTGTTCTGTTCGTGGTCTGATGTAACATAATTTTCTAGGGATCTTACCCATTGGCTGTTTCCTTAATTCTTAGCATTTTCCTCGTTTGCTACAGCTCTTTCTCCCGGTTTTGACATCTGTCTTGTTAGAAATGTAGTTTATTTTAAAAATTCCATGTAAAAATTGGGTTGGACTGTACTACCCCATCCACTCTATAGTCCCGATTTGGCACCCTCTGATTTCCATCTGTTTGGTCCACTTAAAGATGCACTCCAAGGGGTAAGATTTGAAGATGACGAAGGAGTGATTCATGCAGCGAAGAAATGAATGGCTACATAATCAAGATAAAATCTGGTACGGGCTAGGAATACATGCACTTGTTTAGCGCTGGCGTAAAGCCGTACAAGTTGATGGGGATTATGCTGAATAATACCGATGTTTACATGACATAACCATGTATACTGTTTATACATTTCATGCTTTTTTGAATAAACAGCTCCTGGGAAAAACGATGTGGTGCATTACTTTCTGAACGCCCCTAGTATTAAATAGTTATTAATTATTAAATAGTTACTAGTTATTAAGTACATGTCAAGTAATTTTCCAGATACAGACATTTAACACAATGTTCAAATGAAGCATATATATAAGACACGGATCAAGATTGATAAACGTTCCTAGAATATCTACACTTTCAATTTTGCTCAACAAAATTCTAGCATTCTTTGGCAGAATACAAAACTTCCCTACATCATGAACTTAAAAAAAAAAAAGGAAGTGAATTTATATGTAAAAAGCAGGAACATCTTCGTTAACGTCATGTCTGATTCCTTTTTTTTTTCTACTCGTTTGTTACTGTCTGCTGATTGATGTAAAAGACGCTAAAGTTTTCTTTTTTTTTATACAAATAGCCGATTGCCTGCCATGTATTATGTAAAGTGTCCGCTGAGCTCGGCTTAGCGCTGTGGAATTTCTGCGAACGCTGGAAGACATTCCCCCCCCCCCCCGTCTTATTCTCCCCTGTTGCTATTGTCCAGACACAATGCAACAACAACAACAAAAAATTGCTTGCTGTTTTTATACTATTCTGATAATTTAAAAAAAAAATGTTTAACCCGTATGTTAACGAATGTGAGAATACAGCATCAGAAATGTTGAGAAATTTTGCCGGTTAAAAAACAAGATAAGTCAAAGGGATATTTCAGTTTCTATGGGTGAAAACATCTCTCCCGAGTGTTGCGGTTTTCGAAGCTCTTTCTGTGTTTTTGTTTTTTTGTTTTTGTGAACTATAAGTTTCTCAGTATTACGTTGTGTGCTTCTTAGAAAAAAAAGCTAATCCCGTCCTGCTTTAGAGACATTAGGGATACATGATCATATTTTTCATGACCTGATTATATCTGTGAGAAGTATCACTCCTAGTCTCCTTTTCTTCTCTCATGTTCATAAAAAAGGGCGGGGTGGGGGGTGGAGAGAGAGAGAGAAAGAGAGAGAGAAGGAGAGAGAGAGAGAGAGAGCGAGAGAGAGAGAAAGAGCTGCTGAGAATTAACAACAGCTTTATTAAGGAGGACACAGTTGTGACGTTTCGGTTGTATACCTTAAATATGACAAAGAAACTGAAAGAGAAGATATAATATAAATTCACAAAAATGATAAGTAAAGAAATAAGAGTGGACAAAAATAGGAAAGAGTTGGGGGTGGGAGGGGGTGAAAGGTGCACACAGCCGTGACTTGTATGAGTCCGAGAGTTCGTGTGGTAGAATTATGTCAACGCTTAAATGAACAACTCAAAGTTCAGTCAGTCAGTCATTTGCTTGTCCCCTGAGGAGCTTTGCCTCCCTAACAGCACTCCTGTAGGCCTCTCAGTTGTAAGCAAGATGTCCTGCTGCTGATTCATCCATTTTCAGAATATCAACGATGTCTTGCAGCCATCTTCGCCTTGGTCTTTCACTTTTTCTTTTCCTCATTATGTTACGGTCTGCTCTAAATTCTTATGACGTTTAATGTGTCCAAAATATTTAAGTTTTCTCTCTTTAATCCTCTTCACTAGCCAGCCTTCTTCAATATTAAGTTCTTGTAGTATGGATATATTTGTTCTTTTCTGTGTCCATGGTATCTGAAGAACTCTTCTATATCATTTACATTCAAAGGCATTTATGTGTTTCTCAGCTGTTTTGTTAAGTGTCCAGGTCTCACAGGCATATGTTGCGATGGGAAAGATGCATGCCCTTAAAAATCTTATTTTTATAGTTCTGCCTGTTCCTTTCCACAGATTCTTTATTTGTTTTACTTTCTGAAGAGCGATAGATGTCCTCCTTTTAATTTCCATCATTGTATCTCCATTATTAGTTAGTAGTGATCCAAGATATTCAAAACTCTCCACTTCTTCCAGTTTTTCCTCATTGACGCATATTTCAGCTGCCCTGTTTGTTTTGTCGGTTGTCAATTTAGTTTTCTTTGCATTGAGATAGAGGTTTTGCTCTTCGCTGTTCTTACGGACTGACATAATTAGATTTTCCATTCCTTTTTGTGTTGTGGATATTATTACTGTGTCATCAGCATATCTATTCTCTCGTATTTCATAGCCTCCAATTTTTATGGCATCGTAATATTCTTTGTCTACATCTTCTCTAACATTCCTCATTATATTTGGAATGTTTTGGTAGTAAATCTGGGGTTGGGAACGTGGAAAGGAGAGAAATTGATACAGTGGTAATGAAGATGAGAAAAGAATTGGTGAAACTTGTGAATGTGGTTGAGTACAGGGTTTTTAATTTTGTACAGTGATGATTCTGGGATATAAGTTGCAGGTGAAGAAAAGTGTACCTTTGTAGAGAGGGAAGAATCACTGTGCAGAAAGGCAATGTTAAGTAAATCTGAAATTCGATCTAACTCGTTAACTAGCTGACTAACTAATAAAGCTCTTTCTACTTTTGTTTTAAATAGTTTAACATCTTGTTATCATAGCTTTACTCCGGTGGCATTACGTATATGTGTTACTTATACCCAAAAATTATTCGTATATTGGTAAATGTGAGCGATGTTTTGCAAATATGACAAATGACAACTTCCCTACACTTTTCTATATGTCTCCACAGAGAAATGATACTAGATCTTTGAGCCATTATTTATACAGTAAAGACCGCAGTGAATGATATAATTCTAGGTACAATTATTCAATTAAAAAATTACATGCTTATAACAACAAATTTATGATGGGATACTAATATGTTGAACAAAATGCACTATGTTTAACAAGCAAAATCAGCACATTTAATAACTACATCATCATCATCATCACCATCATCATCATCAGGTGCCGTGCCGACTGGCGTTGGCCATTATACTTCTCAAGAGTACACGATCCTTTATGCAGGCCATCAGCTCAGTTGGTGATCTCCTCTCACACCATCCCGACAGATTGTCCAGTATCATTTCTCTCGGTCTTCCTCTTGATCTTCTTCCTTATGTTTTTCCTGTTGTTATAATATTTTCAATGCCCCCTCTTCTCATTGCATGTCCTATGAAAGTACATTGTCTCTCTCTCTCTCTCTCTTATTTTTTTGACAAGATTTTTTTGTCTCTCCGGCTCTTTTCATACATTCTTCATTAGTTATTTTTGCTGTCCAGGGGATTCGCAACATTCTTCTAATAAACCACATTTCTGCTGCTTCCAATGATTTTTGTGCAGACTTGCCTGTTGTCCATGATTCAATTCCATATAACAAGATAGGTTCAATATAGCATTTTAGGACTCGTTTTCTTCATTGATAAAGATGTGTTAGCTAATATGTTTCTCATTCTCTGAAATGCAATCTTTGCTTGGTCTATTCTGTTCCTAATTTCTGTTCTGCATTTCCCATCTGAAGTTATTACTGCTCCAAGGTATTTGAATTTGTGCACCTGCTTTAGAATAGTTCCGTTTAATTTTATACTGCATGTTGGTGGATTCTGTTTCTTAGATATAACCATAGTCTCTGTCTTTTTGATGTTCAAAGATGTTCACTTTCTTTGGCAACTTTATACAAGAGATTTTGCAGGTCTTGTTGGTTCTCAGCTATCAGTACCGTGTCGTCAGCATACTGAAGGTTGTTAATATTGTATCCTCCAATTTTTATACCTGGTTCTGTGATGATTGTTCTTAGAATATTCTCGCTGTACAGAGAAAAAATGTCTGAAGATAGTACACATCCTTGTCGCACCCCTTGTTTTATAGATTGATATTTTCCAGTTCTATTGTCAACTCGAATTGCTACTTCTTGCTGCCAGTCTAGATGTTTTACAATCCTCAGGTCTTTGCCGTCTATTAATAATTACACAGTACAGAAATATATGGCTACTGATTTTTCTTAAATCATGCACAATGTATTCTAGTGTGTCTCATCCTGCAGACAACTATACTATTTAAATAGTTCCTCAATCAACACTGAATGAATAAAAGACTCTAATGTTCCTTGTGCTTGGAAGCGGAGCTTCAAGGAGGGGCAGCTGTGCAGGAATACCAGTTTTTGTGTGGGTGTGTGTGTGAGTGTGTGTGTGTGTGTGTGCGTGCGCGCGCGCCAGGACTCTCAAACTAACACTCACTCCATTCCACGCAAGCCGGATCGCGCTGTTGACGTCAGCAAACGATTCTACTCATATCTGGAACCAATTTGGATTTTAAATCGGTTCCCAGAGGATGCTACTCGGTATCAGGAATCGGTTTGTGTTCTGAATCGGTTAGTAAAAACCGAGTACCCGCTTTTACCAGAAGAAGCGAAAGAACCGGTTCCTAATTCGGTTCCCTCTCTGCACTACAAGACGGAGCTGGCCATCTTTCTCATCGCCAGTAACGCTCTTGTGTTGGAAGAACTTTAGCTCTAGACGAGAATGATTGGCGTTCCGTTATGAGCAGATCAGCATAAGTAATTAAGCTGAGGCATAATTGATTAGAACCTCACGTTTTGAGGGTTAGGTTAGTTGTCACACGAGAGTACTGCCAGACAGCTACTAGACGGCTGTCCACTAAAACAGATCCACGCCCAACAACAATAATTACACATGTGTGGAATTTTCTAGAATATTAACTGGGAATGTGTCAAGTGTACTACACCCAGGCTGCCACAATCAGATCAAGGAAAAGAAAATTAGTTAATGGAACCGATGCAAGTTAGCGGCGATAGTAAGAAACGCTGCAGAATGTCAGCCACTGCGTTCTGTTGAGTACACGTCATTGTGATGTTTACTTTCTGTTGAGTATAGGTCATTGTGATGTTTACTTTCTGTTGAGTACACGTCATTGTGGTGTTTACTTTCTGTTGAGTATAGGTCATTGTGATGTTTACTTTCTGTTGAGTACACGTCATTGTGATGTTTACTTTCTGTTGAGTACACGTCATTGTGATGTTTACTTTCTGTTGAGTATAGGTCATTGTGATCTTTACTTTCTGTTGAGTACACGTCATTGTGATGTTTACTTTCTGTGATGTTGTCCCTGGCTTGAACTTAAATGGAATTGTGTTGCGATCGTATTTCTGGAGGTAAGATATCCAGCATTTCCCATTTCTGGAGATAATATATCATGCATTTCCCTTTCACCATACGTTCATGATTGTACATTGCGACCTTCCTGACAGAACTATCTACCTCCTGGCGAAAACAAGCGCGCTAACCACCAGGCCACTCAGGCGTCATCTATGCTTCTTGGTCTGTCTATGACTAGTCTATAACTCATCCTATACGTGTCAGCACATTCCTGTAGTTCTAGAAAATAAGCACAGTGTCTTCTTGCTTACTGCATTAGTTCGTTTCAACATCCCCAGATATATCTTGTATTATTTCGTATAGGCTGTCTTTTGGTAATAATATATTTTGCATAGAACAAGTAAACCGGAGGTACACTGGTCATCAAGCTGTAGAACGTGTGCTCGCCTTCTTCTGGGGAAGGAGAGTCGGTCCATGAGTGCCAGATGCTGACAGGTCAAGGAAAATATGGGCATTAATACCATATCCTCAAGGTGTCTCCGTGGCACAATGGGGCTGCCCTTTCCTTTACCTATTGCTCTATGGGGCACAAAGCTTTGACACTTCTTCTCATTACTGCATTCAACCGAAAGTAAACAAAAATACTTCTACAGAGAGCAAGGAGCTATTATAACGTTATCAATAGTTTTACAGAGTGATAACTCAAATATCTCATCTGTTATTGTTCTTATTCAAAGTTCTTTCTACTGTATATTATTTCATGTGGTGTTCTTATTGTGTCCTCATTTCATTTTTTAAAATATATACATCCATCTCTGGTTCGCTCGTTCAGTAAATCTGTGGTAGCAATGATAGCTGGTAAAACCTTTATAGTAGCATGAGAAAGAAGTTTATTTATCATTCGGTAAGACAGAAATTAGGAACAGAATAGGCCAAGCAAAGACTGCATTTCAGAGAATGAGAAACATATTAGCTAACACATCTTTATCAATGAATGTTAGAAAACGAGTCCTGAAATGCTATATTGAACCTATCTTGTTATATGGAAGTGAATCATGGACAATAGGCAAGTCTGCACAAAAATCATTGGAAGCAGTAGAAATGTGGTTTATTAGAAGAACGTTGCGAATCCCCTAGACAGCAAAAATAACTAATGAAGAATGTATGAAAAGAGCTGGAGAGACAAAAACTTTGTCAAAAAGATAAGAGAGAGACAATGTACTTTCATAGGACATGCAATGAGAAGAGGGGCATTGAAAATATTATAACAACAGGAAAAATAGAAGGAAGAAGATCAAGAGGAAGACCAAGAGAAATTATACTGGATAGTCTGACGGGATGGTGTGAGAAGAGATCACCAACTGAACTGATGGCCTGCATGAAGGATCGGGTACTCTGGAGAAGCATAATAGCCAACGCTAGTCGGCACGGCATCTGATGATGATGATGATGAAGACAGGTCTCCGAGGATTTTATTCAGTATACAGCGTAGAAGGTTTATCCGTTACTTTCATATACAGATCCGAAATAAAATATAATAAACAGAACTGGAACTCTGCTAGAACACAATATCCTGATGATCCAGCGGAGAGAGATTTTTTTTTTACTTCTTTTTAAAAATGTTTCTCACCGGCTCACTTGCCGATCTCTCTCAGATCTAGAATTATAACAAAAGTTTCAGTAATACTGATCGAGTGTTGCTGGTCAAAGAGACTGCCAGACCACACAGATAACTTCTTTATGTGGATCGCTCGAGTCACCAGCCAATACCATGTAATCTACAAGGTCCGACAATTAAGTAATGAGACTAATTACATAAAAAATAAAATATGCAACAGTTGAAGATATAATCTGTATTTTCTTCAAAGTATTATTGTACATCGATACAGCGAGTGGCACGATCTAACAAACTCTGGAACGACTTCTGCAGTTCTTCTGTTGGTATAGCCCTTATACTCGATGTTAGGCTCTTTGGATGTCGTCAGTATCGTCAAAGAAGCATCCTTTCAATGGTAACTTTAATTTTGGGAATAGAAAATAATAGAAGGGAGACACATCTGGGGAATAGGATGGATGGTTCAGAACTCACACTTGTTTTGGGGCCAAAAATTCCTATACAACTACACCCCGGTGAGCCGGTGCATTATCATGAAGGAAAAAACTGCCAGGTGTTGAATACTCGGGTCGGACTCGGAGAATCCTTTTCAATAGGCGTTTCAAAATACTTAAATAAACTTTGCCAGTGACAGTCTGTCCCTCTTGAATAAATTCTTAGTGAATAACGCCTTTGCTGTCGTAGAAGTACATCAACATTTTCTTCACTTTGGACTTTTTCAGACGAATCTTTTTGCCTTTTGGTGATGATGATGACTTCCACTGAGCATTTTGACGTTTAGTTGTGGGATCAAAGCGGAAAATCCATGTTTCATCCTCTGCAGCAATCAGATTTAAGAAATGTTTATTTCTGCGGCACGTTTTGATTATGTCTTCTGCATACACAACACGGTGATGTTTTTGATCATCAGGCAACGAATGTGGTAGAAACTGGCAAGCAACTTTTTTCTTGCCCAAATCTTCCACTAAAATTTTACGAATGGTCTTTCGGTTAACACTAAATTCATCTGCCATCATCCTCACAGTCAAACAACGATCTTCTTGTGTCCGTTCTCTGACTTTTGCAATGAGTTTCTAATTACGAAAAGAAATTGGGCGTCCATGTCTAGGTGCATTTGTAATCGTTTCCACACCACTTTTAAATCATGAATACCACCTGAATATCTGTGCAAGAGATAAACAATTATCCCCATAAACTTTTCGCATCAGTTCAACTGTCTCAATGGTATTTTTTCCCGAGTTTTAAACAGAATTTAATGATAGCTTTTTGCTCCATGCTGAATATAAGGTAATGCACCTCTGACTAGGTCAAAAAAAATGGCGGCTTGTTTGTCGTCTGCTTATCCGGCGGTGACGAAAAGTTGCCAGATCATAGAAGAAGGTTGCCTCTTTGGATTCCATGCTTTGTTTCATAGATGGCATTTTTGTCTTGGCCATAGTAAAATAAGTCTCATTACTTAATTGTCGGACCTTGTACACAGCCATGGGTGCGAATGTATGGTCAGAGATCAAAAGATACCACAGGGTCTTTGTTTAACCTTGCAGCTATTGAAATCTGTCGATCATTTCGCCTTTTCCTTTTACCCCCAATCCGACACTATACATAACTGTATTTTCAATTAAAGTTTCTGTTTTTTTTGTGTTTTGTTTTTAATAATCTGACAGTATTGCCTGCCTCTCTCTCTCTCTCTCTCTCCTCTCTCTCTCTCTCTCTCACCCACACAAACATGATCGTAAAACATCAGAAGCATGACAAAGGTACAATAATAATATTCACTGATAAGGGCAAATAACAGATTCTACTCCATAAATGTTCACTACAGAGTCTAAATATGGCGGCACATGCTAATCTCACTGCTGAGAGGAATCTGTGAAGACATTGTCAATACTTTGATATTTTAACTTTTCAAGTTATGTCTACAATTTAACAATTTTGACGCATACATACACACACAACACACGCACGCACACACACACACACATATATATATATATATATATATATATATATATATATATCACACAGCGTCTTTTTTCTATCAAATCGATATATATATATATATATAATATATATATATATATTATATATATATATATATATATGTGACACATTTAGTGGGGCTCTGCGACACAGAATTTGAAAATCTCTTGACTTCCTATAAGATATTGACAATGTGAGAGCCTTAGGGCTGCATAACGAAAGATTTGTTTGACAGCTAAGGAAAAATTACAGCGGCTAAAAGGGACACACAAATTCAGCTTGTAAAGTACGGTAACCCACATGGGAAATATTTCACGGAAAAGTCCACTTGACATTCCCTTTTCTCTTAACTCTTTCACTTTAAAACAACACTGTCGCGTTTGTAGATGTAGGAAACCTACTCGAACATATGCTGAGCGCGATATCTGGGCAAAGTCTAAATAAACTGAAAACTAGTGTATTTCTAATCCACACACTATTTTTAAATAATGGACAAACTTCCAGTTTATTTCTACCAACAATTCTCATAGAAATGTTTTATGGCAGAGCATAAAGATTAATTCTCGAGTCAAAGAGTTTCAACGTCTACACCGTTTGAACCCAGAACAAAAGAAAATATTCAATCTATTTATCCCCCCCCCCCCCCCCGCCTAAACCACACACACTACAAACAAACCACTATCTAAGATTACCACTATCTCCAATGATCAAGAAAATGTCCAAAAATGCTCCTCGCGGGATATCGTAATTTCCACGCGCGTGGGAACAAGCTATTAAAACGTTATTTCTGGAGTCTCCTTTGTCTTTGTCTTAAATCTTATATAACGCAGCTTGTCATCTTGTCTATGCTCTATAGGCCTCAAACAGGAAAGAAGTCGTTATTCAGAAAGCCAAAACGAAAGCTGAAGAATGTCTTAGGAAAAATACGTGTAGAACGGAATTAGTATAAAAAAAGTGAAAGACACCGGAAACATTTATAGCCGTGTTAATCAAACAGGGGTAGGTGTCTGCTTTGGGGTACAGTAAGACATCTAAGAAGGGGTACGTGAAATTTTTTTTAAAAGTATCAATATGTGCCACTATCATGGGGGGGGGGGGGGTAAAGGATAAGAACAGGTGTGAATAACATTAATTAATTGTTTAATTAATACTTTGTGTCATATACTGTATTGTATAACATTATATAATGTTGCATAATATTGCATAATATTGTAAAAAATATTGTATAATATGATAGTCCACTTCCGCATGACGTAAAAGATGACAGAAGATTGTTAACGTTTCTGCCGACATACTTTTGTATGAATCTTTTGCGTCGACGCATATCGTAAAGCGAGAGTTGGGCATAAGGCCAACAACCTTATCTTGAGACTCACCTAGAAGCAACTCTAGATGGAGAAAAAAAAAAAAAACAACCGTTACGGAAACTCGCATCAAATTCATTCAAGTATCGAGGATACCAACTCAGAGTAGCCAAAAGAACACATTCATCGACCCCAAATATGTGACAA
The DNA here is from genome assembly GCA_009760885.1 of Achatina immaculata. Lineage (NCBI taxonomy): Eukaryota > Metazoa > Mollusca > Gastropoda > Stylommatophora > Achatinidae > Lissachatina > Lissachatina immaculata. The sequence goes on from CM019694.1 coordinate 5,359,150, forward strand.
AGATCGGATTCTGGAATGTAAGAACAATGGCCGCACCATCGAAAACTGCTCAGGTAATCCAAGAAGTGGATAAATATCACCTAGACGTCCTGGGAATCCGTGAAATGCAATGGCCAGAAGCAGGAAAAAGATCGGCCGAAAACCGTAAGTTAATCATACTTTCAGGCATAGACGATCGGAAATATCACGAAGGAGTAGGTATAATTATATCAAATGCTGAAGCAAAGAGCCTTACAGAATGGGAACCAGTGAACAGTCACATGTTAAGAGTACGATTCCAAATAAGACCCGGAAGAATGACAATCATACAATGCTATGCGCCCACGAACGATGCAGATGACGAAATAAAAGACACTTTCTATCACCAACTACAACAACTCATTAATAAAGTTCCTAAACAGGACATCTTAGTTGCCATGGAGAGGTTTTAACGCCAAGGTAGGAAAAGATAACACCGACATCTAAAAAGCTATGGGGAAAGAAGGAATTGATGCAGTAAATGAGAATGGAGAAAGATTAATTGAACTGTATCTAACAGGGTATGGTCATTGGAGGAGCAGTACTTCCACACAAAGAGATACATAAAACAACATGGATATCTCCAGATGATAGAACGAGAAATCAGATATATTATTTTTGTATTAGAAAGCAATTCAGAACATCTCTTATAGATGTAAGAGCATACAGGGGTGCAGATGTCAACAGTGATCACAATCTGTGTATAGGGAAAATAAGACTGAAACGGAAAAGCCAGCACAAGAAAGTAATATTCAGAAAGATAAACAGTCATAGTCTACAGGATGAAAATACTAAGAGTAATTTTAATCTGGAACTTACCAAACAGTTCACTGCATTCAGTGAGGTAGAGGAGACAGATATAGATGACTTATGGCATTCTTACTGCACAGCTATAATTACAGCAACTAAAACAAGTGCTTGACTGCAAACAGCAAATGGAAAAGCATGGATATCAGATAACACATGGAAATCTATTCATGAAAGACGGACAGCCAAATTAGCCATGTTGAATGTAAAATCAGATCTTGAAAGAGATTTAGCAAAAGCAACATACTAAGGACTACACAACAAAGAAAAAAGTTCAGCTAGAAAGGATAAAAGAGAATACACGGACAATATGGCGAAAGAAGCGGAGAAGGCAGCAAAAACAGGAGACAGCAAAACTTTATATAACATACAAAAGAGGCTAACAGGTATTACTGCATTCAAAGAAAGATCAATCCTTAGCAAAAATGGCACACTTTTAACATCAAGTAGAGACCAAAAGCAAAGATGGGCCGAACACTTCCAAGAATTACTTAATCGAACATATCTAAAAGAACTGATAGACTTTGGAACTGATTTACGCTTCCCACAACTAAATGTAAAACTAGATGAAATTACATTGCATGAAATTGAAACAGCAGTCTTCTTCTTCTTCTTCTACCACCAAAACCGCCCCGTAATCCTACTGAATTTACTCCTGTGATCCTCGTTAGGTCCTGTGGTCCTCCTGTATTCCCTGAAAGGCAACACGAGATCCCTGAGAGGACCCTAAGAGGTTCAGCGTATCGCAGGGCTTGGGCCTGTGTTCTCGGTGGCTCGCAGAACCGGGAATGCGTGACACCGTTGGTTTTCGTTGCACCAGTTTAATCTAGAGTTGGACTTTCTCATTGGAAAACCTCGACGTGTTTTGGATATCAGTATATCCCAGCTGGGTGAGAAGTGTTTGCCCATCCAGCATAGAATTGGACTTTCTCACCGGAAAACCTCGATGAGTTTTGGGATATCTGTGTATCCCCGCTGGGTGAGAAGTGGTTGCCCAACCAGTCCAGTGTTGGACTTTCTCACCGGAAAACCTCAGCGTAATTAGGATACGCATACATCCCCGTCGGGTGAGAGGTAGTTGCCCATCTTGACTGCACAATAAGAGTCTCCGACTTCAGCATTTTGTGGTCGTGGCCGCTACCTTTCCTAGTTGTGACCAGGACGAAGCTTTTGTCCAGGAGGACGAATCCTCGCAACTAGTAAGTTTCACTCCTGGGTTAAGCCGGTTTAGGCGTATTATCCCAGTATGGGCGTGTTTAGGACGTGACCGACCTCTAGAACGGAGGTACCGTGTCATGAGTAGTTATCAAGTTTCACCCCTGGGTTAAATCGGTTTAGGCATATTTCACCAGTATGGGTGTATATCGGACGTGACCTGCCTCTAGAACAGATGTGCCGTGGTATGAGTAGCTCTCGCTGCGAGACTACTGGATATACCGATTAAACTTCACTTTATCCTTTCCATCACCTTTTCACAGTGGCGCTGCCTTAGTCGCATTTTCGCATTTTCTTCATTGGCCGGGAGGAGTTTCGCACCACGCCCAGCAGCCGAAGAATCTCGCCAGCAATGTCTTAGTTTACCCCTGGGTTAAGCCGGTTTAGGCAATCTGCCCTAGTATGGGTGTCTATAGGACGTGGCCAGCCTCTAGAGCAGATGTGCCGTGATTTGAGTAGTCCTGACCTCGAGACTACTGGTCACTTCATTTAATCCTTTCCTTCACCTTTTCCACGACGGCGCTGCGCAGTAACCCTAATCGCAGTTTTCTTTATTTGCCGGGAGGAATTTCACCCCACGTACGTCAGCTGAAGAATCTTGCCAGTAGCGGGTTTTTAACCAGAGTTTTCCTTCTCCTAGATGAGCTACCAAACATGATTCTCAGCTACCCAAAGCGTCTGGTTTTCAGGCGCCAGATATTCGCCTTCGCCCTCTCTCCTGTCAGTTTGAACAGTTCTGCCACACGAGAAGGCCAGGAGCCGGACGTGAACTATCAGAGGCTATTTGAGACGCACGCCTTAGAGACATTTAATTGGAGTGGAAAGCGTATCCCCCACCCCACCTCCGGCTATAACAGTCCTTAGAACCTGAAACAGCAGTGAATCTAATGGCTAACAACAAAGCTGCAGGTGAAGATGAAATATCAGCCGAAATGTTAAATACAGACAACATGAAACAACTATAGAGAACGTTCAATAAAGTTTGGAAAGAAGAAAAAGTCCCTTCAAATGTAAAACAAGGAATCATTGTTAAAATACCGAAAAAAGGCAACCTTTGGGATTGCAACAACTGGAGAGGAGTAACCTTACTATCAGTTGTGTCAAAGGTATTTTGCACAGATATTCTGAATAGAATTCAAGATATAGAGGATGCGACAATGAATGAAGAACAGGCAGGATTTCGAAAAGGGAGAAGCTGTCTCGATCAGATCTTTACTCTAAGAATAATACTTGAGGAACATATTGAAAAGCAAAGACCGTTAATCCTAAACTTCATAGACTTTAAAAAGGCATTTGATAGCATACACAGAGTCATTATGGAGGATTTTAAGAATATATGGAATACCATCTAAGATTGTCAACATCAATAGTGACCTCTATAATAGATATGTTTGTGGAGTCAATACAGACGAAGGAATGAGTGAATGGTTCCAGATTGAAACAGGCGTGAAACAAAGAGTATATTATCTCCCTTGCTTTTTGGAATTGCCATAGACTTCATAATTTAAAATGTTGCAAATGTAAAACGGGCATTGATTGGGTACGTAAGACCCAACTAGAAGATCTTGATTTTGCGGATGACATAACTCTTATCAGCCGCAATGTGAAATCAATGCAAGTAAAAACAGATATCCTGTCTTTCTTGGCTAGTAAAATAGGACTTGAAATAAAGGATAAAACAAAATAATGAAGGCTCTCATTAGCGACGAAGTACAAATATACGTAGAAGGAACAGCTCTTGGAGAAGTAAACCATTCTGCATATCTCAGCAGCTGTATATACCACAATGGTGACACCAGAAAAGAAGTTAGAATTCGAATTGCAAAAGCAGCATTGACCTTCAAGAATCTTGAGAACATATGGCACTCAAAAGTTATGACCACAAAAACCAGGTTAAGATTATTCAGTTCAAATGTAATATCCACACTCATTTATGCATGTGAAAGCTGAAAAACAACTAAAGAAACAGACAATAACTTTCTTTCGAAAACAAATGCCTAAGGAAAATACTCGGTATAAAGTGGAATGAATTCAAGAACAACGCAGAGATTAGACAGATGAGCAAACAACAACCAGTCTCATGGTTGATCAGAAAAAGAAGATGGACATATGTAAGTCATGTGATGAGAAGAAACAATCAGAGAATCGCCAAATAAAGCTATCAAGTGAAGCACAAAAGGCCGAAGAAAAAGAGATCGACCATGTGAAACTCTAAAGAGGACATTGTTAAGAGAATCCAATTCAGTGAGCATAACATCCCTTCATGAGATTGAAAAACTCACCGAAGTCAGGGCACTTTGGCGAACAACCATTCGGGCCCTATGTGACGTTAACGGCACGGGAAGGATGTAAGATTGTAAGAATATACTTGCATTTCATGGAGTAATTTTGATTTATTAAAACAACTCACTTGTCCTAAAGTTCAGCTGTACTTTTGTTCACTCAGTAAGTTTTATACGACGAGAAACAACAAAGATATGCTTATCAAATTAGAATTCATTGTTCAGATAATTGTTAAAAACCATCACACATTAACAACATTAAACTTCAGTATATTAAACCGGCTATAAATTGTATAATTTATTTCAGATGTTTACCGCGTCCTTGAACTTTACTCGCATTATACGTAAGTAAACTAACTGCTTTAAATTACATACCAAAACCTTAGGGGTATTTAGTAAAAAATAAATTATATTGGGGGTAATGGAACAAGAAATAGTTGATTAACAGTGCCGTAGGGGTACTTAGTTAAAAATTAATGATATGTAGGGAACGGGAACAAAACAAAAAAAAAAAAAGGTTCAATAACACAATAACACAATAACACTGCCGTAGAGGAATGCAGTTAAAAATATATACCTGCAGGTACGCTAACAAAAAAAAAAGGTTGATTAATACTGCTTTATGAGGCACGTAATTAAAAATAAATTATATCGGAGTACAGAAACAAATCAATAAGAGTGATTAACAATGCCTGTTGTGAATTATATCTGAGGTACACAAGTTTAAAAAATTATATATACTGAGTAACACTGATCTAAAGAAAAGAAGGCTGGCTAGTGACGTGAAGAAATTGACTTTTTAAATACTCCAAGTTCTCTCTAGTAAGCAGTAAAGTCTGTCAATAGCATGTCCCTTGCGGAACTTCGCCTCCCTAAAAGCTCTCCTGTAGGCCTTTCGGTTGTAAGCAAGACGGCCTGCTGGTGATGCATACATTTGCAGATTATCAACGATATCTTGTAGCCATCTTCGTCTTGGTCTTTTTCTCTTTCTTTTCCCCATTATGTACCCTTCAGTAAGGTTTTATCTAAATTCTCATAAAACGTTTAATGTGTCCAAAATATTTAAGTTTTCTCTCTTTAATCCTCTTCAATATTAAGTTCTTGTAGTATGGATATATTTGTTCTTTTTTTTTGTCCATGATATTTGAAGAACTCTTCTATATCATTTACATTCAAAGGCATTTATATGTTTTTCAGCTGTCTTGTTAAGTGTCCAGGTCTCAAATGTATATGTTGCGATGGGAAAGATGCATGCCCTTCAAAATCTTATTTTTGTGGTTCTGTCTGTTCCTCTCCACAGATTCTTTAGTTGTTTTACTTTTTGAAGAGCGATATATGTCATCCTCTTAATTTCCCTCATTGTGTCTCCATTATTAGTTAATAATGATCCAAGATATTCAAAACTCTCCACCTCTTCCAGATTTTTCTCATTGACACATATTTCAGCTGCCTTATTTGTTTTGTCGGTTGTCATCAATTTAGTTTTCTTCCCATTAAGATAGAGATTTTGCTCTTCGCTGTTCTTACGGACTGACATAATTAGTTTTTCCATTCCTTTTTGTGTTGTGGACAGTAATACTGTGTCATCAGCATATCTAATCTCTGGTATTTCATAACCTCCAATTTGTATAGCATCGTAATATTCTTTGTCTATATCTTCTCTAACATTCCTCATTATATTTTCAGTATACACGTTAAATAAGTAAGGTGACAGTATGCACCCTGACGGACCCCTTGTTTTATATCAAGCCAAGTTGTTGTTTCGCCATTTATTCTCACTGCTGCCTGTTGGTCTAGATACAGCAGTGATACTAATTGTATTAAATGTGTTGGAAATCCCCTTTTTTTCATAATTTCCCAACATTTCTGTTGTTGTACACAGTCCAATGCCTTTGAATAGTATATAAAAGATAAATATAGATTCATATAAATTTCTCTGGATTTCTCTATTATTAATCTTCTATTGAATATATGTCTTGGTATAGCCATAGGAACAGGTGGTGGATGAAATAGGAGAGCACCCGACAGATAATGTTGGTTATGGTCACCATTCTATAATGGTAGGCAGATGAACTCAATGTAGGGACAATGCGTATGATCACTGACCAGTACAGTCACTGCCCGGAAGGAAACCAATGGTAAACTACCTTCTGGAAATGTACTAAAAACCCAAACAGCAAAATGGAAACCGTTGCCCTGATTAGTCATGCCAGTAAAATTCTATTAAAATTCATAATGCGTAGATTTCGTAAGAAAATAGAAGAAGAAGTCAATATGGTCCAAGTTGGTTTTAGACAAGGAAGCAGTAAAGACAAACGAAGAATTCAACTCCGGAACCTGCAAACAAAGGTAGCGAGGATTTATTCCTGCAACTCACTTGTTGAATATGAAATCTTTCAAAGTGAAGGTTATAACAGTACTTCTTTTAACTGTAATAATCCACCCTAACTACGTTCATTTAATTTAATCAACCCCCAACCCCCTCAATCTTGCAGATATTGCTCTAATCATGCTCTTTTAAATAGCCTAATTATTTCCTTTCATTTAACACTTTACTTTTCTTTAGAACATGTTTGTGGATCGTTATCCAGTCTGAACAAATCCAAAGGATTTCAAATTTCCTGACTGAATAAAGATCCCTTAGTTATAAATTGTTAACAACTATTTAACCGCTTTCTTTCTTTAATTGGGACAAAGACACTGTTCGATTTAGCAGTCGCGCGACCCACAGTTAACACGTTAGCGACAGGGACAGTGAACTGTAGCCGACCAAGACCCTATCCCACACATCCGATGGTACCCCTAGATCGGCTAACGGAGCAGAGACCACCATAATCCCCATGGCGATGAAGTCTGCTTCATTTTTAGATGTACTCAGAGTCTGAAGGAAAGAAAATAGCTGCCGTAACCCGCCCCCAATCCGACACTATGCTATGCCTCAACATCTTCACGGCATTGACTGCAAAAAACACCAGCTGGCAGCTCCAGGGAGATAGAAGAAGAAGAAGAAGACGAAGAAGAAGAAGAAGACGAAGAAGAAGAAGAAGGATTCTTTAACAATAACGAGATAATAGAATCATGACAAAAAAATAATGAGAAATTGTAGCGACCTTGGAAGTACAAGAAAAGTGTTGCCCTAACAAAAGGAAGGAAAAATAACAGAATCAGTCTCGCATCTGCCGCAATGTGAACCATTTTTCGCCCACAGAAAGGTCACGACGACCAAAACACAAACCTGCAAGCTAATGTTCACTACTACAATATCGACTGACATCCGCCGCTGGCACAGAACTTTGAAAAAAAAAATAACAGAACATTATTTTCAAGAAATCTTTCTCTCTCTCTCTCTCTCTCTCTCTCTCTCTCTCTCTCTGAGATCGCTCTTCCACTGTCTTAGTGCTTTAACAAAGAGTTTTCAAGTAATTTCAATTTAAATGACAATAATCTTCACTACAACCATCAGGCTGTCAGATTTAGAAAAATCCAAAGTCCACATAAACAAATGTATAATAAAAAGAGAAAACCATGTCATTGCTTGGAAGTGACAAAGACGCCATGTTCAGCTCTTATGGCAGTTTAAAGCTTGTATTTCTAAAAGCAGGACAAAATCACCGAGATGTATTCTTTCTCCAGATCAACTTCGAGACCGAAAATGTAAAGTGAGCTAGTGAGAATGTGCAATAATGTCTGCAAGCGCAGGTCAGCGATGCGCAGAGCTTGTGCATCCTTTATCAAGAACGATTTGGACTAGAAGTGTTTCTGACGGGTTTTTTTTTTTTTTACTGGATTCTGAAATATTTGTTTAAACATGATGAGGTTCTCTGCCATGAAACCCCAAGTCTAAACAGGAAACTGTTTCATAAATACGAAGTCTAAACATAATTTTATACATTTTAAATAATTCTGTGGGTGAAACAAAGTTTAGGTGGACACTAGAAAGTAAAGGTGTCACTTTCTCAGCCACCTACGTGAACAATCATTATCATTCCCGCTTCTGAATTTATATGCTATCGACAAGCAATCATTTTCTTACATTCTTAGATGTATCCACACATAAATACTTAACAATAAAAATTGTATCGCAAGATATAATGGGTGAGGTTCTTCCCTTAGTAGATACTCCTTCTGCAGATCATACTGTGTGTGTGTGTGTGTTTGTTTGAGGATGTGTGTGTGGTCTTTAGGCAAGCTGGATATAGACCCGATATCCTGAGAAGACTATGTAACCGACTGTCATAAGTGGAGTTATATTCCGAGACTTTAGTTGAGACAACGAGAAGATATACGAATGTTTAATGAGAAATAAACAGCAGGACAAGCCTATCGTGAAGTGGGTGGATGAGTGGGTGAATGGGTGCCCTACTGAACCGGACGAATCCCGACAAAAACGGGTGACGGTCAGGTCTGGTCACGTGAGCAAAGAAAACAGAAAGCATGACGGGAAGACCTGTATTCAAGAAGTGAGATTATTGAATTTTCAAATATACGTAAGTAGTAGCAGAATACGTTTGAGATAAATCTGTTTGTGGAGAATTTTAAAAAAAACAGGGTAGACGAGGAAGCCGGATAATTAAGGTTAGAGGATAATTTAGTTTAGGAGAGATCTTCCCACCCGTGAAAGCCAGTGAGACAGAGAAAGGAGAGCGGAAGGGGAGAAGCGGCACGATACTAACAAAGAGATCGATACCTTAGGGCAATGGTTATTAAATGATATATAAAATATAGAATGAAAATCCTACAGTGAGAGGATGCAGAGAGAGAGAGAGAGAGAGAGAGAGGGGGGAGGAAGTGATGGAGCGAGACGAATTATGAGGGAAGAATGCTAACAGTAAATGTGTTATTTTTCCCTTGCGACGGTACAGACAGACTAACACAATTTTTAAACAGCATCCAAGAAGACTTTACGCATGGATATCACCTGATGGGAAAACCAAGAATCAAATAGATTACATTTTAGTGCAGAGAAGGTGGAGATCAAGTATAACATCAGCAAAAACTTTACCAGGTGCTGATTGTGACACGGACCATGAGTTATTAATAGCAGACATGAAGATAAAGATAAAAAAGACAGTTACGGGATCTAGACCACTCTGCTTTGATCTTACAAAAATACCAGAACAGTACGGTATAGAAGTGAAGAACTGTTTCGAAATCCTGATGGATGTACAGGAGGAAATGACACCAGATGAGTTGGCTACGGAGGCCAGAGATATCTTTATAACAAGACGTGGTTCCAGTAAAGAAAACACAGAAGAATGGATGGATTACAGCAGGCACACCAAAAATGATAAAACAACGTAGAGAAATGAAGACGCAATGGGAAGTGACAAACAACAACAAAGAGGAATATAAATCTTTAACAAAAGAAGTAAGAAGAAACATAAGAAAAGACCAACAAAAAAAAATACATACAAGATTGTTGTGAAAGAATAGCAAGACATCAGGACTGTGGAAGAGATAGTGAAATGTTTAAAGAAATGAAGACATTGACGAGAAATGTCACACCTAAGGTAAATGTAATTTGTGATGAGATGGGGAATACCTTGACAGAGACAAGAAATTCTAGAAAGATGAAGGAATATTGCAGAGGAATGTATGAAACAACTGATTGTGAAAGCAGAAATCAACAGTGTGAATTATTATTGGAGGAGAAAGAACCTACATCGACAATAGAAGAAGTTTTATGGGCAATAAAGAATCTGAAAAAAGGTAACTCACCAGGATGTGATGAGATAACAGCTGAACTTATTAAAGCAGGAGGAATGAAAGGAGTGTGCAACAATCTATCATGCACTACGTAAAAAGATATGGCATTCAGGTATTTGGCCAAAAGAATGGAGAAGAACTGTATTCATATCATTACCAAAAAAGGGTAACCCGAAATTATCCACAAATTACAGAACTGTTCCCTGATTAGTCATGCCAGTAAAATTCTGTTAAAAATCGTAATGTGTAGACTTCGTAAGAAAATAGAAGAAGAAGTCAATATGGTCCAAGCTGGTTTCAGGCAATGAAGAGGATCAAGAGATCATATATTCAATATAAGATTAATAATAGAGAAATGCAGAGAGTTTAATGTGAATCTATATTTATCCTTTATAGACTACTCAAAGGCATTTGATTGTGTACAACACCAGAAACTGGGAATTAATGGGAAAAATAGGATTTCCAACACATTTGATATAGTTAACATCACTGCTGTATCTAGACCTGCAGGTAGCAGTAAGAATAAATGGTGAAACAACAACTTGGTTTGACATAAAACAAGGGGTCCGTCAGGGGTGCATATTGTCGCCTTATTTATTTAACTTGTATGCTGAAAATATAATGAGGAATGTTAGAGAAGATGCAGACAAAGAATATTACGATGCCATAACAATTGGAGGTTATGAAATACCAGAGATTAGATATACTGATGATACAGTATTAGTGTCCACAACACAAAAAGGAATGGAAAAACTAATTATGTCAGTCCGTAAGAACAGCGAAGAGCAAAATCCCTATCTTAATGCAAAGAAAACTAAATTGATGACAACCGACAAAACAAGCAAGGCAGCTGAAATATGTATCAATGAGGAAAAATTGGAAGAGGTGGAGAGTTTTGAATATCTTGGATCAGTACTAATAATGGAGATACAATGATGGAAATTAAAAGGAGGACATCTATCGCTCTTCAGAAAGTAAAACAAATAAAGAATCTGGAGAGGAGTAGACAGAACCACAAAAATAAGATTTTGAAGGGCATGTATCTTTCCCATCGCAACATATGCCTGTGAGACCTGGACACTTAACAAAACAGCTGAGAAACACATAAATTCCTTTGAATGTAAATGCTACAGAAGAGCTCTTCAAATATCATAGACACAAAATATAAACAAATATATCCATACTACAAGAGCTTAATATTGAAGAAGGCTGACTAGTAAAGAAGATTAAAGAGAGAAAACTTAAATATTTTGGACACATTAAACATCATGATAATTTAGAGAAGACCGTATTGGAAGGATACATAATGAGAAAAAGAAAAAGAGGAATACCAAAACGAAGATGGCTGCAAGACATCGTTGACGATCTGCAAATGGATGCAGCAGCATCAGCAAGCCATCTTGCTCACAACCGAGAGGCCTACAAGAGTGCTGTTTGGGAGGCAAAGTTCCGAAAGGGACATGCAAATGAATGAACGAATGAATGAATATCCATACTACAAGAGCTTAATATTGAAGTAGGCTGGCTAGTAAAGAGGATTAAAGAGAGAAAACTTAAATATTGTGAACACATTAAACGTCGTGATAATCTAGTGAAAACCGTCTTGGAAGGGTACATAATGGGAAAAAGAAAAGAGAAAAACCAAGGCGAAGATGGCTGAAATGGATGCATCAGCAGCAGGCCATCTTGCTCACAACTGAGAGGCCTACAGGACTGCTGTTAGGGTGATAAAGTTCCATAAGGGACATGCAAACGAATGAATGAATGACAGATCGACAGGACGGGTCGTGAGAGTGAGAGCTGTATTACGGTAACGATACCAACAGAAGTAACGAGAGTGACTGAAACCTGCAAAGCAGAAGATTGGACAATAAAGCTGTTGAAGCGTATAGCTGAAGTTTTCGTCGCTTGCATTCCCCCACGATATCTGTTGATAGGTGGTCCACGGCGGGTCGTATTTGTCTTCGGTTGGGGGGGGGGGAGGGGACAAATAGACCACCCCGGCATAAGAATTGACTTCTACTGGCCAGGCACTCTGTGTGCAGAAGTAAGAGCTGTCACCGCTCCCACCCCATCCAGCGGAACAGTTAAACACGTTTACTGGTCCAACACCACAGTGTCGTGGGTCCGAATCAAACAATCATTTTGGAAATGGGTGCCTGATTTTATCTGTAACTGGGGACGAAAAGACAGCCAAGGGGTGATGCAGGCCACAGTACCTTTTTAGTACACCGCAGGTCAAGAGTGTAGGGGGAGATAACTCTAATCAGCTTCAGGTTCCTGTGTTGTAGTAGTAGACCGGCAAGTCAAGAGTGTAGGGGAAGATAACTCTAATCAGTTTCAGGTTCCTGTGTTGTAGTAGTAGACCGGCAGGTCAAGAGTGTAAAAGGGGGGGGGGGGAATAACTCTAATCAGCTTCAGGTTCCTGTGTTGTAGTAGTAGACCGGCAAGTCAAGAGTGTAAAAGGGGGGGGGGGGAATAACTCTAATCAGCTTCAGGTTCCTGTGTTGTAGTAGTAGACCGGCAGGTCAAGAGTGTAGGGGAAGATAACTCTAATCAGCTTCAGGTTCCTGTGTTGTAGTAGTAGACCGGCAGGTCAAGAGTGTAAAAGGGGGGGGGGAGATAACTCTAATCAGCTTCAGGTTTTTGTTTAGAAGCATCGGTAATAAGCGGTTCCATGCCGAGCACAAAGACTCCAAGAGACAAAAGAAAACACAAAGACTCCAGGAGACAAAAGAAAATATATAGACTCCAGGAGACATAAGAAAACACAAAGACTCCAGGAGACAAAAGAAAATATAAAGACTCCAAGAGACAAAAGAAAATATAAAGACTCCAAGAGACAAAAGAAAACACAAAGACTCCAGGAGACAAAAGAAAATATAAAGACTCCAGGAGACAAAAGAAAATATAAAGACTCCAGGAGACAAAAGAAAACACAAAGACTCCAGGAGACAAAAGAAAACACAAAGACTCCAGGAGACAAAAGAAAATATAAAGACTCCAGGAAACAAAAGAAAATATAAAGTCTCCAGGAGACAAAAGAAAATATAAAGTCTCCAGGAGGAAATACACACACACCACACACACACACACACACAAAGTCTCTAGGAGGAAAAAAGGAACAAAAAAAAAAAACATACAAAGTCTCCAGGAGTAAAAAAGAACAAAAAAAAAACATACAAAATCTCCAAGAGGAAAAAAAGAACAAAAAAAAAAACATACAAAGTCTCCAGGAGGAAAAAAGAACAAAAAAAACGTACAAAGTTTCCAAGAGGAAAGAAAAAGAACAAAAAAAAATATACAAAGTCTCCAAGAGGAAAAAAAAGAACAAAAAAAACATACAAAGTCTCCAAGAGGAAAAAAAGAACAAAAAAAAAACATACAAAGTCTCCAGGAGGAAAAAAAAGAACAAAAGAAAACATACAAAGTCTCCAGGAGGAAAAAAAGAACAAAAAAAATATACAAAGTCTCCAAGAGGAAAAAAAGAACAAAAAAGCATACAAAGTCTCCAGGAGGAAAAAAGAACAAAAGAAAACCATAAAAAAGTCTCCAGGAAGAGAAAAGAACAAAAAAAACACACAAAGTCTCCATGAGGAAAAAAAGAGCAAAAAAAAAACATACAAAGTCTCCAGGAGGAAAAAAAGAACAACAACAAAAAACAAACATACAAAGTCTCCAGGAGGAAAAAAAGAACAAAAACAAAAACAAAAATCACAGAAAGACTCCATGCGGAAAAAAAAGCAAAAAACACACAAAGACTTCAGGAAGAACAAAAACAAAAATCACAGAAAGACTCCATGAGGAAAAAAAAGCAAAAAACACACAAAGACTTCAGGAAGAAAAAAAAACAAAAAACACACAAAGACTTCAGGAGGAAAAAAAAGCAAAAAACACACAAAGACTCCAATTGGAAAAAAAACACACACACACAAAGTCCCCAGGAGGAAAAAAAAAGCAAAAAACACACAAAGACTCCAATTGGAAAAAGCACACACACACAAAGTCCCCAGGAGGAAAAAAAAGCAAAAAACACACAAAGACTCCAATTGGAAAAAAACACAGACACAAGTCCCCAGGAGGAAAAAAAAACACAGACACAGAAAAACGCGCTCACACACATCCTCCCTCACACAAACACACACACACACACAGCTCCTGGCCGTCATACTGATGAACACCTTCTACAGATAGCAGAATAGGTGAGATGGAATTTATGGTGCCCCTAAACAAGAATCCTTCGCATATACGCCTTATTTACGTGAAACAGAACTAGTTTCACATTGCCTCTCTTTATCTTTATTTTAGTGCTGCACCAGGCCAATGGCCTCCATGAAAGATCGTGTACTCTGGAGAAACATAATAGCCAACGCCAGTAGGCACAGCACCTGATGATGATGACCAGGCTAAAAGATCTGAAATGAAAGAAATAAGAGGAAGCCTCTTAATTTATCGAGTCTCTTTCCTAACATATGGCGGCCAGCAGGTACACTAAAACTCGCGCATTAAACTCAGATTATAGGCAAAGACACTGAGACAGAATGGCTATGTCTTAGATGGCCTTTCAGACACCGCTGCCAGTTTCGTCTGTGGAGTAATCTTACTTGTCTGTTGGTTTTTATTTCAATCTAGCCATTCTGACACAAAAACCGTTGGATTTAGAGTTACAAGAAAGTACTTTAAGAGTCGAAGAAATTCTCGCAATTTTTTTTTCACCTTCTGATGTTAGAACTTTCTGGGGATAACAGTAATGGTAAAGGAGACGGCTATGTTTTAAAATATCGATTACATTTTCTGTCTAAAAACTTGTTCTTCCATTTTCCCCCTCCTGCATTAAAAAATAATGACATTTTGTCGTGTTATAATACGGTTTTGAATCAGGCAGGTGTCTGTGTACACATCCAGTTTCGCCTGGCAACATTGTATGTAAAAAGTGCCTTGCACAAGAATTAGCAGTGTTGCAGAGTTTGCGTTCCGAAAATAGTAGGCGAAGCGCTTTACACTTCAGATGTGAGAGAAAGAAAAATGGCAAACGAATTACCTGGGAATCGAACCATGGATTCCGGAAGGGAGAGCTGCTGCCTAGCCAAGAGAAACAGCGCACTATTCACTCGACTATCTAATATCTCCTAAAAAAAAACATTCTTGACATACTTCCCCCTGTTAAGTCTGCCAATCATTTCCCGAGGTCAGCTACTGAAGAGAAACAGCAACATCTGGAAGCCACGGAAATGTGGTTCTTTAGAAGATTATTAAGGACAACATGCATGGCTAGAAACTAAGATGGAGAAATTCTGAGAGAAAGATTCGAGAAGACAAATAACTACAACAGTCAGGAAATGACAGTCAACATTTATAGCACGTGTCACGAGAATTGGCAGACTAGAACACATCGTGACAACAGGAAAATTAGAGAGGGAAAAGAGATCGAGGTAAACCAAAAAGAGAAAATCCTGGATGGATTGGCAAGAGGGCATGGAAAGAGGACAAAAGAACAACTCATAGAGGCAACACAAAACAGATGGCTGTGCAGAGTGAGACAATCAAGACCAGCAGGCAAGACACTTGATAGATAGATTTCTAGAAATTCTCAGAATTGTAGGAGTTGCCAGAAAGTGATTGGGTCAAAGAACTTTGTTCCCCCCACCCCCCACCCCCACCTAAAAAAATAGTATATACATAGAAATACTTTTTTAGGAATTAGAACACTATCGACCTTTTTTTTTTCTTAACTGATGCTTTCACTTTCACGCACTGTCTCGGGGAAAAAAGTACACAAAAACTTGTGGATGATATGAGTGAAAGTATCTAAGCGAATCAATTCAGTTATAAAATACAAATCTTAATATAAACTTTCAACACTAGACGCTGTAGCTCAGTATGCCTATTCTACTTTCTGTCAGTGCTTTGCTTCTACTCAGCACCTCCTGTGTCAAATAACTGTAAACAATGGGTAAAGGGCTCATCCTCCTCTTGGAGGTGGAGACGGAAAAGCAGTCAGGAACGCTGTTTACCACATCCACCTCCAGTGCGCCGTTAGGTCCTAAAATAGAGGGGAAAAACTAGCACAATATTCCTTATATAAACAGTTTTCTTACAGGGAATGAGAAGAAAACAACCAACAAGTCTGGGAGACCAGTTCAGTTACACTACTGCTCTAGGCAGCATGACCTGTAGTTGTTTTGGAACATGATCCTCCTATAAAATATAGTTGCAGTAGATCTCCAGGTTCTATATCAGTTGAGGCATTCCACTGTAACTAGAGTTTTGAAGACAATGCTTTCTTTTTAATTATAACGAACGTCGAAAAGATAAAAAAAAATCACCAGGAATCTGAATGCACAGATCTTTCAGTGACCAAACTTTTATCACGTGACCTAGCTGGGAATCCTTCTCCATAACAGAACAGCGAACACAAATGAAGAGAACTCATAAGGTCCGTCTCCACTGTCATCGTCTGTCACGTCTCATCTACATCATTTGATGTGTTTATTCTACGAGTGTCATACCAAAAGTTTGAAAATACCCTCCCTGTAGAATTCCACTCCAGTTGACCGAAGGCACAGACATACTGCTCTCTGGACGTTCTCTCCTGTGTCGATGGCCTCGCATTTGTTCTTTCATAAAACCGAAAAGATAGTAATCACTGGGTGCCAGGTCGGGCAGGGTATGGAAGAATTTCCCAACCTATTTTCTGAATTTCGTCAGTTTAGTGATGGTTTTTCTCACAGCTTTGTGATCTTCAGTCAACAAACGTGGGACCCAGCGGGCACAAACTTTTCTATAGCCTAGGGTTTCAATCATTTGCTGTACTGCATTGTGTCCTATTCCAATATTTGCAGCGATTTCAGATACTGTGACACGTCTGTCTTCTTTAATGATGTCGTCAACCCTTTCCACGTTGCGTTCAGTGGAGGCAGTTCGAGGGCGACCGCTGAGAGGCATATCTTGGATGTTCGTGTTTCCATCTTTGAAATGTTTCACCCACCTCCTAACACTGCTAGCACCCGTACATACATCTCCATAAGCAAGCTGAAGTCTTTGGTGAATTTCAGCAGCGGGGATTTCCTTTTTAACGAGCAACTCAATTATAGCAGGTTGACGAAACGAAACTTCAGCACCCGCCATTTTGTTCATACTCCGCGTGGTCACGTGACACATGATGATGACGTCATATGACCTCTGGATGAAATGCAAAGGATGCAGTTAAGGTGATATATTTATATTTTGTCAGTCTATAAACTCCGATTTTTAAAAAAAATTTGCTCACGACTTTCGGTATGACCCTCGTATCTTCTATTCCCACTCGCAGTTCCCTCTGAAAGTTCTTCCTAAGAGTTTCGCGTCTTAAACTGCTACACAAGAACATTTTAAATTTTAACAAGAAAAATTTCAGCAGTGCAGAGAGGGTACTGGAGGGTTAGAGCAGCCTGGGACACATTGCAATACAGGAAGCAGCTAACGCAATATCGAAGAGAAAAGAAATGAAAATAAACCTCTATAAAAAGAGTAAAGTTACATCGGATTAAAAGTGCTGCTGCAAAAATGCTGAACATAAAAACCAGCACGAGGTGAAAAAAAAAAAGTTCCTAGACCCGGAAAATAGCACTTGGGTAAAGTTACGTCAGACGTTGAAATGCTATGGTAGGTAGCAGGCTAAAGTAGAGAAGAGCGGCCTCGAAAACTTCGGTAGATAAAGTTCTTTAGATGCCAGGCAGAAAAAAAAAACAGTAAGAGAATGATACTGAGTCGAACCTCGGACTTTAGTACAACGAGCAGCCGTCTAGTCTTAAGATAGCGGCGCTGTCGACCTGTCCACGAGACAAGGAACAGGACGTCCGACTGAGAGGGAACATAAGTTGAGCTTAAAAACTATGCTAGCAACCAGCTATAAGTGTAAAACTCGCTGGGGAACTAAGAAAGGGCAAAATGGATTTTTATGATGGGACAAAAATACGAATAAGATACCATCTATAAGTTTGGAAAGCAGAAAACAGCTCTTGGATGTGGATTTTCACTGAAAATCATATACGAAAATCTGTTTTTGGACAACGAAACAGCAGACAACTCCTTTCCCTAGACAACTAAACCACATAAACTCCTTAATCTAGACAATGAAACAATCATATAATTCGCTAATCTGGACAACGAAACGACATAAACTCCCTAATCTAGACGATAAATCAACAACATAACTCCATATTCTAAACAGTGAAACAACTACATAGCTAAGAGTTTTCATTAAACTGAGTAGAAGATCATGACATTTTTAATTTTTAAATTGTTAAATTTTTTCATGAAATTTCCTAGAAGTAATTAAAATGAAAATTACGACATATTTTACTTTCATGAGTACTAGGGCTAACTACTCTAGTCTTCAGTAAATGACTCACAAAAAACAAAACTATACAACAGGGCTTACCTAATTTTTTCATTCGCTTGTTTCTTCTGTACACTGCCAGTAAAGAACTGAATATCCCACACATGAAAGAAAACACGAGAACCGCTGGAAGTACAAGGGTCACGGCCGTATCAAAGTAGGTGAGGCCTTCATTAAAGCTGGAAAATTCTGTTGGATTGAAGTGATGAAGTTATAAAAAAATCAGACCATGTGTTTCTATTTTGAATGAAACGAAACAAATATACATTTGAAAAATATGTTGCCTTGAGCCAAATGACTCATTTAATAAGGTCATAGAAATAATTTGAATTGAAAGCAAGAGAAACCATTAAAAAACCCCTAAAAATAGAAAGGAACGTGCCATTTATAATCAAATACTGACAAACCTATTTCTTGAAAATTACAATACAGAGGCGGTATCTATCTGAGTCTATGACTGCTTGCAAGCGTGTCTGTAAATCTCTGAACATGCGTCTGTAGGTCTTCATCAGTGAGATAAACCTCGACAACGATGGTTTGTCTAAGTTCTTATATTGTCATCATATGTCTCCGGCACACATGGTCTTTCAATAATCCCCACAGAAAAATGTCAAGAACACCAAGGACGGTACACCAAGAAGAGACATGTGATGTTATCGAAACGAATGATAACACAACTGAACAGCCGTTGACCACCAGACTTTTTCTTGCTGTGTGGGGCTGCAGACTCGTCCCATTGACGACGAAGACCTTTTCAATCTATTCCAATGCGTCTTAGATGTGCCACTACAAAGGATCAATCTACAGAGGCGATGTAACGAGCTGCATTTATTGCCACTGCTTCTCCTTCCTTGTCCATAAAGATATACACCCCCAAAAGTCTTCGATTCCACACCACACCGTATGTCACTTCGGAGTATATAGCAGCTTTTCATGCATTTTCTGAGAGTTATCATACTATATATATATATATATAAATTATTGGATCTTTCACAGATGAAATCTGATCTCCTTATAAGACTAAACTTATTTCTGTTCACACAAGTGGTATTGTGTACAACAAGTGTGTGAATGTTTTCTAGCCAAACGTCGTGGCCTGCTTTGACGAGCTTCTCTCACTCTCTGTAGGTTCTGTTGTATGAGTACAGTTCGTGGAGCTCTTTCACATCTGACACATTACACGTTTCCTCAGATTCACTCCCTCACGTCAGGATCATAGTCCAAGACGGAACTCGACCATGCCGATCAGCATGAAAATGACTTTCTAAATCGACGCTGTATCACTTGCAGATTTTGCTTAGCAGTCAAAAACTACCAGCACCGATGTGAAGCAGCACGGCCCAGCGCTCTACACGTCACGAAAACAGAGATACACGCTTACAAGTCAGGAAAACTGAAGAGATGAGCAGCCAATCAGTATTTGCATAGGATACAGGCAACACGCAGGAATTACAATGTTAGGCGCAGTCGATCTCCCCCGCCCCATTAACGAGAAGAAGGAGCAGGATAGTAAGAGCTATAGAATGCAGTAACTCACTCGGAATCCTCGTGGACCAGGTAGAGAGATGCTGAAAGCGATCGCAGCATAAAGCATAACGCGTACATGAAAGTTGTATAGACGGAGACAAACTCACGAGACGCTAAGAACAGAGGCGCAGAGCCCAGAGTGAAACCGGTCGTGTACATATGGAGTGTGAATGGATTTCTGCATCGAATGATAGACTGCAATGTCGTGCAAGAAGAGATTGATTGTAGATAGATCATAACATGAGAAAGGAGCGACTGACTGCTGGTAGATTGTAATTCGAGCAAGATAAATTAACTCTGGATAAAGTGTGATTTCAGGAAAGAGAAAGTACTTGTGGATGATTATAGCGTCACGAAAGAGAGATTAAATGTGGTTAGACCGTAACGTCGGGAAAGACAGATTAATTGTGGATAGACTGTAATGTTGAGAGATCAGCTGTTAATAGACTGTAATATTGGGAAAGAGAGATCAGTAGTGAATAGACTGTAATATTGGGAAAGAGAGATGAGTTGTGAATAGACTGCAATGTCGGAAAAGAGAGATGAATTGTGAATAGACTGTAATATCGGGAAAGAGAGATGAGTTGTGAATAGACTGTAATGTCGTGAAAGAGAGATGAGTTGTGAATAGACTGTAATGTTGAGAAAAAGAGATGAGTTGTGTGAATAGACTGTAATGTCGGGAAAGAGAGATCAGTTGTGAATAGACTGTAATGTCAGATCGGGAAAGAGTGATCAGTTATGGATAGAATGTAATGTCAGGAAAAATAGATTATGTGTGGATAGACTGTAATCTGGAAAAGAGAGATTCAATGTGGATATATTGTAATGCCGGGAAAGAGATTAATTAAGGATAGACTATAATGTCATGAAAGAGAGAATAATTGCGAATCTCCAGGTGTTGTAAGTCTGGCTAGGAGGTGAGCCAGTTTAATTAATTTAGGGCTGTCCTGTCTCAAACTGAGTTCAGGGGCTGTCTTGTCTCAAACTGAGTTCAGGGACTGTCTTGTCTCAAACTGAGTTCAGGGACTGTCTTGTCTCAAACTGAGTTCAGGGACTGGTTCTAAATGTTATTGCCGGAGGTGGGGTGGAGAATTCGCTCTCCGCTCCAACGGCGTGCGTCTCAAAAAGTCTCTGGCAGTCAAGTCCAGCTCCTGGCCTTCTAGTGGCAGAACTGTTTAAACTGACTGGAGAAGGAGCGAAGGTGAATAACTGCGCCCGAAAACCAGACACTTAGGGTAAATGAGAGGCACGTTTGGTAGCTCATCTACCGCTGCTGGCGAGATTCTTCAGCTGCCTGCGTGGAGGGGTGCTCCTCCCGGCCAAAGAAGAAAGGTGCAAAAGGGGTTGCGGCGCGGCACCACTGCAGTAATGGTGGTAGAAAGGATAAAGCGAAGCAAACAGTCAAATCACGGCACTTCTGGTCTGGAGATCGGCCACGTCCTAAGTGCACTCATATCGAGTGAAATGCCTGAATCGGCTTAACCCAGAGGTTAAGACATTGGTGGCGAGACTCTTCGGATGCCGCGCGTGGAGTGAAGCTCCTCCCGGTCAAGGAAGAAACTGGGGAAAAGAAATAAAGGTTGCTGTGCGGCGCCGATGTGAAAAGGTGAAGGAAAGGATAAAGTGAAGTTTAATCGGTATGTCCAGTAGTATCACTGCGAAAGCTACACATACCATGGCACCTGTGCTCTAGAGGCCGGCCACGTCCGAAATACACCTACAATGGTGAAATATGCCTAAACCGGCATACACCAGGAGTGTTGATGGCTAGGCATGTCACGCCACCTCCGCTCTAGAAGTCGGGCACGCCCGATATGCACCCACACTGGTGAAATATGCCTAAACCGGCTCACACCAGGGGTGAAACTTGAAGGCTCCACATGTCACGGTACCTCTGCTCTAAAGGTCAGTCACGTCCCAAACACGCCCATACTGGGATAGTATGCCTAAATTGGCTCAACCCAGGGGTGTAAGTCACTAACGGCGAGGATTCGTCCTCCTGGACAAAAGCTCCATCCTGGTCACAACTAGGAAGGGTAGCGGCCACGACTACAAAATGCTGAAGTCGGAGACACTGGACCAGGACAGTCTAGATAGGCAACCACCTCTCACCCGACAGGGAAGTATGCGTATCCTAATCATGCTGAGGTCTTCCGGTGAGAAAGTCCAACACTGGACTGGTTGGGCAACCACCTCTCACCCGACGGTGATACACGGGTATCTCAAAACACGTCGAGGTTTTCCTGCGAGAAAGTCCAACTTTGGCCTGGATGGGCTACCACCTCTCACCCAACGGGGATACACTGATGTCCAAACACGTCGAGGTTTTCCGGCGAGAAAGTCCAACTCTAGACTAAACTGGTACAATGAAAACCACGGTGTCACGCAATCTCGCTTCTGAGACCCAGCAAGAATACAGGCTCAAGCCCTGTGATACTCTGAACCCATTGTGGTCCTCTCGGGGATCTCATGTGGTCCTTTCGGGGACCACGGGACTTAACGAGGACCACAGGCGCAAATTCACTAGGATCACAGGGCGGTCTTGGTGGTAGAAGCGAACGAAGAAGAACAACAACAAGAAGTTCAGGGACTGTCTTGTCTCAAACTGAGTTCAGGAAGGAATCCTTCTTGGCTCGAGACAATGTTTGATACTTCATGATTTACTATTATGTTCATGTTATTTATATCCATGCCAGTGCATACTATCATGTTCATGTTATATTCATCTTCTTACATCTTACACCCTTCCGTGCCGATAAACGTCACATAAGGCTGGCATGGCAGTTCGCCATGTTGTTCTACTTTCGGCGAGATTTCCAACCTCATCAAGGGATTTTATGCCTACTAATGTGACGTCTGGCAAATCTGGGCATGATAAAAAAACATTAACAGACTTCATTTCGGTGGAAAAAGATTACGGCCTTTTACTTGCTTAAGCTTGCCTAACGTGTGTGCGCCAAATTTCAAAGTTAAGCCACTTTTAATCAGACCATAATTTAAGGAAAAATGGATTTGCACGTGCTGCACGCCAAATTTAAAGTCTCATCGCAGGGAAGATGTCACTAAATAACTGCCACCACCTGCACGTTTTCGGAGATTTGAAAATCAC
Source organism: Achatina immaculata (assembly GCA_009760885.1). Classification (NCBI taxonomy): domain Eukaryota; kingdom Metazoa; phylum Mollusca; class Gastropoda; order Stylommatophora; family Achatinidae; genus Lissachatina; species Lissachatina immaculata. The sequence continues at coordinate 5,382,197 of CM019694.1, forward strand.
CCACAGGCATGCACATTTCACGCTTCAGAATAGTTGGATAAAGCGGTGAGTTTTTACTAGAAGCCAGCATAGATAGAGGAGAATGGTGAGGTGGAGTGCGAGACCAGATGATCTCAAACGATAATACCTGGATAAATTCTTCATGGGGCGGGGAAGGGAAGAGAAGAAGAAGAAGAATGACGGGGCGGAATGAAATGGGAGAGAGCAGTGGAGGCAGGGAGGTGGACAGGGTGAGATGGATAGAGAGAAAGAGAGAGAGAAGAATAGTGGGGCGGAGTGAAAGAGATCGGATGAACTCCGTTCGAGTAGATTCTTCGAGTGTGTGTGTGTGGGGGGGGGGGGGGGGAGGGAGAGATAAAAGTAGAATGACCCTGACTCGAATAGGCAAGAGAAGACAAACTAAAACCCCACAACCGCAACTGCGTCACTTAAACCGGCGTCATCTCCACCTTCTGACGCCAACACGAAGACACATCAAAGGCCGAGCCAGTCTGTCGGCTTGGCATCGTCCTACGTTTCCGATTCACTTATGAAGCGGAATCTTGCATATGTTAAAACCAGAAAATGTAACCGCCCTCGCTGTGTTGCCTTCTCTGTAGTCTGGGAAACGAAAACGATCACTTTTCCCAAAACTCTCCTCATTCTCCATGAGGGATTTACGTGCAAGTCCCGTACTGTGATATAAAAGGTGTGTCCGGTAAGTAATGAGACTGATTCAATAAAATTCGATTTGTTCAAGATATACTTACATATACTTAAAATTCCTCAGATAATATCCTTGAGCATCAATACACGCTTGCCAGGGTTCTTCCACGCGTCGTAGCTCCTCGCCTGGAAGTCGTGAACCCCTCTCCTTCAAAGCACTCGTCCCGGCAGCTTGCACGCCATTAACATCCACAAATGGTGGTCTTTCTTGCTTGATTTGAACCGGGGAAACAAAAAGAAGTCAGTCGAGGCCAAGTCCGGGCTGTAGGGAGGTTGGCACAGCGTTGCCACGATTTGTTTCGTCAGAAACTCTCTCACTAGCAGCGACACATTGCTCGGTCCATTGTCGTGGTGAAGAACTCAGGTGTTGGCTATCTCCGGGCGGACGCCGACGGCTCTGTTCTTCAGCTGTTTAAGCACTTTCACGAAAATCCTGAGTCGACCATTTGTCCAGGTGGTACGAACTCCTTATGGCAACACCTTTATATAATAAGATTTTGTGGTGTGGACATCTGTGAAATAATAGGGTAATCTTTTGGTGACACAGACTTTGCTGTGTATATGACACTCGTTAGTTGTGCTGATTCACGTTACGCACGTGAATATCAGGGTCGACTTCCATCTTGCTCTTCGAGAGGTGAGGTTACTGGACTAGATACACACATAATTCCAGCTCTCACTCTCACCTGCTGGATTAGTTACACACTGTTCCAGACATACTTCTCATCCAGGCTCGTTCAAAACCTCACGTTGACGACAACTGGTACAGATACTCAAGTAAATCCTGGGTAACGGTGACTTGGAACATTTATTGATGGGATGATGATAATGCTGATGAAAATAACATTAAGTTCCACTGCCGGCTGGTTATCCCTGCCATGTGGCCAGTCCATTCATATGTACAACTGCAGTTCCATCTGTTTCGCGAAGACATCACACAGCTCGACAAAACACGTCCACACAGTTACACGTTCAAACTAAGACTAAAACTCCACGGACTCAGCATTGCCCCTACAATTTCCTGTCACGGGTTTTGCAGCCCACGTGACCTTCTCGAAGGATCTCAACAGGAGAAAATTAAACAGGAAAAACCTATAATAATGCTATTACTATCATTGTTACACGAATACTGCTATATTTAGAGTTAAAAAAAAGACAATGAGCACCAATTTCATCTTCGTTGTGCACATTCGAGCCTTCTTTGGTGGAGGAGACTGGGTAGTGTGCTACTCAGAGCTCTGGTTTTTTCGTCTCCGGATCGTCCTCAAACAACCATGTGTCATCACTGGTTGTCACTTTCTCCAAAACATCAGGTACACTCCTCACACGGTCCAGAAGTTCACCGGAAATCGACATACGGTTTTTCTTCTCTTCGTAGCTCAGAACCTCAGGAACCAGTCTGACACAAATTATACGCATGTGCAATTCTTTCATGATGATTTGAAGCGCAATGGATTTTGGATCTCGTCTGTTAATCAATATTAATATTTGTAATTCATAGATTCACTTGAATCGTATTCAAGAGCTTCGGAAAGTCTTTAAGATAAGTGCTCCATTCATTTTATTTATATTTAAAGATAAGATTCATGTGAATCTATACTTTATCTCCCCTCTCTAGTTCTTCGTCCTGTTTATGTTTGTATGATTAAGGCTCATGCCGAAACGTCACAAATTTGTGGTCGTTAAGTAATAAAGCTGTTCCTACTTTTTTCCCAGTTTATACATTTCAAAAATTCTCACTGACATAGCGAAAAATAGGAGCGGAGAAGGAAAGAGAATGGGATTTTTCAGTGTAACATTGCATAAAGGATCTGATCGGATGGTCAAAGATTATTTAGCTAAAGCTAACTTGAGCTTTGCATTATTGCTTTATCTTTCTAGAAGATGCTGGCCCCATGTTTTGGGCACGTGAAAATCCTGAAGACACAACGTTCCGAATTGGAAGAAGAGGTAGGATAAGTTCTTGGGCAGTTATAGGCCGCCGACGATGATATCGGAACTCATAATTCAGTCATGGTTGTTTCCCTTCGCGTGCTGATGACAGCTTCTGCCCCGGTTGCTCCCCTTGAACTCCTTACTGCCGGGACACACAGCGGCGCCCTTGTACACAGCCATCGAGTTAGATGACATTCTGTAACACGCCGCGCAGACTCAGAAAGATGACTTCACAGAAAATTCCATCACGGTGGCCAGCACCCTTCATTAACCTCATTAAACGCAGCATCCCTGTAATGCCTTAGGGGTGTCATGAGGATAAGGTAATAGTGCCCGTAATTTTCTCGACCTATCCCCACGCTACAGCGTCACGTGGTCACCATCATGCCTGGCCCCATTGCCTTCTCCAGCTTCAGAAGAACCCGGAGGGTGGGTATCTGACTCACCTGTGATCGGGTTCCACAGACAGAGCTGTCCATGAGAGGCGAGTGCACTGACCACTTCGCTACTCCGGGCGCCTTACTCATTTGTCAGAATGGAACAACACAACCGACGATTTACACAGTCACAATGAAAGGGACTCACCCAATAACTCCATCACCCTATCCCTCTCCGCTGATTTTCACAATCTTCCCATAAATTAAAAAAAAATGAAAAACATCCTTTAAAAAAATCAAGTACTTAATTATGTTTTCAAAGTAATCTATTTCACCGCGACGCTTAATAACTCTAATTTGCCAAAATACAAGTAATTTCACGACAAGTAGTTTGAAACGTCGATTAACGTAAACAAAACTGTCAATTTTTTAGCAATTTATTTTAAAAAGACCACACATAAAACAACAACAAAACGCCAATGTTTTGTAAGTATTTAGCACCAGATCAAAGGAAAACACTTCAAAACGCACTGACCTCACGGAGCCAGCCAATCGCATTCCTGAACTGAATGACACGGTTTATTAAACAGCCGCAGGAGAATCAATATCCTAACTCTAATCATTTTTTTTTCAAAGACCTTATCTGACGTCTGACCCAACAGAGCAGACAAACAAGGACCGAGTAAAGTGCTGTGATCATGCTAGAGTACATGCCCAGAGGGCAGCAATGTGAGGAGGTGAAGAGAATATGGAATCCTCCAAGAGATTGCTGAAAACTGGAAAAATAATTAATAAAGAAAAATAATTTTTGAACAGAGACGGAGAGTTGGCTTTTCCCCCCTAAGACAGAGGTTAAAACAAAAACAGAAATAATTATAGAAAAAAGAAGATTAAAGACACGATGAAGAATGAGGCTGCATTTGAAATCTTGTTATTGTTTTTGATAATAATGATGATGATGATGGTTCATGATGAAATACAAGAATAATCACATAAAAATTCTCTAGCAGTACATTCCAACTTGAATTTAAAATAATTTAGTATTGCACTGCTGTCACCTGCCATCATGTTTTAGTACTATTTCAAATCATAAAGTTATTGCGGTATGTTACAACTGCTTCATGCATTATCTTGAAGGCACTCAAGAATTTGGCATATTTTAGTTTCTCATAAAGTTACACCTTAGTCGTCTACTTTCTTAAGAATTTGTAAGAGAAAAAAAGGCATTTTAGAGAGTGAGAGCTGATGTGATTGTGTTAGAGGTTCGCTGCTATCTGATTCAGTAAAACAAAGACTGATAGTGAAGCTAGTGTAAAAAAAGACTGATAATGAAAGTCTACATTCTATCTCATCTAGATGCTGCAGGTAAAGATATACTGTAGCTCTACAGATAATAGTCTGCAGTGAGTGCTGCAGGTAATGGTCTGTTGTAGAGCTGCAGCTAAATGTATGCTGTAATGCAGAAGGGAAAAGGTCTGCCGTGATGATGCTGCACGTAAATATGTGCTGTGACACTTCAGGTAAATGTCTGTTGTGGAGCTGCAGTTAAAGGTCTGCGCGCTTCAGGTAAAGGTTTGCTGTGGAGCTGCAGTTAAAGTTCTGCGCGCTTCAGGTAAAGGTCTGCTGTGACGCTGCAGGTTAAGATCCACGCGACATTGCAGCATCTCATACGGGGAGATAAATCCGCGTTTCCTCTTGCGATACAACTCAAACAGTACACTTCCTACGTAATAAAATGCCTTTATTTCACGTTTTTTAAACCATATCCTCCCCCCTACTTTTATCAGACTGCTACGACTCAGCATACGAACAGCAAACACTTCAAAGATACGGGTTAGGTTATGTTTGGCCAGTCCTGATCTCTGAGCTCGCTCTGTTTTGAACATTTCGTGTAACAATGATTTAAGACCTTTCAAATGCTAGAAGCTGTCCATGCCAAAGATTTTTTTTGCGATCAAGGTAAAACCTAACAATGTTAAGAACATATGCCCGATGGAATCAGACGTAACATCATTTCAGCCAAATATCTGGAGATCCAGACATATGATATGCAATATTTACTTTCTCACAATTCGATATCGAAAGACGCATTCGATATTAGAGAAGAAGGAATTCTCTCCCATTTTTCGTCTCCTCTGTTTAAAGAGTCCTCGCGTTGTAGCTTCGGCCAGCTAAGACAGTTTACATGAATGACTTTTGTTCTTTAAACCACGCCCCAAAAGCTGTAACAGATCAGACAATAACGAAATGAAATTTTTCTTTTACTTTACTCAAATTACTTTTCCTTTTTAAAGTTTACTTTTCGTTGTTAAACTTTACTTTTCCTTGCTAAACTTTACTGTCATCCTCGAGAAGAGGGAGCTAAAGACGCTGTCAGACCCAAAACCAACAGCCTGAGTCAGTATTGACGAACCACAGTCGACCAGGACCTTGTCACAACTCTCCGTTGGTGCCCTCCAGTAACAGAGCCAGCCTGGCTAACGGGGCATAGATCCCATATTCCCCATGGCAGGAGGGTCATCTAAAGAAACACTGAACCTACCTACTTCTTTTTTAGATCCTATGAGAAACTGAATAAAAAAAATAGCGACTATAACCCCCATTCGACATTATGCTGTGTTTCTACATCCTCGCCACAACGTCTGCAGGGAATATCCTGCTTGCATTTCCAGAGAGACAGAACATCAACCACCACCACCACAACAACAACAATAACAAAAACCCGGGAGAAAAATATAAAATAATTCCTCAATTTATTTGTCTGATATTGCAGAAAATCTACTAACGATTTTCGAAGTTTTCCAACTAAGTTTAATAGCTATATGTAAACTTAAACCTGGGCAATTAAGCCAAACGGTCTACATCTAAAACAGCGTAACTCTTCTCTTTATCATTCTAAAATAGTGAATATTACACATTCAGACAAAGGTAGAAAAGTATGGTATTAGACGTTCGTTTGTATATACATAAAGTCCAAGAAACAGAATTAGTCTCCGCTTGAAATGATGTTCTCGTCTCCTTTGACTCATTAGGAACTTGCCAGATGGTGCGATGCTTAACGAAGATAATAAAGCCACACTCGTGACAGACGTTACAATTTCCTGTGCAATATACATGTGACAGGACACAGGTTAGACATCTCACGGATGACTACTAACAGCTGACCAAACGCCGCTTGTCAAAGTCAAAGCAAAAGCCGGTTTAATCATGGAAAAGGATGATGATAAAATCCCTTCATGTCAGCTGAAATGTCGACCTATACATCACAAACTGCCGGTGGAACCATAGAGCACCACAAATATCACTGCCAACAGCAACAATAGCCAGCGAGATCCACAATAACATAACGGAAACACAACTTGACCAACACAAGACTTCTCTCAGACGACGTTGAGCAAGGACTGTCTGATCTCTCTCAGACCAAAAATCATTTCACAAGGTTTACCTAACAATTCTCGTGCTTTATTACAAGATCACAGCACGCGATCTGGTCTGCTTGGATAGCTCCAGAGAAAATACCCCACAATTTTAACTATAACAAAAACAACCAAGCGCGTTAAACCACGCTTCATGAGACAGGTTGGTGTTCGCGTATCTGCCTTATCTCTGCGTTGTTCTTATAATCGTTCTACTTTAAATTGAGTATTTTCCTTAGGCATTTGTTTTTAAAAGAGTCTTCTTCTTCTTCTGCGTTCGAGGTTGTTGGTCACCTCAGATCCTGATCCCTGTCGACATGACAAAGCACGCAGTCCTCTCCAGGTCATGATAGGAGCCTCAAAGCTTTTGCACCAAGCTTGTAAAAGAGACGAATTTTTTTGTCTCTTTCTTTAGTTGTCTTCCAGCTTTCACATGCATAAATGAGGGTGGATATTATCATTTGAAATGAATAACCTTAACTTGGTTTTTGTGCTTATAAATTTTGAATTCCATATGTTCTCAAGATACAAAGGGGGGGGGGGAGAGGCAAGCTGTGCAAATACATTCTCTGTTACAGTGAGCAAGGAGACAATTAACGTCACCATCAGAAAGGCCACAAATGGAACATTATGAGGCCAAATTGCTTATGCTTTTCTTCAAATCAAAGTTTACTTATTTCACTCAGCTATCGCTAAATGACAGCATCCAGCAATTGAATATTTCAGAAAATACCGTGAAACACTAAATTCAGGTTTAATTTGACACTGTTTTGCTGTTGTCTCTTTGGATTATTGAAAAACAAGCCTGCAGCAGTTTGGTAAATAATTCTAGAGTCTAGACTATAGACCATTAGTAAAACTATCTTATCGAGTATTTTTAAAAAGGGCTGTCAGAGAATATAGAATCATTAGGTTCCAGGTACAACGTCCGACCTACGCTGTGTACTCTTTGTGACTGGCTATTATGGCACTTACGCTTGGGCTTAAGACATCAAGATCTCTATCTACCTGCCTGCCTCTCTGCCCACTACCCACCCACCCACCCACCCACCCATCCACCCATCCATCCATCCATCCATCCATCCATCCATCCATCCATCCATCCATCCATCTCTCCTCCTCCTCCACCTAGTGCCTGTATCTTACATTTCTGTGGCACTTTAGAAAAGCCAACACGATATAAACATGTATAAAAAGACAATCAAGTATCAAGAGCACAAATTAAATATACAAATAAATAAATAAACGCTAGCACCAGACTGGTCACTTGTTCCTAATAGACCCCAGCAATATCGCTAAAACAGCCGTGAGATGGACACCAGAGGGGAGAAGGAATGAGAAGCCAATCAAAGACATCCTGGTGAAGAACTGTTAAAGCAGAGGTTAGCAGAATGCAACATAGTTAAAAGCATCATATAAAAGTTGGCTGTAAACCGTGACAAGCGGAGAATGCGTTGTTGCCTTGTAAGACTTCACAATGCGTTCTGCATGATGATTACTTAGTCGATCACCGACAATGATCAAGGATGAACGGACGAACATTGATAGATTTCTCTTTCGAATAAATCTCTTTGTTCATTTTTCTTATCTTGTTGTTGCGAATGGTCTGGAAGCCATGTTTTTATTTATTCTCCCCAGCAATTTTGTGATGGTAGATGAATTTTATTTTTCTTCACTTTCTGAAGCAGAAATAAGAAGACTGTTAATACTCTTCCAAAGCTAGCTCCCAGTGTGCTCCTTAGCGACTGGATCCCCTTCAGTTCTTCTTTCAGCTGCCACACTATGTGGCTACACGATCCTTATCTCAATTACCATACTATGCAGCACCTTACATCTTACATCCTGCCCGTGCCGTTAAACGTCACACAGGGCTCGCAAGGTAGTTCGTCAAGTTTTCCTGTTTTCGACGAACTTCTCAACCTCACCAAGGGATGTTATGCCCACTAAACTGGCCTCTCTTAACAGTGACCTCTTTAGTTTCATGTGGTCGATCCCTTTTTCTTCGACCTGTTGTGTTCCACTTAGTATCATGTTTTGGGATTCTCTGACTGTTTCTTCTCATCACATGACCGATATACGTTCATCTCCCTTTTTCTGATCACCCATGAGACAGGTTGTTCGCGTATCTGCCTTATCTCTCTCTGCGTTATTCTTACAATCGTTCCACTTTAAATTGAGTATTTTACTTAGGCATTTGTTTTCAAGAGAGTCTTCTTCTTCTTCCTCTTCTTCTTCTTCTTCTGCGTTCGAGGTCATTGGTCACCTCAGATCCTGATCCCTGTCGACATGACAAAGCACGCAGTCCTCTCCAGGTCATGATAGGAGCCTCAAAGCTTTTGCACCAAGCTTGTAAAAGAGACGAATTTTTTGTCTCTTTCTTTAGTTGTCTTCCAGCTTTCACATGCATAAGTGAGAATGGATATTACCATATGAATTGAATAACCTTAACTTGTTTTTTGTGCTTATAACTTTTGAATTCCATATGTTCTCAAGATTCTTGAAGGTCAATGCTGCTTTTGCAGTTCTAATTCTAATTTCCTTTCTGGTGTCACCATCTTGGTCTATGTAGCTGCAGAGATATGCAGATTGGTGTACTTCTTCAACAGCTGTTCCTTCTACGCATATTTTTCCTTCTTGATTAACGGGAATTGTCATTTTTGTTCTTTTCCTCGTTAATTTCAAGTCCTATCTTGCTAGATACTATGCCGCAACACAATCCTTATCACAACTGCCGTACAATGTGGCTATACAATCCTTGTATCAGTTGCCATACTGTGCGGCTACACAATCCTTATCTCACTTGCCATACTATATGGCTACATTTCTGCTAGTGATGTTAACAACGGCCATACTGTGATCCTTTCTTTAGTCAAGACTTCAGATTCGAAAAGTCTGCTCGCCCTTTAAGCTAAAATATTCGTTGCGGATAAAGGTGTCCTTTATAGCTTAAGACAAACTTAAGGGTATGAATGGCAGATTAAAAAAAAACGACGGGCCTTCCAACACAGAAAATAGAGAATTCTATCTTATCTGCCAACGCCTTCTTGTTAAGCGAGCTGTAAAAAATGTGTATCTGGCACGCTATACTTAGGGGAAATGCATCAGAAACTGGGAATAGTTGCTACGCTGTCTGGCACACTTCACTGCCGTGTAAGAAGAAAGAGTTGGACAATTCACTGTCTATTTATGAGTCCATGAATATGACTCATCATCCAAACTCACGGAGGATGTGAAGGAAATTCCAGCTAGTCCACAGTTAAAACCTCGGCTGAAGAGTTACACTCTTCAGTACTGCTCTGTCTTGGCCAGAGATTCTCAGCAGGTGGCAGGTCGATCCCCTCAGAAGGGATCTGAAGTTTAAATGGTGAAATTTTCCCCATGAAACAGGTGAACTCCTTTCTGGGTGATTATTTACTATACAGATGAGGCTTTGAGAGGCAGCTTGGGTTGAAAATGGAAGATTGGTACATTGAAAACCGCTGCCCTAGGCCATTTTGTTGTTTGACACAAGCAGAGAAGTACAAACATCTTTTAATCTGGCCACTGATTAGCCGGTGTTTATGTACTTACTCAAAACCACTGATACTACAATGTACGGCAATAGTATAAGAACTTCCGTTTCTTCTAAAATAATGTTGTTTTTTTTCTTTTTACCTTTCTAAGTCCTTGAGTCAGAATCTAAAAAAAAAAAAATCCATTTTAGACGGAGTCGAAAGCGTCATGTACTGACTCCACAACCCTGGTTAAAACTACACAGCAGTTAATTTTCTGTGATAACAGTTTCTGAACTTCACATCATCTTTAAAAACGAAAAATACGCTTGGATTGGCTAACAGGCCCCAAAATTGAAGTTGTTTTAACTTATAGTGTGTCCCCATACTTAGGTCAACATCACTTTTTCATCTTTCGATTAGTAGCAGAAGACACGAAAACTTGAAATATTTGCATTCACTTACTCCATTTAGAATGTGATTACTAGTTTTTTTTTTGCTTGAAATCTATAAAGCAATAATTAGCTTCATTGTATGGGTCCTCTTGTGTGTGGTTTCATGTCTGATGCTGAATTTGGATATGCATAGGACGTTTTTGATAGCTACATCTAGCTTATGTATGGGAAGTTTTTGACAGCTAGATCTAAATATGTATGGGGTGTTTTTGACAGCTGTATCTAAATATGTATAGGAAGTTTAGATAGCTACATCTACATTATGTATGTGACGTTTTTGATAGCTACATCAAGATTATGTATAGGAAGTTTTTGATAGTTACATCTAGATTTGTATAGGAGGTTTTTGATAACTACATCGAGATTATGTATGGGAAGTTTTTGACAGCTCTATCTACATATGTATAGGAAATTTTAACAACTAGATCTGCATATGTATAGGAAGTGTTTGATAGCTACATCTAGATATATATTGGACGTTTTTGATAGCAACATCTAGATATGTATAGGAAGTTTTTTATAGTTACATCTAGATATGTATGGGACGTTTTTGACAGCTAGATCTATATATGTATGGGACCTTTTGACAGCTGTATCTAGATATGTATAGGAAGCTTTTGATAGCTATATATAGATATGCATAGTAAGTTTTTGATAGCTACATCTAGATATGTATAGGACATTTTTGATAGCTATATCCAGGTACGTATGTACAGGACTAGGCTAAAAGTTGGACACGTAGTTCGCTGAAATATATGTTACATACCTACTGTAAGTATAAAACAGAACTATATATACTAGTAGATAGTATGAAAATGCAAATATATTAGTAGATATCCCTGGTATACACTTAACTAGACGACATAATGGATTAGCATATAGCTAGAAGATAACATAAAACTTAAGTCAATACTTAGCTAGAAGATAACATATAGCTTAAGTTTATATACAGCTAGAAGATAGCATAAAACCTGGGTCTATTTTTAGCTCGAAAATAACGTATAGCCTGAGTCTATATAAAACCAGAAGATAACATATAGCTTAGATCTATGTATAGCTAGAGGTTATACATGTTGCTTAAGTCTATATTGGCTAGAGGATAACATATAGCTTGGGTCTATATTTAGCTAGAAGATGATATACACACTGGATCTATATTATAGCTAGAAGATAACATATAGCTTTGGTCTATACGTATCTGGAAGGTAATATAACTTTATATAGCCAGAAGACAACATATAGCTTGGGTCTAGGTATACCTAGAAAATAACGTATAGCTTGAGTTTACATATAACTAGAAGATAACGTACAGCTTAGGGTCATATATAACTAGAAGATAGCGCATAGCCTGGATTTACATATAACTAGAAGATAACATATAGCTTGAGTCTGTATAACAACCAGAAGATAACGTATAGCTTGGGTTTGCATATAACTAGAAGACAACACATTCATATATGAAGCTAGAATATTTCATAAAGATACACAAAGCTAAAGGACGGTAACAATGATATTATATTATCCTAAGAAAGCATCCACAGGTATATTTACTTTAGTCTCATAGAAAAACAGGGTAGGATAAGGATAAAGAACAGACAGAGTGCAGATTTTGTTTCAGTCATAGAACAGTTTAGTTCGTGTCAGGTAGTAGTTTCCGTTGACTTTTCTAGATGTAGAGGTTGTGTCCTTTTTAGAACCGTTTGTAGAATGAAACTTGAAAATGTTGTCCCTTTTGAGGACATTTAGTAAGACAACCATCATGTTATCTGTTTGTCCGGTTTATCGGACACCATTCTAGTTGTTAGATTTTGTTCCAAATGAGGATATTCAGTGACGTGTTTGAGATTCCAGTCGTTCTGATTATTTTGTTCATGCATATGTAAGTATGGCTTGTTTGAAGTGATTGGTTCTTTTTATTCTGTGCCATAGGCTCTCTCCCCATATGGTGAACATGTTCTTGCCTGGGAGATGAGTATTGTTTTTTTTTGTGTGCCTGTAACTGTCAACTCTGCCATGTGGCAGTACTATTTCATCATCTAGATGATTCATCTCTCATTCTATCCGTCCAACAAACTATGTTGTATGTGTTAAATCTACACTAATCGTGGTTAGTCCTCTTTGTTGAGATGTTGTAACGTTGGGAGGCTGCCAAGTCTAGTTTTCTCGTACTGTTGTCGTCTTAGTGGAAAGCGCCGTGTACCTGAGTGTTGCATTGCTTCTTGGTGTATGTCAGAGAAACGGACTTGAGAAAATCTTAGATCAGATTAAATAAAGTTGAATTATAAAGAAATTCTATTAAGCAAGCTTTTTCCCACTAGAAACTTGTAGTAACAACAGCGGCATACTTCTTGGTTGGCAGTGTCGAGATAAAGGCACAAAATATACATCTTTATCTGGTAAATGAAAGAAAAGAACGGAAGGAAGGCCAGGCGAAGAATATCACAGCGGACAGACCAAATGGCCTAGGAAAAAAACAGAGACGCATCTAAACTAACTAGAAATTCCAAAGATCACGCAAGACGAAGAAACATGGTCGTCAGCGCCACCCAAACGGGCACGTAATGAATGAATGTCCTAGATAATGCTAAGAAACACTACAAAAGATCTGTTTTTCATCATTAGTCTCATTCGATTACCATTTTGTTTTTATGTCACCTAAATTTAAGTAACTTATTTCGGAAAACCGAATGTGCAGGTCGAATAGAAACATTGCGAAACTGAAAGTTAAAAGCAATGAGAAAAGGTTTATAATGAGTGAAAAGGTCAGCCCTGGTGCTGAAAAGTCATTTTCCCATTATAGAATAAACATACATGACGCGTGCAGAAACAGATCTCATCTGAGGGAAAGATTAGTGAGAGACATGCGTGCGACATTCCATAGAGAGTTGACGTTCTTCACAGTTTGCTTTTCGTGGACGTTAAATCACATTACAGAAATAACGATCACGTTTTTGGCAAATGAAATGTTACAGAACAGCCTTGAAAATATCCATCAAGGATAAGTGAAGTAATAAAAGATTCTTAGAAGAAAGAATCGCAAGCTCTCTGTAGTAGTAATAGCAGTAGTACTACTACTACAGCACATAGTAGTAGCTGTGGTTTTCTATCGACGTTGGCGATGGCTGGATCATGTACTTCGATTAGCTGGTAATTCAATACCAAAATGAAACACTTAAATGGGTACCGCAGGGAAACAAGAGTAATGATAGATCAAAGAGAACATGGAGAGTAGCAACAGAGAGAATATTGAATAACAGAGGGCTCACCTGGGCAAAAGCAGAAAAAAAGGCGAAAGACAGGCATTTGTGGAAAACCTTTGCCGAAGCCCTCGCGCTTTGGCTCCTAAAGGTTTAGAAGAGAGAGAGAGAGAGAGAGAGAGAGAGGGAGATAGAGGGAGGGAGGGAGAGAGAGAGAGGTTTTCTCACAGTATTTAAAAACTGGCCCTTCAGCTACCCCAAGTACAGAAATGTATCCTTCTACGGCCATGCTTGGAGGCGAGAAAGACACCAGGATCAGCTAGCAGCACAGGAAAAATGAGTATGGCACTAGATGATATCAGAATAACAGAATTAACAAGCCTCCTAAATATGACTTATGACACAGGAACTAAATCATCAGATATGTTCACATCAGTATTCATTCAAATTTGGACTAAAGCTGGAGCAACAGATTGTAATCAATGTGGCACAATTAGTTTATGTTATATGAAAGTGAATCATGGACAATAGTCAAGTTTGCACAAAAATCATTGGAAGCAGCAGAAATGCGGTTTATTAGAAGAATGTTGCGAATGTCCTGGACAGTAAAAATAAATAATGAAGAATGTATGAGAAGAGCTGGAGAGACAAAAAATCTTGTCAAAAAGATAAGAGAGAGACAATGTTCTTTCATAGGACATGCAATGAGAAGAGGGGGCATTGAAAATATTACAACAACAGGAAAAATAGAAGGAAGAAGATCAAGAGGAAGACCAAGAGAAATGATACTGGATATAGATATAGTATGATGGGATGGTGTGAGAGGAGATCACCAACTGAGCTGATGGCCTGCATGAAGGATCGTGTACTCTGGAGAAGCATAATAGCCAACGCCAGTCGGCACGGCACCTGATGATGATAATGATGATGACAATCAGTTTAATGAACCCTGTGACAAAAAATACTAGCAACGACATGCGAGGAGCGGTGCCCGGGCTGTTGAGCAGTTTATACTCCGCATATTTTATTATAAAGCTTGATTTTTTTTCTTATTTATCTCTTATATTAATTTCGATATAAAAACAAGGACTTCAGTCAACATACTTCCGTGTGCCACATGTGGCTCATGAGTTGAGGTTTGGCCACCCCCGATTTAGAGAACAATAATGAAGGGTATAGTTTCTGAGAAATGAGGGGAGACGGAAGGTGGGGTGCGGGGGGGGGGGGGGGCTGCGACTAATGAGATAATGGACACTTGATCTCACATACACTTAGTGGAGCAGACAATCTAACTAGAATCCCCAGTGATTCTCACCAGGGAGGCAGGTGGGTCCCTGAGGAGAAATTCCAAATCTAAATGAAGAGATTTTTATTGGTAAACTGAGGCTTCAATTACTACCATCATGAAAGAATGCTTGAAGGTGGAAATATTTTCTGGACGATTATTTAACATACAGGGAATGATTCTGTTGAAAAGCAAGGGCTGGGAGCTTGAACTCTGAGAACCTTTGGGCCAGACAAATCGAGGCTTTCAGATTAGCTGTCAGGAGAGCCGCGGTCTGTGAAAAATTTTGCTACGCTACACTAACCAAATGTTTTCTCCTTCTTATCCCGCGGAGTAACTGTCGAAATGAACTCTACTTCTTATGGACCTTCAGAGCTCCATGACAGTGCCTGTTCCATTATGTAGCTAGGTCAGGCTAACCACACCCTGTTAAAGACAGCCGGTTAACTTCTGTGGAAAAATGTCCAGAGAAACGGGCCGTGTCACAACAGCACAGGTCAACATAACATAGTAACAGATTGACGTGACAGAGTCTGAGATAACAGACACTGACGAAACAGAGACCGAGGGAATAAAAAACTGCGTAAGAGAGACTCGGGATAGAAAAAACGATGTAAGAGAGAATGAGATAATTAAAAAAACGATGTAAGGGAGACTGAGGTAACAAAAAATGACGAGCTAACACTGAGGTAATAAAAACGTCCAGATAAAAGAGGCTGAGGTAATAAAAAACGACGTAAAGGAAACTGAAGTAATAAAAACGACGAGATAACAGAGGCTGAGGTAATAGAGAACGACGAGATAACAGAGGCTAAGGTAACAGGGAACGACGAGATAACAGAGGCCGAGAACAGAATGAGGTAACAGAGGCTGAGGTAATAGAGACCGAGGTAACAGAAGCTGAGGTAATAGAGAACGAGGTAACGGAGACTAAGATATTAAAGAACGCGGTAACAGAGGCTGACCTACTGGAGAACGAGGTAACTCCTTCTTCATTCGCTTCTACCATCAAGATGGCCCCGTGATCCTATTGAATTTACTCCTATGGTCCTTAATTGGTTCTGTGGTCCCCTTGTGGTCCTTGAAAGGGTCACAAGAGATCCCCGAGAGGACCACAAGAGGTTCAGAGTATCGCGGGGCCTGGGCCTGTATTCTCGATGGGTCGCAGAGGCGGGATTGCGTGACACCGTGGTTTTCGTTGCACCAGTTTAATCTAGACTTGGACTTTCTCACCGGAAAACCTCTACGTGTTCTGGATATCCGAATATCAACGCCGGGTGAGAGGTGGCAGCTCATCCAGCCCAGAGTTGGACTTTCTCAGCAGAAATCCTCGACGTGTTTTGGATATCCGTATAACCCCGCCGGGTGAGAGGTGGTTGCCCAACCAGTCCAGCGTTGGACTTTCTCACCAGAAAATCTCAGCGTGATTAGGATACGCATATATCTGCGCCGGGTGAGAGGTGGTTGCCTATCTAGACTGCACTGGTCCAGTGTCTCTGACTTCAGCGTTTTGTGGTCGTGGCCGCTACCCTTCCTAATTGTGACCAGGATGGAGCTTTTGTCCAGGAGGACGAATCCTCGCAACTAGTAAGTTTCACTCCTGAGTTAAGCCGGTTTAGGCGTATTATCCCAGTATGGGCGCGTTTAGGTCGTGTTCGACCTCTAGAGCGGAGGTACCATGACATTAGTAGCCATCAAGTTTCACCCCTGGTTTAAGCCGATTTAGGCATATTTAACCAGTATGCGTGTATATCGGACTTGGCCGGCCTCCAGAGCAGAGGTGCCGTGGTATGTGTAGCTCTCGTCGTGAGACTACTGAACATACCGATTAATCTTCACTTTATCCTTTCCATCACCTTTTCACAGCGGCACTGCTCGGCAACCCTTTTCGCATTTTCTTCATTGGCCAAGAGGAGATTACCCCATCCGCGGCAAACGAAGAATCTCGCCAGAAGTGTAACGAGGTAACAATGGCTGAGGCACAATAGGACGAGGTAACGGGCTGAGGTACCAAAGAACGAGGAAATATAGGCTGAGATACTAAAGAACAAGGTAACAAAGGCTGAGGTACTAAATAACGAGAACACTGCATCATCATCATCATCATCATCAGCAGCAGCAGCAGCAGCATCAGCATCCAGTGTACGAGTTAACTATTAGAGTCTAACAGTTCAGGGAACTAGAACAAGTTGCTTCTCTCATCCTGTTCCTCAATACTCCCCAGATTCTCTCTATGACGAACACCACTAGAGATCTGGGAGAATCTTTACTTCCAGTCTGCTGGGCTTAATAAATGCGCCGTCGAGTCCCACAGACCAGCGAGGTTCTCGGATTTTTCCACACTGTGCCACTCATGACAGTGCAAAAATACTTCACGGGCACGCATGTGTCAGTAATGCTTGACTCAAATAACTTGTAATCGTTTGAGTGAGCTTTATTTCAGCAATATGCAGCAAAATAAGAAGGTTATGGACAAGTATTAAACTGGCCAACGTTTTATACAAGTATAAATGTTTAAATAAGCAAAGGTGCCGTGTAATTCGCACGCAAACATTTTTACTGTTAAAATTTGAAGGAAAACTTCTAGCTCTCTTGTGGCATATCAGTGCTCTGCGGCATATCAGTGCTCTGCGGCATATCCTTTAAGAAGCACGCGCTCTAGATCAGGCGTCTTCGCCCCATTAGAGATAATGTAAGGAGATATAAAGATAGAGAACAGGTGTAAGAAGATCAAGCAAATGTAAAGCGAGCTAATCTTCTCACTGAATTACAGCTGCAAAGTTTTTTTGTTTCTAGTTTCTAGGGGAAAGAAAAGTATTATCTAGGACCAATGATGGCGCTAGGATTTTTTTTAAAGCGTACTAGGCTCACCTTGCATACTTTCCGAAATACCTGTTTTTCTTAATACAATATTCGATACGTTATACCTTTTCTAAAATGTAAAATGAAACACATTTTACGAACACCAGCTGGAAGTAAATTTCATGTGTTTTTTTTCTTATTTGTGGCGTATTTGAGCAGTCTCAAAGCATTTTTTGAGACAAGCTAAGGGTGAAAAAACACGGTATAATAACAAACATTAAAAAGGCAGCTATCATTCTTGGGCCATGTGACGAGAAGAGAGAAACTGGAAAACATCATAACAAGCGGCAAACTGAAGGCAGAAGAGGCGGATGACGACCGAGGGAACAGAAGGCCTGACACTGTGGCATG
Source organism: Achatina immaculata (assembly GCA_009760885.1). Classification (NCBI taxonomy): domain Eukaryota; kingdom Metazoa; phylum Mollusca; class Gastropoda; order Stylommatophora; family Achatinidae; genus Lissachatina; species Lissachatina immaculata. The sequence continues at coordinate 5,400,271 of CM019694.1, forward strand.
GAAAGAAATCAGCAACAGATTTACTTTGAAATGTCAAGGACCGAGATCTGTGGAGGAGTATGACCATTCACACACCCCCCCCCCCCCCCATCTCCAGATGGCACGTGATGATGATGATTTGCGGCGATCTTTAAAAAATATTCACATATTGGGTCAAAACTGGCTGATTCGCTTCCAAGCAAATTCGCACCATCAGTTTACTGGCCTGATTATCCTTCAACCGATTTCGCTGGTTGTGATTAACTAGATTTTTTGCTACAATAAACCGGTTAGGGTAACTGACGACCACCAAAACTTTCAGTTTCTCTCTCTCTCTCTCTCTCTTTTTAATCAGTAATTTACCAGTAATTGCCGGTTAAGGTGATCATTGATCAAGGATAGAGGTTCTTTTATGAATACAGATCCTTTATGGACCTTCTAGGATAACTTGAAACAGAACAGATGAAAGTTCGCTTCACTTTTTTCGTACGTGTGGATAGCTGAGAACGGAACAGATAAAAACTCCCTTCATTTTATTCGTAAATGTGGATAGCTGGAAAAACAAGAACAGATGAGAACTCGCTTCACTTTATTCGAACATGTTACAGAGGTAACTGCGATAACGACAACAGAACAGATGAAAGCTCGCTACACTGTACTCGTACATTTTAAAGAGTACTTCGATAACTAGAACAGAACAGATAAAAGCTCGCTACACTTTATTCGAATATGTTAGAGAGATAACTGGAAACAGAACATATGAAAGCTAGTTTCACTTTATTCATACGAGGGGTGATTGATAAGTTCTCGGCATAAGGTACAACGGATTATTTGTGGACAACTTTTTTGGGTTATTTCTCAACATAGTCCCCTTTCAAGTTTATGCACATAGTTCAGCGATCCTGAAGCATACGTATCCCTTCTTTATAAAAGTCAGCATCTTGTGCCAGTAGAAAGTGGTCTACAGCATGAACGACGTCATCACATGAAGCAAATTTGCCACCACTGAGCTGCTTTTTGAGTTTGGTAAACAGGTAATAGTCCGAAGGGGCCAAATCTGGGGAATAAGGAGCATGTTCAAGAAGCTGGAAGCCGCATTCATCAATGGCAGCCATTGCCGGTGCCGACTTGTGAACTGGAGCATTGTCTTGATGAAAGATTACTCCTCTCGTCAATTCCCCCCCCCCCCCCCCCACGCTTTCACTTCATTTTGACCCACAGCTGCTTCACAAGATTAGTGTAATAGGCCCTGGTGACCGTTCTGCCCTTTTGAAGATAGTCTATTAATAGCACATCTTCTGAATCCCAAAGGATGGAAGCCATCATTTTGCCTGCAAACAGAACCACCCTTGCTTTCATTGGAGATGGGGATCCATGATGTTTCCACTGCCTTGACTGTTCTTTGGTTTCTGGTTGAAAGTGATGAACCTAAGTCTCATTCATAGTCACAAATTGCTGAAGAAACTTTTAGGATCTGCATAAAAATGGCCAAGATTGTCTCTTGACACGTTGAGATGCTGTCGTTTGTGATCAGCTCCAAGAAGTTTCGGGACCCATTGAGCAGAGACCTTTGTCATTTGAAGGTCATTGTGAATAATGTCATAAACACATTCCTGGGAGATGCCCAACTCAATAGCAATGTATCGCTCAGTTAGTCGTCGATCCTCCATTATCATGTCATGGATTCAGCAGGTGGTTTCATCGGTGGTTACCGTTCTTGGTCTTCCTGGACGGGGATCATTTTCCAGACTCTCCCTTCCATGTTTGAACTGAGCTGCCCATTTCTTCACTGTGCTGTAAGAAGGGGCACTCTCCCCTAGAGTCTCTACCATATCTTCACGGATCTCTTTCGATGATAAGCCCTTGATGCAGAGGTATCGAATGATTGCTTGTTGAGAAATTTTATCTATTTTCTCCATTTCTGCCATCCCCTTACAGCTTCAGTAGCCTGTGAAAAATTTTTTTGCAGTTAATTTCTTGAAACTTGGTGTTTAATCTTACATTAACCGGATCTACAAATGCACCGAATATCAACTGTGCGTATCAAGTATGTGTACCTTATGCCGAGAACTTATCAGTCACCCCTCGTACATGTGGATAGCTGGGAACAGAGCAGATAAAAGCTCGCTACACTTTATTCGAACATATTAAAGAGGTAGCTGCCGTAACTAGAACAGAACATATTAAAGAGGTAGCTGCCGTAACTAGAACAGAACATATTAAAGAGGTAGCTGCCGCAACTAGAACAGAACATATTAAAGAGGTAACTGCCGCAACTAGAACAGAACATATTAAAGAGGTAGCTGCCGCAACTAGAACAGAACATATTAAAGAGGCAACTGCCATAACTAGAATGGACCATATTAAGGAGGTAACTACGATAAATAGAACGAACAGATGAAAGAACAATGTTTGAAAGAAACAAATTTCTTCACAGACTGAATCCCATGCTCACTTCACTTGGTTCCCATATCCCATATCCCAAAGGTTGAGGGTATCCCTTGTTGAGTATCCCTTACCTGGGGATTGGTCGAAATTTGTGTTCTTGATCTGGTTCAGCCATTCCCAACTTTAAAAAAAAACAAAACACTTCTGGCAGGTTACCAAGGTTACATTGTTGCTTTGGGCACCATGACACAGAGTTGTTCTGGCACATGATCCTAGTAGTGACACACAGCGGCGGTACATCTCCAGCTTCTGTGTCAGTTTATGTATTTCACAGTAACTTGAGCTTTCAAGACAATGCTTTCTTTTCAAGAGATAAAAAGAAATGAAGTCATCAAGAATCTAAAACCACAGTTTTTGTTTTTTTTTTCTCTAGTGATCAACTTGGTTAACCACGTGAAATAGCTGGACTTCTCAATAACAAAAGTACCAACACAAATGATGAGAACTCATAACACCTCGTAAAACTGTATGGTCTAAAGTCCATCTCCACTGTCGTCGTCTCTCAAGTCTCATCTATGTCATCTGACTTGTTTATTACGTCTTTTATTCATACTTGTCATTCCTGTTTTGAGAGTTCTTCCAAAGACAGCGTCGCGTCATACACTGTTACACCCTGCCAGAACCTCTGATATAAATTGTCTGGCTTCACAAAAATCTTCTAATTAAAACTATCATACATCGACAGCCCACGGAAAGCAAGGGTAATCTGTAAGTTCAGAATATCATAATCCATTAATAACTAGCAATGTTCTCTTTCAAGTAGATTCGTTCAGATGGATATTTCTTCTATGACCAGCTAAATATGATTAGTACTTTTTTTATAATCACGATTTCTAAAGATGAAACCCTTAGGACATTTCCTGGCACTTTCTAGGCCATACAGAACACAGGTTGAGAAACACTGCGCATGTTATTACTTGCTTTTCGTCATTCTTTCCCTTTATACATTTCAATAGGTGCACGTTTTTATGCCCAGTGTACAGCGGCATGGTCATTGTTCACAGTTTGTTTCCCTTTCCACAAACCACTACATGTGTACCACCATTCTCGCCAGAGCAAAACCCATTTCCGCTACATCCTGTTGGCTACCTGCACGATCTTTCCTATCGCAATGCTGTGATTTAGTTCAGCTGAATTCTGTACAAAGCATTTACTGACTTCTAGTCCAGACAATACTTGTTTAAAGCCGTCATTCCATTATATAGCTTTAAGAGGACCATTGAATTATATAGATTTAAGAGAGGCTGTAGTTTGCAGGTCAGGAAATACCTCAGACGTGGCCATCACTGTGAAATTGCATTAGTTGAAAATCTCGCCGAGGAAGGATAAAGCAGAGGCCACCGGGCTGAAAGTATGGTGTACGGTCTGCGACATCTTTAAAGAAATCACATATTTCTTGATTCCATGCTTATTTCCATCGATCTTTGCAATCTGCCCGTTTGTGTATGTGTTATTATTTACATTCCTTTTCATTCGTTCAGTCATTTCGTGTAGTAAGACTTCCATGACAAGTTTGAGAATCATGTTCATTTAACTACCAGCATGACAAGTTTGAGGATCATGTTCATTTAACTACCAGCATGACAAGGTCTCTAGGATTCTATTCAGCAGCAGTGGCAGAAGGATGTTTCCATCTGCAGTCAGACCAAAGCACACCACAGTGAATTGAATAAAGACAGAAGCTACTCTCTATAAGTTCTGGTCGAGAGAAGTTTTTTATTTGTTCAAATTGCTTATCATATTTCCAACATCCTAGTTACGACTTTGTTTTCCCATTGACTCACGCCCAACTCCTTTCAGTTAAACGCCAACTGCCAACCACTAACTCATCCACAGTTCTACTAATTTTGCTCAAAGTGACCGACTGACCAATCAATGCATTCTTTGTATTCACCGCTAGTCGCACTACCCTTTCGTCGGATTTTTGACCATTCTGGTTTCCCGATCCTTGCCAATGGTCGAAAATCCGACTCTTGGTTTGTTTCAATAAAACAACCGGTGTAACATTTAGATTATACATAGTTCGTCCACGTTTCCGGTGACACTTTTCAAAATGGTGAAAGAGTGCCTAGTTACGAGCGATGCCGAGCGAGAAAAAGGAAGAGAAACATGGAAATTTTTCAATTTTTGATGACGTAGATAGGGGTATGGATATGGCCTATGACCGCCCCACTGCTCTTGAATGTATCCAAGGTAGATCTAGACATATTTAGACGACTGGAGAAGTAGTTAGTAGATTATTTCAGACATTAATTTAGCGAGAATGCAACATATAATCAGAATACGAGATCGACAAGTAGATCTAGACATCTCAGATGGTAAGTAGTGTAGATCTAGACCTAGCCGATGGTGAGCTGGGCACAGTCACTGTCTAAAAACGTCACATTACCCCCTTTTTCCTGAAAAAAAAACCACTGCATTTATGAAACTTTCATACATTTAGTTATACTTTGAAACATAATAAGTACACGGAAGTACATGGAAATATTGTTTCCCATTCCATTTTACAACTATACCCCCTATACATATCAAGACCCGCGCTTTTATTCCGGCACCAACTGAACGTCTGCGTTTCTTCCTCTGGCACGGGATGAGTTAACTCGATGTAATCTCGGATAATCTACCCTAGCCATGAGTATGAATATTTAGTCTGAGATTAAAAGACATCAGAGAGCTTTTGTTTAATATATATGTATTACATTTTTGGGTCATATGCACCTTATGCAAGTAAACAAACAATTCTGATAAGAAAACGAGCCCATGTTGTCTCGTCTTTTTCTCCTAAATGTATTTGCGCACACTGTTCGAGCACTCAGTTTAATAAAAACTAAAGACAATGTAATATTTCGGCTTCCACTTTCACCATACAACATTAACGAAGAAGAAGCAGAAGAAGAAGAAGTAGTAGTAGAAGAAGAAGAAGAACAAGAACAAGAAGAAAGCGAGAGCAGGTGCTCCAAGTCACTGTTTCCCAATCTTTTTTGGATCATGCCCCACCTCATCGCCTAGAAGATTTTGATGGCCCCCGCTCCAACGGCATAATAGTCAGCCAAGTTCTGAAAGAGTATAATACACATACATTCAAATTGCTTCCTGTGGGACATATTCCCCACGTTGGGAAACACTGCACTAAGTGAAGAAGTTAAACATAAAATCTAAAAAATAGATAATAATAATAATTTCTCTTTTCTTTCACACGTTTTTCTCCTACAAGCCTATATATTTAATTATCGAGTTACAATTACTTAAAGAACTTTTGACAGCACGTCTCTTTAATTTAAGTAGTCTGACAATTTTTTTCCGAAAAAGGACAATAATTAAAGACATTTTCACGGAGACGAATGAAAGAATGGTCACATTTCCACTCTTATGAGCCCCAAGAACAAAGAATTGCCCTAGGTCAGTGTAAGTCTGACTTCATCGCTGCTAGATTAAACAGCTTTCCTTTTTATTCCCTATAGGATGAAAACATTTCTGGTCTATTTTCAAACTCTACAATACACACACAGCAAATCAAAGATTAAAAGTAGTCGAGTGTGTTTTAATATATGTGGGCAGCACGTGAAAGCGTTAAAAATAAGCAAAACAGCACGAGAAAAAATAGCAACAACAATTTTCCAGTTTTAACCAACAAAGGAACGTTTCAAAAAGTACAAATTTCGTTACAAAAATAGTCGGGATCGCTAACTCATTATCTGAGATTACGCGGAACCGTTCAGGTAGAGGATGATGCTTGAACGATTTGTCTCCCTTGTTGACCAGAAAATGGAAATAAATATGTCATGCGCATGATGACCAGAGAGAGATAGATTCAGAGAAATCTTCAGGGAGATAAAGATAGAGAGAGTGAGAGAGATTCAGAGAAAGAGAGCTTCAGGGAAGGCGAGAGATAATGATATATATATATCGAGAGAGAGACAGAGACAGAGAGACAGAGATAGTGAGAGAGAGAGAGAAAATGAGAGAAAGATTGAGAGAGATAGAAGATAGAGAGAGATAGAGAGAGAGAGAGAGTGAGAGAGAGCAAATACACGAGACTGATCTTATTTCAATAACATACTATTTTGAGCCGAGAAATGTCCTCCTGATAGCAGAGATTACAATTATTATTTTTAGTTTCACCACTACAACAACTACAACTACTACAATTACTTCCTTTACTATTTCTACCACCACTGCTACCACACCACTGTTTCAGCGGCTACTAAATAATAAGGTATAAAATCAAGTGCGACTAACAGACAATGCGAAGATTACTTAAAGGCATAACATTCCTTCCATAAATATTAAAATTCTATGGACATTTAAGATGACAAACAAGGAATGTCACATACATTTCAATGAAAGAAAGAACAAAACAAAACAAACAAACAAAAACCAACTAAATGCAATTAAAAGTAAAAGAAAAGGAAGTCTGACATTAATTGAGCTTGCAGCTGAGACGGAAGGCCTTTAAATTATCATAAATGCATGAAGTGATAGCGTTAACCAGCAATTACCGGTCTTCTTCTTCTTCGTTCGCTTCTATCACCAAGACCGCCCTGTGATCCTACTGAATTTACGCCTGTGGTCCTCGTTAAGTCCCATGGTCTCCCGTGTGGTCCCCGAGAGGACTATAAGAGATTCGGAGTATCGCAGGGCTTGAGCCTGTATTCTTGGTGGGTCTCAGAAGCGGGATTGCGTGACACCGTGGTTTTCGTTGCACCAGTTTAGTCTAGAGTTGGACTTTCTCACCGGAAGACCTCGACGTGTTTAGGATATCAGTATATCCCCGCTGGGTGAGAGGTGGTAGGCCACCCAGGCCAGAGTTGGACTTTCTCACCGGAAAACTCAGCGTGATTAGGATACGCATATATCCCCGCAGGGTGAGAGGTGGTTGCCTATCTAGACTGCCCTGGTCCAGTGTCTCCGACTTCAGCATTTTGTGGTTGTGGCCGCTACCCTTTCTAGTTGTGACCAGGATGGAGCTTTTGTCCAGGAGGACGAATCCTCGCCACTAGTGACTTCCACCCCTGGGTTGAGCAGGTTTAGGCATATTATCCAGTATGGGTGTGTTTGGGACGTGACCGACGTCTAGAGCAGAGGTACCGTGACATGCCCAGCCATCAAATTTCACCGCTGGTGTATGCCGGTTTAGGCATATTTCACCAGTGTAGGTGTATTTCGGTCGTGGCCGGCCTCCAAAGCAGAGGTGCCGTGGTATGTGTAGCTCTCGCAGCGATACTACTGGACATACCAATTAAACTTCACTTTATCCTTTCCTTCACCCTTTCACATCAGCACCGCACAGCAACCTTTATTTCTTTTCCGCAGTTTCTTCCTTGACCGGGTGGAGCTTCACTCCACGCGTGGCATCCGAAGAGTCTCGCCAGCAGTGAGCAATTGCCGGTAAATTACCGATTTTAAAAAACCGGAACTTTTGGAGGTCGTTAGTTACCGTAACCGGTTTATCTATTTAAAAAAAACTCGCAAAAAGCACATTTTGCGTTTAGGAGAATCAGCCAGTTTTGATGTTTGTTCAGCAATTTTGTACAGATTTAAATCTCGCCGCGAATAAGGTAAGAAAAGGATATTCCCACGAACATCTACTTTCCGTTTTTGTTTGTAAAGCGTGTTTAATTTTCTACTGAAAAAAAGTATCGAATGTTGTACTTAGAAAACCGGTATTTCGGAAGATACTTCCTGGAAAGTGAGAGACAGGTACAACTGTACCGGTTTTAAAAATATACTAGCGTTATCACTGCGTTCTTGTAAAACGTAAAATCAATGCAAGGAAAAAAAACAGATACCCTGTCTTCAATGGCTAGTAAAATAGGACTTGAAATTAACAAGGATAAAACAAAAATACTGAAACTTCTCATTAACCACGAAGGAAAATTGTACGTAGAAGGAACAGCTGTTGAAGAAGTAAATGAATTTGCGTATCTCGGCAGCTACATAGACCAGGATGGTGACGCCAGAAAGGAAGTTAGAATTCGAATTGCAAAAGCAGCATTGATCTTCACGAATCTTGAGAACATATGGCATTCAAAAGTTATAAGCACAAAAATCAAGCCAAGATTATTCAATTCAAATGTAATATCCACCCTCATTTATGCATGCAAAAGCAGGAAAACAGCTAAAGAAATAAACAAGAAATTAGACTAAGGCATTATATATACTTACTCGGTATAAAGTGCAACGAATTCAAGAACAATGCAGAGATAAGACTGATGAGCAAACAACAACCTGTCTCATGGGTATCAGAAAAAGAAGATGGACATATGTCAGTCATGTGATGAGAAGAAACGGTCAGAGAATCCCAAACAACGCTACTAAGTGGAACACAACAGGTCGAAGAAAAAAAAGTCGACTACGTGAAACTCTAAAGAGGACATTGTTAAGATAGGCCATTTCAGTGGGCATATCATCCCTTGATGAGATTGAAAAACTCGCTGAAGATAGGAAATCTTGGTGAACTACCATGCGGGCCCTATGTGACATTTATCGGCACGGGTAGGATATGCATTATTATTATTATTATTATTACTAAAATAATAATTATTATTATTTCCGAATTCCGGGAAGAACTTGCGAAGAACCAAGTCACGTGGAGAGCAACTCTGAGCAAACCTGCAATCGCCGTCATTACAGGAGGATACGAGGTCCAGACTTTGAAAGCGCAAGGAAACTGGAATTTATCATCAGACAAGCAGTGCTTGCTGTAGCTGTGGCAGATCATGTAAATCAAACATGGATAGAAAGAGAAGTTCGCCAGCAGGAAGAACCTCGGAATAAAAAGTCTACGATAATCTGAATGCCTGCCTCAGAACCATTTTTTAAAGATGTAAAATAACAACAACTTATATTATTATTATTAAAACTTTCACCACGTATTCATTCATTCGTCATGCTTCAGTGCGCACATTGTTTGTTTTTCTAGCTGTGTTATTTACACTGAGACGGTTCCTGCACTTAACTGTAACTTTTTTGTGAAGATCTCTGGTCCTAATTGCTCAAAAATTGTTCCTGTAGATTACAGATAATCGTTTCTATGGACGGTAAATAATGTGTTGATGGCTGTGTAAGGAGGGAAAAAAGTAAGCAAGCAGTGACCCGGTTTTGATTGGAAATCCCACTGGCCAGAGACGGCCACGTGTGAATGGAAAATCCCCAGGCGTCCGGTCCGGCGATGACCAGGTATATAAGACAAAAGGGAGAAGTATAAAGGGGGATAAGTTGAGCTCGCGAAGGTAGCGACCAGTCGTGGACGAAGATGGTCAGTTTCCGAGAGATGGAGGCTGGCGTGTGTATTTTAGTTGTGCGCCTTTGTAAACAGTATTGAACTCATATTATTCAAGAAAATTTTATTTGTTTATGATTTTTTTAGTAACGCCCGTTAGAATTATATGGACATCATGTGCATCGGATTTGTGATTTTTGTGACGCCTTATGGATCAGAGTTTTGTAAATACAAGAATCGTGATTTTATAAAAAAGGATTGTTTTCGTATTCCTGTTATTTTATATGTAAGGTGTGAACGTATGGTAAGGTCATCCTTCCACCCCTCGTACGACGGCGGCCAGACAAAATATAAAAGATTGAAATAATAATTCACATCAATCTAGAGCCAAAATCATTTTATTACTACATGTGGTGACCGTGACCCAACGAATCTTCATTGCATATATATATGTTTCGATATGTCAGCTGACCTGGTTACAAACCATTTGGATTAATACTGGTACATAGGAGGTCACCGTTTGCACTAACAGCGCTGACAAGAGGCCAGTCAGATTTCCGTTTCGGCGAGTGTACAGGGGAAAATTCCACCACGGAAAGATCAAAGCTCAGCGCCCACGTGCGTGTTATGTAACATCCGGACAGAGGCTCCAACAAGCTGTGCTTTGAAGAAAAGTTCCCGTATGAAGAAAACCCTACTGAAAGTTCCAGTTAGAGTGGAGCAGTCCTAGGCGGAAGACATTTGTGTTAGTCGCGGAACGGGCAGGCAAGTCAGTACGGAGAATCACGTATAGTGCTGCAGTGTGAACAAGCACACAGTATAAAGAAAAATATTTGAAAATCTCGGAAAATATTTCTACAATATTCAACCCATAATCTTCGTCAAAAGGCCAATTACCATGGAGACTGCAACAAATATCGAACCCAAACTAGAAGCTGACCCGGTCACCACAATGACCGAAGCTTTGAGACAATTAAAGATGACCTTCGCCACTCAAGGTTTACCCTGCCACATCGATACCTACGATGGCGATCCACAGAGATTCCAACAATGGATAGAACAGACAGAAAAATATGCGTTTGTGCATAACCTACATGATTCGCAAAAGAAAAACATATTCTTTATTACAGCCAAGGGGAGTGTTTCAGACTTTGTCTCCAGGCGAATTCAAGAGAACTCAGACGAAACATATGCGGATTTTAAGAAAGAACTAGCTAAATGTTTCAGCAAAGGCATCGATCCGCACGCAGCCTTGAGACAAATAAGCAATTTGAAGCAACACAAAGAAGAGCCAATCCAAAACATGGCAGAAACAATGATTAAACTGGCAAAACAAGCCTTCGACAACGACAAGATACATGAACCGGCCACACAGCATTTGCTGGCAAATTTTTTTATAGACGCTGTGTATGACAAAGCAATCAAAACAAAGTTAATCAAGAAAGACCCACAGACATTAAACTCGGCAATCAATGCAGCTATCGAAATAGAGCAGTTCACAAAAAGACTAACATCCCGCATGGACAACAGGGAGACCCCATTCCCGACAACTGAACCAATGACTTCTTCTTTACGCAACGACAGTGCTACACAAAGACAAGCTGCCTCGGAAAGCGCAAGTCAGAGCACGGCCACCGTGGCCCAGGTCTCTTATCAGGACACACAGACGAACATACCATCAAAACCATGTTTCAACTGCGGTATTCATGGGCACATAGCTCGCCAATGCAGATATGAATCTACACCAGTATCAAACAGAAGTTCATGGAGGAGCACGCAGACCAACCATGATTATACACCACCCAGATTCACCAGACCACCTGAGGACCGATACAGAACACCACGAGAATCCACACCAAAATACAGAGTCTACAGCCAACAGAGAAAACGCTCGGAAAACTTCAACGGAGGTATGGTAAACGGTCCACTCTACCTCTACAAGTAGCAACGGGCCGTATCACAACACTTGAAAACGGCACAAACGCAACTTCCACCATTCCCGTGCAGATAAACAACACCATCATCCACACACTCATCGACACTGGCAGCGAAGTCAGTCTGATCAGACAAAACGTATGGGAAACTATTCGCTCAAACACGGTATTACTGCCCAGCGAAGGCAAACTCTGGACTGTCGACAATTACGAATTACGGGCAAAAGGAATCACATGGATAAACATATGCATAGGAGGACAAACTCATAAACAAAAGTTTATGGTTGTAGACAGAATGTGCAGACCCGCCATACTAGGCAGAGACTTTCTATCTCACACAAAAGCAACAGTGGATTTCGGAAGCATGCAACTATCGATTGGAAATACCAAAGTACCTATGAAAAACGAATACGAGATTTGCTCAACGATCAGAGCTACTTGTAACGTCGCAATTAAACCCCAAACAATAACCATCGTACCAGCAAAATTGCAAAGACTTTTACCTGCATTTAAAGACACGGAGTTAATTATCACTATTCACCAGAACAGTGTATTACTTCACGAACCTTGTGCTGAAACTATAGACAGTATCGTTAACCCTGATAAACAAGGAAAATGCCTCGTGACTATAGCCAACAACTCCAACAGGCATTTTAGAATAAAAAAAGGACAAATCATAGCAAGGGCAGAGTTCGGCCTCGACGTAAATAATATAACTAAACAACAAACTCAGAACAACGCAAATACCACCAGATCTACTGATAGAATCCAACAACTGCTTACAGAAATACAGGTACATCCAGAACACGAGGTCGCTATCAAAACGATAATATACAAGAATCAAGACATTTTCGCAAATAACGACTTAGAATTGGGCAGAACTAATACCGTCCAGCTGCACATAGACACTGGATCCAACCCACCAGCATACACAAAACCATACCCTACGCCACTCAAACACAGAGGCATTATAGAGAAAGCAATTAAGGATATGCTAGAGGCAAAGATCATAGAACGAGCACCACTGTCCAAATGGAACTCACCGATAGTTATAGTAAGAAAAAAGGACGGAACACATCGCTTTTGCTGCGATTTTAGAGGACTAAACAAAATCACGACTCCCATCACATACCAGATGCCCAACGTAGAAGAAATTATGTCAGTACTCAACGGCGCAAAATACTTTACCACACTAGACGCTAAATCAGGATATTGGAGTATACCCCTAACAGATGACTCTAAAGTGAAGACCAGTTTCACATCCAGTTTTGGAAAGTTCATGTTTACCAGAACTCCGTTTGGCGTCGCAAACGCTGCAGCAGCATTCATGGCATTAATGGATGAAGTACTGTACGGATTATCAGACCACGCCATAGCGTACATAGATGACATACTGATTTTTACTAAGACATCGATTCAGGACCACATCAGACACATACAATCTGTGTTTGACAGGCTAAGACAACATGACGTCAAGTTGAAAATGGCCAAGTGCAACTTCGCACAGAACAAAATCAATTATTTAGGCTTTACCATGAGTAGCCAAGGCATCACACCAGATAAAGAGAAAGTAAAGGCAATGGCAGAGATAGCCACACCAAGGACAATAAAACAAATACGAAGTTTTATAGGAACAATATCGTACTACAGAAGGTTTATAGACAATTTTTCCCACAAGGCAGAGCCTTTAATCGCGCTCACAAGAAAATATAGCCAATTCTACTGGTCGCCAGAATGTCAAAGGGCATTCGACACACTAAAAAACGACCTCATGCGACAGACTATGCTCGCATTCCCAGATTTAAATAAACCGATGATACTTTACACAGACGCATCAGCAACAACAGTAAGCGCCGTGTTGCTACAAGACAACAGCACAAGACAGAGAGAGGAAAATCTAAAACCAATCTACTTTCTATCCCATAGACTAAGTGAGTCACAAAGCAAATGGCACATCAACGAGAAGGAGGCATACGCCATAGTGTACGCGTTACAGAAACTCCACAAATATGTGTTACACTGCCAGTTAAGCATCCGAACAGACAGTATCGGACTTATAAACCTAATGAACGCCAAGCACAAGAACTTCAAAATACAACGATGGAGTCATTTCATCCAAGCCTACACTACAGACATTCGTCATATCGCAGGAGCACGGAACCTCGCCGACCAGTTTTCTCGGCCAGGAACAGAACAGTGTAAGGACAACAATCACCAGACAGCAGAAACTGTCAACAAGCAGGATAACATGCTTGAAATAAACACCATCAACTCTTCATCCTTTCTGCCAACCGATTTCCCCATATACGATCCCTTCCCACAACCACAACCAATATCCGAAGTCCTACCAGCCCCCACCGAACAGTTACCCACCCCTCCCATCATGGCAGATGAGCAAGACCTGGACGAGGAGATAAGACAATTAAAAGCAGATATGAAGCACAACCGATTACCAAGAAAAACCAGTGAAAAGTTCAGAATAGTGAATAACGTGCTATACAAAGTAAAAGAAGACGACGGCGACTACAGGTTGAGAACCGTCACGCCCCAACATCTACAACAACAGGTGTTATCACAATACCACGATAATAACGGGCATATGGGGACGAAAAAAACGTTGAAAGCCATACAAATAGGATACTATTGGAAGAACATGAGAGAGGACGTAAACCAGCACATAGAGCAGTGCCAAACGTGCAAAACAAGAAACTTGTTACCTATAAAAAATCCGCTAGAAATATCCGATACCCCACCGGCATGCATGCTGAAATTAAGTATCGACTGTTCAGGACCTTATCCAGTCACCACATCAGGCAACAAGTACATCGTGCATGTAACAGACGAATATTCCGCATGGACGGAGTGTTTTCCAACGCCAAACATCCAAAGTAAAACAGTAGCTGACTTGGTAATCGAAAATATCGTCCCAAGACATGGAGTACCAATTACTATAGTCACAGACAACGGTCCCGAGTTTCGCGGAGAACAATTCCAGACTATGGTGAAACGCTATAACATTCACCATATCTTCACAACACCATACCATCCTCAAGCCAACGGGACAAACGAGAGACAGCATCGCACACTAAATGATATTGTTGCCAAGCTGGTAAACACGGAGGTCAGTAAATGGGACGAGTACTTGACACAGGCAGTGGCAGCGATGAATATGAACATTTCTAAACGAACAGGATACTCCCCATTTTTCCTCATGTACGGGAGACACCCCATTCTACCCCTGGACGCCATCCTGAGACTACGAACACACTGCTACAGTGAAAATATTCTATAGAACACACGCTAATGAAACAACATAAGGCTTTTATACAAGTGATAAACCACATAAACAGAACCAAAGACGCACGAAAGCAAAAGTACGATGAACAAAGCACAACTGAGGACATTTCTATAGGTGATCCAGTATACTTATTAAACCACCACATGACATCAAAACACGACAGCAAATGGAAAACGGGATTCTTTGTTCTAAAAAAGTTATCTCCAGTATCATTCATAATAAAGAACCAACTGACAGGGAAAATACAACGAGTCCACGCAGACCATTTGAGAAAGGCCAAACAAGATTGGAATATCCCTACAGACGACAGAAACAATCAGCGCAGACAGGCTACACTCAGTATAGCACCCAACAACGATGACGACACCGACGATGAGATAGTAGTAGACTCTTCGGAATCAGAGACCGAACCTGACAGTACGCAGGTAGAAATAACGGAGGAAGAAGTCGCATCCACCCCACAGGTAGCAGTAGACAGCGATGACAGTACCACTCGAACAAGTACATCCTTACTAGTACATGAAAACCAACCACCCGCCGAATCAGAAGACGGAGCTACAGAGCAGAGCGTCGAACAACGAGTAGCAGCCTTGCCCACATTACACGACCAAGTACAGTATATGAGAAATACTGCAAGGCACACAAAATTACAAAAATAGGCCAGACCAACACACCAGCAGGCTAACCGGAGGAAGACGACACGCAACTACAGCAACATGTGTGCTGGTCCCAAAAGAAGGACATAAAGACTTTGAGTTCAGGATATGTAACTATTCTACAATGCATATATAAAATTTATTGTATTCCATACAAAAAATTTTGTAAACAAAACCAGAGGGAGTATGTAAGGAGGGGAAAAAGTAAGCAAGCAGTGACCCGGTTTTGATTGGAAATCCCACTGGCCAGAGACGGCCACGTGTGAATGGAAAATCCCCAGGCGTCCGGTCCGGCGATGACCAGGTATATAAGACAAAAGGGAGAAGTATAAAGGGGGATAAGTTGAGCTCGCGAAGGTAGCGACCAGTCGTGGACGAAGATGGTCAGTTTCCGAGAGATGGAGGCTGGCGTGTGTATTTTAGTTGTGCGCCTTTGTAAACAGTATTGAACTCATATTATTCAAGAAAATTTTATTTGTTTATGATTTTTTTAGTAACGCCCGTTAGAATTATATGGACATCATGTGCATCGGATTTGTGATTTTTGTGACGCCTTATGGATCAGAGTTTTGTAAATACAAGAATCGTGATTTTATAAAAAGGATTGTTTTCGTATTCCTGTTATTTTATATATAAGGTGTGAACGTATGGTAAGGTCATCCTTCCACCCCTCGTACGACGGCGGCCAGACAAAATATAAAAGATTGAAATAATAATTCACATCAATCTAGAGCCAAAATCATTTTATTACTACAGCTGCATCATCTCTGAGAATGAATAAACTAAAACAAGCAATTAAAAGGCGAACTGCAATCTTGAACAGTTCAATCACAGCGTTTACGTGCCAGAATCTGCTCGGAAAATGTTACTTCTGTTGTACGACGATGGCACAGTTGTTTAATGAAGATGGCCAAGATTTTTGCGCACGGCAAGGAAAGAATTTAAGAACTGTCTCTCTGTAGGCTACAAATTCTGTGTTAGACACTCTTTCTTGAAGTTTGAAATAAATTTGGAAGTATCTGGGATTTTTCCGCAATAGTTATCTTTTCTTTATAGTGCGTTTGACAGATATAGAAGTTCCTTTCATCTAAACTACAGGCGTCTATTACAGTGTTTGACAGATATAGAAGTTCCATTCATCTAAACTACAGGCGTCTATTACAGTGTTTGACAGATATATAAGTTCCTTTAATCTAAACTACAGGCATCTATTACAGTGTTCGAAAGAAATAGAAGTTCCATTCATCTAATCTACTGGCTTTTATTATAATGGGTGTCTGACGTAAATATAACCTCCTTTCATCTAATCTACCGGATTCTATTATAGTGTATCTGACGTAAATATAACCTCCTTTCATCTAATCTACCGGGTTCTATTATAGTGTATTTGAAAGAAACAGAAGATTCTTCATTTAAGTTCATATTTTAACTTAATGTTTCTCTTCTTTCCATTGTCCTTACCTGAACATTCAGCCAATCAAGAATACAAAGACATGACGGATACATCAAACATACACCAAGCATACACCAAGCATACATCAAGCATAAACCAAACATACATCAAGCATACACCAAGCATACATCAAGCATACACCAAGCATACGCCAAGCATACATCAAGCATAAACCAAACATACATCAAGCATACATCAAACATACACCAAGCATACATCAAGCATACATCAAGCATAAACCAAACATACATCAAGCATACACCAAGCATACACCAAGCATACACCAAGCATACACTAAGCATACATCAAGCATACACCAAGCATACACTAAGCATACACCAAGCATACACCAAGCATACACCAAGCATACACCAAGCATACATCAAGCATACATCAAGCACACACCAAGCATACATCAAGCAAGAAACATTTTGGTTGTGTATTCAAGCATGAAAACGTAAGACCATCATGTGAAAAACATGGACACGACTCCACATGGACGGAGTCTGAAAGACATATGAAATGATTTTTTTTTTCAAAGGGAGAATACCAAGTAGCCCAAAATAAGAGCTAGATGGGAGCGGAAACATATATCTAAGACTGGGCAGAAAGCTGTCTTCTTTATCTTTGTTTATGCGTTTCGTTGGAGTGAAAGAATCGATAATGATGATTTCTTCACAATCGTCCAACGCTCGTAGCCAAGAGTTGTGGATTTCCGTGTATGCGAAACCGCTTCCAGTTTAAAGCAAAGAATGCATAGAAAAGCGTGGTAAACGACATAGTGAAGGAAAATAGAAACATGGAGTAACAATACAGATAATACTCTATCACTGCCAGGTGCTGAAAAAACGGAAGTCGTGACTATTCAGAGGGAAGACGTTCCAACAAAGATCTTCCTCGACAACTAGCCCTTGAAACAAGTGAAACATTTCTAATACCCAGGTAGCATAATATCATCCTCAGGGACAGTTGATGCTGAGATTGAGAACAGATGCAATAAAGCGAATCAGGTCATTGGACAAATGACTCCTTCACTGAAAAACAAATACATCACAAATGAAACAAAAAGGGCGTTGTACGACACAGTTTTCCTCCCGACTCCATGCTATCAATGTCAAACATGGACACTAACAGACGAAAGAAAAAAAAAAAAGAAAATCATCAAGACAGAAATGAGATATTTAAGGAGAATACTAAATGTGACAAGAAAAGACCAAATAAAAAGTGCCACTACCAGGGCAAAGGTTTGGGTAACACCAGTATTACATTATATCCAGAAACAGCAAGTCAGATGGTTTGGCCGTGTTACACTGTTACCACTAGACAGTGTACCACAGACAAAATATTCACATTAAGATTTGTAGGTAACATAGGGAGAGGCCGCCCACGCCGGAGATAGAGGGAGGAAATAACAGAAACCTTAACTATCCCATTATATGAAGCAAATTGCAGAGCCCTATCAAGACGTCTATTCGTCCCCTTAACACTGAAAGGTATATGAGGAAGGAGACGAGACAAGGCAAGTATTTACCAGTATTATCATCAGCTGCTCAAAACAATAGTTACCCAGGGCACTAATTTTATGGAAAACTGTCTAGGAAAAGGGACATCAGACTACAGGGTGACTATACGGATTTTTGTCTGTGCGCCAGATGTCAGTACGTGAAAGGAAGAAATGAATACGCATAAAACCTGTTCCCTTTATTGTTTGACTTGGCCCGAGTTTCTAGCGTGTGAGCGCAGCAAAAATTATTGAAAGAAAAAAAACGTAATGGTCATCATCATCAGTGTAAGTTTGATGGATGTAGAAAAATTACGTTCCTCAAATTTCTATTGTACTGTGTTTTATGAACTTATCTTTGAAATGTTTGTAACAGAAAGGCTAAATTCGGAATGTCCAGATAGTTTATTTCTGAAGGTCATAAACAGGTAGAATCGCGGGTTAAGTGATTCTGGAAGTTTTATGAAAATAGGGTAGGAAGGAGTGTGAAAGAAAGAAGATTATGATTATGAGATTAGAATGAGCTAGCATTATGTCTCGGTTGAGATTGTTGTTAGGACTGATTAGTTGAGAATGTGGTTTTTCTAGCCTATAGTGCACTGTGTTAGTGATTTTTGTCATGTAGCTGATTTGTGCATAGAATGCTCCTTTTGGAGACATTATGAGATTATTTTCTATTATGACTTCAGTAAAGAGTCAGGTAGTTGTTTGTGGCATAATGTCAAGCATTTCTTTTCCTGTCATAGCTTTGCTGAACTATAGAATGTGAAATTAGTTCCTTTTGGGGATTTTTGTACAGACCTTTGGGTCTAGAGGTTTTCTGTGATGGTTGTGTGAATTCTGTACTTATATTCTGATGCAGTAAGTGTTGCACTCTTAGTAGTACTTGCATTTTATTTTCTTGATGTTTTCATGTAGTGTGAGAGTTGGTTTCTCCCTTCCCATTTGGCGAAAAAGTTCTTGTCGGGGAGAGGACTAGCGTGTTTCCTTTTTCTTTATTGAATGTTATCAAATACCTCTCACCCTCACGATATCATCATTAATCTTTTCCATCAATAAAGTGTGAGTTTATGCTCACACCAGTTGTTATTTACTTCACACTGTTCACTATGTGTGTTGTCCTTGTTAGTATATGTCTGTATCAGAAGTTTCATGATAGTAATACAAATCTTTATAAGTATTGGCGTGTCTGTAGCTAGCAGGCACGATAATAATATACAGATCCACGATACATGCACGTCTGCAAAGTTCATTTCTTTTATTTCCCTATGTGAATGGCTAGAAATAACTAATAAATCGCTCATCAAAAATATCTCACGGATATACTGTTCAGGCCATATCGGTGTTGACGGAAACGACAAGACCGATCAACTAACAGCAAGAGCCAAACCGGAGGGACTCATCAGAATAGACAAATCAGACTTGTACAAATCCATCAAACAACAACTCGAGGAACAATCGCAAAGTAATTTCCTCCAAAGTACCTATCATGCACGACTCACTGAGTTATATGTAGCCAAGGACAGAGGGGGGAAAACCCCAACTAAATGCTAGATCACGTGCAATGCACAATCACTACAACACTGGAATGATTTCTCTAAAAACACTTAGGGACATTCTGATGTCAAAGGCCGAACACGTGTGGGCATGCCCTGAGTGTACTGACCAGCAATAGAGTTAGGCCCTTTTATGCAGTTACAATTACGGTTCCTTTTCTCCAGTCTTTCTAAAATATGGCGGGACGATAAGAGAAACAACAAAAACCATCTTAGAAAATAACTGGATGTAGACAGCAGCTGTCTCCTCAGATCCATCTAGAAGTGAAAAGTATTCTTCTTTGATTACATTAATTTAAACGACCTGATGGCCTACAGCAGTGGTTTCCAGCTTGTGATCTGTGGACTAATATGAAGAGCTCCGAGGCTACATTATCGATGCTGGTATTAAGTGTCATCTATTGTTTTAAAAGCTATGAACGGTTCATAGTATTGCGATATTACATATAAAATCGCGGTATGTAACTTATACATCGTTGTGAAAGTGATCCTTGGATACAGAAAGGTTGAGATACACCGGCCTAGAGACTGACTGAAGGTTAAGTTGTTCCTGAAAAACGAGGAAGGGGCAGTTAAGGGAAAGAGGGGCCCAGGACTTAACGGATACTCTAAGAACAGAATTCAACGAAGCAGGCAAGATAGTGTCTGTAGGGGATAAGATGTTAGCGTCTGTAGGGGATAAGATGTTAGCGTCTGTAGGGGATAAGATGTTAGCGTCTGTAGGGGATAAGATGTTAGCGTCTGTAGGGGATAAGATGTTAGCGTCTGTAGGGGATAAGATGTTAGCGTCTGTAGGGGATAAAATGTTAGCGTCTGTAGGGGATAAGATGTTAGTGTCTGTAGGGGATAAGATGTTAGCGTCTGTAGGGGATAAGATGTTAGTGTCTGTAGGGGATAAGATGTTAGTGTCTGTAGGGGATAAGATGTTAGTGTCTGTAGGGGATAAGATGTTAGCGTCTGTAGGGGATAATATGTTAGTGTCTGTAAGAGATAAGATGTTAGTGTCTGTAGGGGATAATATGTTAGCGTCTGTAGGGGATAATATGTTAGTGTCTGTAGGGGATAATATGTTAGTGTCTGTAAGGGATAAGATGTTAGTGTCTGTAGGGGATAAGATGTTAGCGTCTGTAGGGGATAAGATGTTAGTGTCTGTAGGGGATAATATGTTAGCGTCTGTAGGGGATAAGATGTTAGCGTTTGTAGGGGATAATATGTTAGCGTCTGTAGGGGATAAGATGTTAGTGTCTGTAAGAGATAAGATGTTAGCGTCTGTAGGGGATAAGATGTTAGCGTCTGTAGGGGATAATATGTTAGCGTCTGTAGGGGATAATATGTTAGTGTCTGTAGGGGATAATATGTTAGTGTCTGTAGGGGATAAGATGTTAGTGTCTGTAAGGGATAAGATGTTAGTGTCTGTAAGGGATAAGATGTTAGTGTCTGTAGGGGATAAGATGTTAGTGTCTGTAGGGGATAAGATGTTAGTGTCTGTAAAGGATAAGATGTTAGTGTCTGTAGGGGATAAGATGTTAGTGTCTGTAGGGGATAATATGTTAGTGTATGTAGGGGATAAGATATTAATGTCTGTAGGGGATAAGATGTTAGTGTCTGTAGGGGATAAGATGTTAGTGTCTGTAGGGGATAAGATATTAGTGTCTGTAGGGGATCAGATGTTAGTGTCTATAGTAGCACTAGACGATAAGATATTAGTATCTGCAGTCGCACTAGGTGATACGCTGTTAATACATATTTTCCTTTACCCATCGACACGCGACAGGATAATTGTGCTGAGCATCACACCTCACTGCCTTTCATTGCGCAGTCAAGCGAGAAACCAAGTGCATGTCGCCACAGCTAGGACACCTCCCATCGGACTTGAACCACGGACTTTGCTGTGAAGGACGACAGCACTAACCACTTCTCCGCTCAAATATACAATATACTGTAAGGATGGATGAAAGCTCAGTTTTGCAATAGCTAAAGAGAAGGAAGGCGAACATAAAAACATGGGAAAAATCCATCACCAGCTAATACAGAAGTATTCATTGAGAACAACAGAAATAATAAAGCAAATAAACATAAGAAAGATAATCATCATTAAACCATCAAGTAGACAGTGAAAATCTATTTCCAATATTATTTCCTAAGCTTTATCTGATTTTTCTGTCCGCAGTAATTTCCTTCTCGTGTTTGCTTTAAAATAATTTCCATTGATTGTTCCAATCAGTCTATTTTCATGACGTCTTCAACAAAAATTCATGCCTTTTCATTATGGAATTAATTAGTTTGCGTTGTTACAGATAAAATCCGTTCTTTTCTTTTTATGGCCCTGCAGGTTATAAGATTCATCATCATCGCTTTTTTCTAAGGTGAGTCTGTTTACAAATAATTATATTAAAATTTCCTTCTCATTTTTTATATTTCCTATTATCGTTGCATGCTTTCTGATATGATAAAAATATGAGAGATAATAAAATAGAGTAAAGGCAATTCGAAAATTACGCTAACAATGACGGATGGATGCTGACGCAATATAACATTTCCCAATAGCTGATGGGTAGTTAGAGCATTCACAGCGCAGTGATCTACCTTTAGTCTAGTTGAGCTCATGCTCAAATAAACACGGAAGCTCCGTTGAACGATTACATCAGTTTAACCACTGTGGGCAGAAGGAGTGGAACCTGTTGAAATGTACCGCTGGATGTTCGCTTCGTACTGAAATGAAAACATGACTCAAGGAAAAGTTTATAAATGGGTAGAAAGTTTTAAAGCGAGAAGAACATGCGTAACGGACGAAACTAGATCTGGCTGGCCGTCAGTATCATGTACTTAAGCCCAAATCGAAAAAGCCCAATTCTTGATCAGAGAAGATCGATGCAATGACGTTGTCCACTGTTGCCACGCATTTAGATATCAACTATAGATCCGCACATGCTGTAGTACATCATGACTTGGGGTACTGTAAAGTGTGTGACTCGATTCCTGACAGGCTGTTATATAAGATATTATATTACATATGCAGGAAACTCTCTACTGTAGAGAGCGGAACAACAACAACAACAACACATCTCCTTCAGATCATTAGAGGAAGAACCCCCCCCCTCCTCAGACAAGTGCTTCGGCCCTGTTAAACTCCTGACACTCTAAGGGGGGTGGGGGGTGGGCCCCTCTGGGTCATGACTCCCAAAAGTCTTGTGAGTTGCTTTTTTTTTCCAGGATTGAACCCATGATCTTCCAGTTGGCACTGCATTTGAAATGCGTCTTTAACGATTTAGTTACGGAGGACTGGTTGTGACAAACAAAATTATTTATGTTTTCAATGCTTGTTTCGCATACTCCACAGCCAGCATGGGGCCTTTTCTGCTGTTTCTGAAAGGCTTTTCAATGCTCTTGCTCTTGCTTGTCCCTTTATGCTCAGTTGCTTACATAGGCCGTATGCTGATGTTGCTACGAATCCCCTTGCTCCCACTTCTACAGTTATCACTTTTGCCCCGACTCCTGCCCCCTGCCCTATTGCTTGGCCAGATCATTGTACTTCTCACATTTGAGTAGATGCTACTCCTCTATTCTTGTTTCGTAGGAAGCGTAAGCTCGATCATTATTAGTTCCTGTTTTTCTATGTAGTACACTACAATGTCCGGTCGCATTACTGTTCTTGATGGCAATCGGGTATTATCTTCTTCCTGGTAGGTCTACTATCACATCCCAGTCATTTCTACCATCTAGCAGTGATGGTAAGGGAATGTCCCTGATTTCAATATTCGATGTCGTACCAGCACCTATGAAGTATTTAGGTGGAACCTCAACTCTTTTGCTGTTATTTGCTTTATCCTTTACCCTGTCTATAATGGCTACTAGTTCCTGCAGCACTCTGTTGTGCCGTCAGGTGTAGAGTCCTTGACCTAATGTTACTCTGCATGCTGACAGCACATGTTCCAATGTTTGCCTTTCATTGCAGAGAGGGCACTTTTGTGTCTTCTGATACACCCCATTTGTATAGGTTGGGGATTGTAGGCAGAAGGTCATAAGTAGCTCATAATGAAGCTGAGTCTCAAAGGTCCATTTTCCAGATGTCATTAGTAATAATAATCCATACTTCCTCCGGTGTTGTCCGCTGACCTTGCTGTGTCTTTTGGACTGCCTTCTGGACCCGCTTGTCATCCCTTGAATTCCTTACTTCGCTGATGATCATAATCCCTTTTTGTCCTTACAGGAGGCCTTTGACCACCATTTGATTTCATCATGACCAAATTCTCTTCTTTTGGTCTGGGTGTATCCTATTACTTCTTTCAGCTCCTGTGTTTCCTTGGCTGTGGTCACTTCCTCACTCATTTTCCATTTTCGTCCAGTTTTAAATGGTGGCTGCATTTCTCGTACCACCGGATCTGTAGATTCTTGTAGCATCATTGCAAATCTTGTCTTTCCTACTTTGTATTCTTCGACCACACATTTGAATGGTAGCTGCAGTTTGCTCTTCTTGCAGTACAGTGCTACATCAGTTAATCCTGGTGGTACGCCCAGCCACTTTCTTATGGATTTATTTATCTTTCTTTCGACTGCCTCTACTGTGCTGGTACTTACTTCGTAAATGAGTAGTGGCCACATCAGTTCTGGAATCAGCATGAACTGGTGGAACCATTTCTCGAACTTCCCCAGTAGCCTGCTTTTGTCTATGATGTTCAGTCCATTCTGTGCCATTTCTATGACCTGCTTCACTTCGTTCGAATCTTTCATGGAAGCATCATATACTCTGCCAAGGCTCTTCACTGGCTCTTCCTCTATAGTTGGGATTATTTGATTTGCCACTGTGTACGATCTTTCTATAACTTTCCCCTTTTTGAGTGACAGGCTTCTTGACTTCTTTGGCTTGAAACTCATGCGCCACCATATGATGAGACTATCCAAACGCTCTAACATCTTTCGTGCCTGTGTTTCATTGGTTGTTATTACTGTTGTGTCATCCATGAACGCTTTTAATGATTCCATCTGACATCCATTTCTGAACCTTGGACCTTCCGCTGCTCTCAGGATTACTTGCATGGCTAGTACAAACAGTAAGGGAGATATTGTACAGCCCATTGCAATTCCTATCTGGAGCTCAATCCTGATGTTCCAAATCTCATGAGGAACCTTGTGAAGTAACATTTTCAGTATATTCATGATTTCTTTTGGCACATGATACATGTCTAGTGTTAACCATATCATCTGGTGCGGTACTGAGCCATACTCATTGGCTAGGTCAAGCCATATTACATGTAGATCTTGCTTTCCAGATCTTGCCTGTTGACTAGCTTCCCAAATCATTGAAGCATGCTCGAGACATCCTGGGGAACCTGGAATTCCTCCCTTCTGCACGGATGTATCAACGTATGTAAGGTGTGTTGTTAGTCTCCTTGCCATCACAGAGAAGAATATCTTTCTTTTCACATTCAGAAGTGAGATCGGTCTGAACTGGTTGATTTCAGTGGCATTCTGCTCTTTTGGGATATATACCCCATTAGCCTTTTTCCATTCTTTATTTATGAATCCCTTGGTCCATGCTGTTATTAGGAGTTTATGGAGTACTTTGGGGCATCTTTTGTATATTATGGACGCCATTTGGCCTGGTGGTGACTTGCCTTTAGCTTTTCTTACGATGTTCTGTACTTCTTGTAAGGTTGGTGGGCTGCATTTGAATTTGCTGCCTGGTGCACAGGGCCACACTAGACCTTTTATCTGCCTGAGATTTTTATCAGAGTATGTCTTGCTCGGATGTTCTTCGAGCACCTCCTTACCTGCTTTCAGCGTACCTGATTTTGGCTGTTCAAATAACAGCTTGGCAAACCCGAAGGGATCTCTGTAGAACTTCTCTCTTGCGTATCTGGTTTCTCTCTTCCTTTTACATAATCTTTCAGATCTGCAAAGGGGATTGTGGTGGGATTTTTAGATGCTGCCAAACCTGTCTTAATCCTTCCTTTTCTGATTCATGTACCTTTCTGAACATTTTCCGGGTGTGGTTCTTCTGCTGTCTTATTGCTTCTATTTTCCTCTGTCTTCTTGACTTTCTTGGTGTTACTTTTTCTCTTTTTGCCTGTTTGGTTCCAAACTCTTTGTGGCAGTAAAGATATATGATGTTACCAAATGCTTCCAGTTTTTGCTCCAGGTTTTTCCCTCTCAGCTGTTTGTCCAGTTCTTTGCATAATCCTGCGTCTAGGTTTTCCCATATGCTTTTGGCACTTGCTGGTGGGAAGTTAATTTTGTTTCTAGGTCTCGTAGGAGGGCTGCATTGCCTCCCTGCTGCCTGGCTCAACCTGAATATTCTCTGTACTGTCGTTTATATCCTGACAGAGATCTTCTAATGTCTTATCTGAGACTGGCGTCACAGTGCACTGTTGAGTACTGGGCAGCAAGGAACCACCACATCCCTTCTTCGTTCTGTGTATCTTCATGCCACGTTGAGTGTTAAATTTCCTGCCACAGATGCACGGATACTCCATCAGCTGTTCTGAACTCGAACTAATTGGGGGCGGGCATGGTCGTTTCCGTATAGTCACCTGTGGATCCATTATTCTCTTCCCTTCCCCCCCCCCCCACATTTCGGTGAATCCTGGGGGCATTTCTTCTTTTTGGACTTTGTAGCGATAGTATGACGGCTGACAGGATTGATAGTATGACGGCTGACAGGGTTGATAGTATGGAGTTGATAGTATGACGGCTGACAGGGTTGATAGTATGACGGCTGACAGTGTTGATAGAGTTGATAGTATGACCGGCTGACAGGGTTGATAGTATGACGGTTGAGAGGGTTGATAATATGACGGCTGACAGGGTTGATAGTATGACGGTTGACAGGGTTGCTGGCCCGGACAGCCCCAGTTCAGGGATTTCCCAGTGAGGATTCTGGTCTTTCCCGACTGTCCATCGGTCTTTCCCGACTGTCCGTCGGTCTTTCTCGATTGTCAGTGGCATCACCATCCTCTGTATGCAGGAAACTCTTTACTGTAAAGAGCGGAACAACTCCTTCAGATCATCAGAGGAACTACCCCCCCCCTCAGACAACTGTTTCGGCCCTATTAAATTCATGACACTCTAAGGGGGGTGGGCCCCTCTGGGTCATGAATCTCAAAGGTCTTGTGAGTTGTTGCTTTTTTTTTTGGGGGGGGGGGGGGGATTGAAACCCGTGATCTTCCAGTTGGCACTGCACTTTGAAGTGCGTCTTTAGCGATTTAGCTACGGAGGACTGGTAATGGTTGTGACAAACGAAATTATTTATGTTTATAAATGGGTAGAAAGTTTTACAGGAGGAAGAACATGTGTAACGGACGAAATTAGATCTGGTTGGTCATCAGTATTACGCACTTAAGCCCAAATCGAAAAAGCCCAAATCTTGATCAGAGAAGACCGACGCAATAACGTTGTCCACTGTTGCCACACACACACACACATACACACACAGACATATGAATGCTTTGGTGCAGACTGTCATGAGTGACAAGACATGAGTCCATCACTGTGAACTAGAAAAGAGACAAAACATCAGTGAAACTACTGTCTTCTCTGGTAAAGAAGAAATTCACACCACAGACCTCTGCCTAGAATATCATGCTGACCTCCTTTTTGGACACAAAGGCTTCTATTCTGACGCATTTTCATGGAAACTAAATCAAATGCACTGAAAAAAAAGGTGACCACTACGACGTAGTGTGCCTTGCTGAGAGAGACAGTGAAACCTGCAACTCACTGCAAAAGATGATCGCTGTCAAAAATAGCCTTGCCGCACAATGAAAATGCATGTGCTCACTCAGAGGTCGCAAATGCTGAGGTAATGCAGCAGCAGCTGAGGCTTGAACATCTTCCTTCATTCCCCCATCCAGTTCTGATCTGACGTCATGTGATCATCGCTTCTGCTTAACAATGCTTTACGCTGTCGCAGGTTCTTCTCTGGTGATGAGCTTAAGGAAGCGATGCAGATATGGATTCGGGAGCAGCCGAAAAGCTTCTCTTCTTAAGGAATGAATGAGCCAGTGGGACGATACAAGAAGTGCATCGGCCTGCAGGAAGTCAAAGCGGGGGAAAAGTACTACATATAACTCCTTTGCTCATAGCTACCCGTATTAAAGGATACGTTGTCTTTAGATTTTAAATTCTTCCTCGCACATTACATAATCTTGGACTTAATGATTTTCATCCCCCCCCCCCCTTTCTTATGTTTACTCTAGGATTTCTTATCTTGATCTTTATTTTAGTTCAAGAAACACGTCTGATTTGTCTATATACCCATATTTCTTTGGCCTTTAATTATATCTTCCCCCTCCCTGGTGTCACCTCTCCCCCCCCCCAAAAAAAAAATTAGCTTGATGACCTGGATGCTCAATCGATGGTGTCCATTAAAATAATCACATGAGCAATATTTAAACTAGAATAATCATACCAGATGTAAGAAAAAGAATACAAACGTAACTATTACGTACTCTTGTCCGACAAATGATGATGATGATGATGATAATGATGATGATGATAGGTACCCCGCTGAAGCAAACGTCACTAAGACTATGAATGAAAGGGCCTACCTGGATTCATGGCGCACTTGCTGGTGTTCTCCGCCGCGACGCTGTGGGTGGTCCAGAGCGGGAAGTTGTAGCAGAAGATGGCCACCACCCCCAAGACCATGAGCACCACGTGGGCTTTTCCTGGTGTGCAAAACGTCATCACTTCATGCGGATGGCAAATCCGGATGTAATTCTCGAACGTTACCATGACTACCAGCCAGACAGAGAGGAACCCGCAGACATAGGTGATGAAGACAATCATTTGACAGATTCCATGTCTGTGAAACCAGTGGACTTCAACCCTGTAGTAAATGTATTAAATATCCATATATGCAACATTTTACGGAAATTAATACTAAAAAATTAATGGCTACCGCATGAAGAGTATAAAATCAAATAAGAAATCGTTATACGAATGGACAGTCCACATTCATTGAGCATATAGTGAGAAAGTAAAGGTAAAAACTTAAAGTAGCCCTATCATGTCATAGGGGATAGGGTATTATTGCCCATATTTTCCTAGACCTGTCGATAAGCTAGAGTCATATGCTCAACACTATCCCTGGCCGCCATTACTTTTCCCAGCTGCAGAGGAAAGAAAACTAGGCATCAATGTTCTATAGCAGGATAACTGGCTCTTCTCCGATCGGAGAATGACCGGTGCTGAGTGAGAGCTGTATGGTGAAGGGCAGAATGTCAGACGGGCCTGTGTGCTCAATTCTTAACCCTTTGAAAATAAAGTATGTTCGTTCGTTCGTTCGTTCGTTCGTTCGGACTGGAACCATCGAGTCCTCTGTGAAAGAAAGGCTGCCGCATTAACCATTTCGCCACTCCTGCAAAGACAGTGATCAGCGAGGGCTAGCGAGGTCTTTAACAAGAAATGTAGTAAAAGGGAAAAGAGGAAAATAAACACTGAAGAAAAAGATAAGGGGAATGATGATAATAAATCATTTAATGAGCTAATGAGATGCACTTCGTCGTTTCTACACCAACAGGATGTTCTTGGCGGTATGTGCCTTGAAGTTGACCCGGAACTCAGACATCGTGTAGAACAGGATGACTTGTCTAAAGTCCACAAAGCGAACTTACCGGCTGACTACAATGGCATGAGAACCACGGCTAATCTTCTGTTCACTGAGCCAGGCTGGCTAAAATAGTTGAATTATACTTTTCAAAAAGAAATGCAAAAAATACGATGTTGTGATTTAAACTTAAATTTGCTGACCAGACAAGGGCAAATTGCCTGAAACGTTCACTTGGACATCAACTTCAGTTGCTGACTTGAACTGTACTCGGCAGATGATTCATGAGCACAGAAAAGCGACATTAGTTAAAACAGCATTTTTGACAATAACTCAAGACATGTTCACGAGAATCCTGTGAAACTTACTGAACACAAAACTCACTGACCATGTTATTGAATAGCTTTAAAAGATTCATGCTCCTCGAATCAATTCATTTGAAAATTCAATGCGCAAGTATGGCTCATCTCACTACAGAACAACAACTCATCATCATTGGACGTTTACAGAATGGACAGTCACAAAATGTAGTGGCCAGACAATTTAATGTGGTTAGAATCACCATTAGTCGCCTTTGGAGACAATTTCAAGAAACTGGCTCAGTTGTAGACCGGCCGCGCAGTGGAAGACCCATAGCCACAACTCCTGCCGAAGATCGCTTCATACGACTGCGTCACCTCATGAATCGATTTGCATCTGTGTCGTCAACAGTCCAGTCAATGACAGCAGCTCGTCGAATTTCAGATCAAACGGTCGGGAACCGCTGCATGACGCCGGTCTTTGGGCTAGAAGGCCTTACTTATGTCCTGTTCTTACGGACCGGCATCGCCAGAACCGACTACAGTGAGCGAACCAGCATCGTCAATGGACTTTGCGAATGATTGGAGAAGGGTTTAGTTTAGTGATGAATCATTCTTTCTGCTCCAGCGACACCATGGACGAAAATGAGTTTACCGCAGAGTCCATGAGTGCTTCGCTCAGAATGCGTGGATGAGGCTCCTCCACATGGTGGTGGAGGTGTACTGACGTGGGGGACGATCAGCTTTATGAGAAGAAGTGACCTGGTGCAAAATTGAAGGACGCTTGAATGCTCAACAATACGTCGCTGAAATTCTTCGTCCTCACGTGCTTCCACTTCTGGATGCGCCAGGGTCGATTTTTGAGCAGGATAACGTTCGACCTCATGTGGCACAATTCACCACTAAGTTCCTCGCTGACAATAACGTCCAGACCATTCCGTGCCATCCATGTCATCAGACATGAACCCAATAGAACATTTATGGCATGAACTCAACAGACAAGTCCGCCAGCGAGACGTGGCACCAATCAATCTCCAACAGTTGTCTTTTGCACTGCGTGGAGAGTGATCAGCCATCCCACAACAACAGATCCAACGGCTAATCGGATCCATGTCAAGAAGATGTCGTTCTCTGATACAGGCCAGAGGAGGCCATACACCTTACTGAAACGGAGACCTCAGTCGCAAAGAGTAAAACTCCAAACCAAATTTAATGAACATCATTTCATTGTTAATGTCTTAAAGCTTCTTCTTACCAAGATTGAAACATTAATTCCGTAAAATAAAATTTTGATACAAGTTTGAAATTTGGTGTCAGTTGCGACTAGTGTTGTGGTTCTTTTTTTTTTTTTTTTAAACAGTATATATTGCACTGACTGGCTAATTTTGCTTAGTCAAGGTAGCTAAAGGAGGTTAACTATATCGCACTGACTGGCTAATTTTGCCTAGTCAAGGTAGCTAAAGGAGGTTAACTATATCGCACTGACTGGCTAATTTTGCTTAGTCATGGTAGCTAAAGTAGGTTAACTATATCGCACTGAGTGGCTAATTTTTCTTAGTCATGGTAGCTAAAGGAGGTTAACTATATCGTACTGACTGGCTAATTTCGCTTAGTCAAGGTAGCTAAAGGAGGTTAACTATATCGTACTGACTAGCTAATTTTGCTTATTCAAGGTAGCTAAAGGAGGTTAACTATATCGTACTGACTGGCTAATTTTGCTTAGTCAGGGTAGCTAAAGGAGGTTAACTATATCGTACTGACTAGCTAATTTTGCTTAGTCAGGGTAGCTAAAGGAGGTTAACTATATCGTACTGACTGGCTAATTTTGCTTAGTCAGGGTAGCTAAAGGAGGTTAACTATATCGCACTGACTGGCTAATTTCGCTTAGTCAGGGTAGCTAAAGGAGGTTAACTATGTCGCACTGATTGGCTAATTTCACTTAGTCAGGGTAGCTAAAGGAGGTTAACTATCTCGTACTGACTGGCTAATTTCTCTTTACTTATTTTCACTTTGTTTCGTGTCTGGGTATTGCAATATCTTGTCCAACACTGTCCTTCTTCACTACGTTCTTCAGAAATAAAATTTACAGTCTAATGCTTCTAGGTACTGCTCTCTTCCCTTCTTCTTGTCTTCATTCTTACCCACATTTTCCCCTCAATGTAATACTTATGGGTATTACTCTCTATTTCTCTTCAAAGACGCCTACTTCACGTTCTCTTAGATGTTTATCTAAACTGATTTTCTAGTTATTTTTGTTTCCATAATAAACAACTATCTACTTGGTAGCTGCTTATAACGTAACAATAAAGTAACGGCTGCATAGGCTGACGCGACAATGTCCTACTATATTGCTGAATATGAGTTTACACATACGAGTATGCCAGGCGTAATACTGACCACATCAGACTTTCATGTGCCGAAGGTCTTGGAAATACGAACCAACAGCGTCTCTCTAATATGCCTTAATGGCATGGAAGGGGGGATTTTTACCTAAACCTTTTATTTATGAGCAGAGTCAAACCAGTTAACACCAGATTATAAAACTGAAAATAAGGACGCGATTTACAAAATAAAGTTAGCTTTAAAACCATAGAAAAGATTCCTAAGAGGATTTTAAAATTTCATACAATTATTAATTAGCTGAGGCTAAACAAAAAATGCGAAATGTTATAAGAATAAATAAAAGATTAAAAACTGATTTTGTAAATAAAACATGAAAGTGAAAATTACAAAGCTGAAAATGAAGTAAAACTCTCGATACGCGTGTCCAAAAACTGCCTAAATGTAAAAAAGCTGCGCAAATCATTAGAATCTTGATTAAGAGAATACCAGTTCCCAGAGGTATTAAAAACCTGATGTTTAAAAGCAGGCAAATAGTGCTAGTTATAGTTGAGGCTGAACCAAACTATTTTACACCTCGAGCATGACTAACTGCCTTCATCGCTCCCTTCCCGAACCACACTCTAACAAACATAGACATAGAAAAAATGCCACTTTCGATTTTCAAAAACCTGTCACCAATGTTCTTTCGCATTATTTGCTAGTTAACATCGCCGAAATTGTTTTACCTTTAGATAAGAGCAATCAAAGTTCTCTCCGCTTTCCTAATACTACTTTTTCACGCATATGCATTACAGTTGTGGGTTCAGCGGAGCATGATCTTGCTGAGAAGTTCCTCTCTTCGCTGATCCTAACAATGGTGGATCTACACGTTAAAACACAGTGACAACAAGCAGTGTTTGTAGCTGTAAAGTCCAGTCTTGTTACTCTTGCCTCTTTTGTCTTTCAAATTTGGCCCAAGCTTCTTCCGCACATACTGCGGCAGTTTTACGCAGTCGCCCTCCAAGTGATTCCATCTTCCGTTAGGGCTTCTCGGTCTTTGCCGTTGATCCAGAAACTCTCTCGCCCAGGTAAAATATTTCTCCAAATTGCGAAAACTCCTACCATGTTAAAAAAAAATGTTCTAGTGTTCTTTCGGTCCCTTGAAAGTGCTTCCTCTCGTAGCTTTATTGCTGTTGCTGTTGCTGTTGAATAATAACTGAAAAAGAACATCACGGAGTTGGAGTTGTATCTATCACCAACTGCCGAATAACTCTTCACCATTTTCTAGGAGAGTGGACTTAGAAGTGTATGGCTGAAGTTTTACATAAACAGAATGGGAGTGCAAAAGAAAAAAACCCCAAAACTCTGCGCTGTCTATCTTCGCCTAAGTCTACTCTAGTAACACATTTACCGCAGCCACTACCACATTTGTTCCACACCGTTTTCCAGTTCTCTTTTGTTCTGTGCAGGAAAACATTTTTAAAAGTCTTTGGGAAAATCCTGACGTGGACCAAGTTGTAATATGACATGTCGCGAAGTTCTCAACAATATTAGATCCAGTTAACAAAGTTACTGTAATTCAAGCCCGCTCAATGTCATTTTATTTTACAGATTTTGAAGCGGTCTCACTTCCATTGACATCCTATTTCTTCCTGTGTTTTCCTCTCAAGAAAAGTCCCAAATCTGTGAAACATCTGTCCTAGAGGTCATATCATTCGCAACGGCAGCCCTAATGCTTGCCCTCACTCTTGGTCCTCATTCATGCCTTTATTACTGCCTTCACTACTGCCTCACTCTTGCTCTCATTCTTGCCTTCATTTTTTCCTTCATTCCTGCTCTTATTCTTGCCCTCACTCTTGCTCTCATATTTGCACTCGTTCTTTCTCTCAGTGCCAGTTACAGCACAAATAATGTTCTTATTCTTCATCTACTTTCTGTGTACGAAAATTAAAAAAACAAGAACTCTGCTTCACTGCTTCTGTTTCTCGACAGCGCTCACGATAACCCATTTTAATCAGCCACGTCTCACTACAAAAAATGAAAACATTTAGAAAATTAAACTATAAACCGACGGTAAGATTAAAAATTAAAGTGTATTTTTTTCTTTCTACATACATACATACATGTACATACACATCAGCAAACATAATAAATGTCCAATTTTTAACTCGACTTTTTCTTGGTATCATATATTTTTATTAGTTTAGTAAGCACCTTAAAAAAAATAAACACATCAAAGTCTTAGTTCATTGTCATTTAATTAAACTGTTCAAAATATGTGTCTTCCTCACATAAAATTCAAAGTAAACACGGCCTCTGGTCTTTTTTGTTCCTGAAGATGACGAATACTTCCAAACGAAAATGGTAAATTACAGCGTCATTTACCACAGACAAGCGGCAGTTAATTTTGTAACTTCAAAGTATCAATATACTCTTAGACATACTCTGATCTTACGAGATTAATGGCCGCTTACGTGGAGCAGTCGTAAGAGATGTGTAGCCTGCGGTTTTTTTTAAATTTTGCTCCCAACAGAAGCAACAAAGGAAAAAAAAAGGCCTAATTAAGATTTCAGCCCGTACTTCTCGCACAGCGATACCTTCCATACAAGATTTAACAGTAAAATTTTACACTTCAAACTACAGAATATACCATTGCATCTTCTTATCTTATATCCTTCTCGTGCGTTAAACGTCAGATAGGGCTCGCAAAGTAGTTAGCCAATTTTTCCCGTCTTCGGTGAGTCTTTCAACCTCATCAAAGGATTTTATGCCTGTTAATTTGGCCTCTCTTAATAATGTCCTCTTCAGAGTTTCACGCGGTCTGCCTCTTTTTCTTCAGCCTGTTGTGTTCCACTTGATAGCTTGTTTTGGGATTCTCTGATCATTTCTTCGCATCAAGTGACCAACATATGTCCATCTCCTTTTCCTGATCACCTATGAGACTGGTTGTTGTTCAGTCATATGTCTTATATCTGCATTGTTCTTGAATTCATTCCACTTGATGCCGAGTATTTTCCTTAGGCATTTGTTTTCAAAAGAGTCTAATTTCTTTTCTGTTTCTTTAATTGTTTTCCAGCTTTCGCATGCATAAATGAGGGTGGATATTACATTTGAATTGAATACCATTGCATGGCTACTTATTATAATATAAAGATACAGGCTATCAGATACATATTTTACACTATTGTCCTTCAGTACTGGGTGTCCTGCCAGACTGTACGGCAGAACTTGTGTCTCTGTCTTGTGTCTCTCATCAATTTCCATGCTTTTCTTTCTCCGTGTGGGTTAGCTAGTCCACTGAGATATTTTTCTCTTTGCTTTCTCTTACTTTTCCCATGAATTTTCGAGTCATTACCGAGTTCTCTGTCTTTTGTGAGTAGGAGACTGTTATTTCACCAGGTGCGTCCAACGGGTGGGGAATGGTGGAGGTCAGCTCTAAGTATCTAGAAGGTACCCTACTGCCTTGCTAGACAGTCTTTTCAAAGCCTTGCCGGGACAACCATATGTAGACAGAGCAGTCTGGGATAAAGGGAAACCACCACCGACTGTCAAATCATGCTCAGCATTTTTTTTTACACTTTAAAAAAAATGTAGAAAACTATGTCCCTTAAAAGGTCTGCAATCTGTTCCTCTGAGGTTTGCACTTTATACGGCTGCCTATGTTGCAACATTGGTAGCGTCGGTCCTATATAACAGCTTACATACAGAAAATACGTGAAGGCCCAGTGATAGCGCTTTAAAAAAATACTTTACTTTCACCATGCATGAAGTACTTTCAGAAACATCGTTTTCTAAGTGGAACATTCGGTACTTCATACTTTTGTTTCTAAAGTTAAACACTTTACAAACATCAGCGAGAAGTAAATGTTCGCGTGAATTTTTTCTTCTTCAAAGCCAAAGCCAAAACTGGCTGATTCTCCTTCATGCAAATTGAGCATCATCATCCTACTGGCCTTTTTATCCTCAAA
Organism: Achatina immaculata; assembly: GCA_009760885.1. Taxonomy (NCBI): domain Eukaryota; kingdom Metazoa; phylum Mollusca; class Gastropoda; order Stylommatophora; family Achatinidae; genus Lissachatina; species Lissachatina immaculata. Next base: position 5,436,454 of record CM019694.1, read on the forward strand.
ACGATTTCACTGGTTGATTTTTTTTCCGCTACGTTTTTTCACAATATAAACCGGTTACGGTAATTGACGACTTCCAAAAGTTTCGGCTTTCCGCCTTTTTTAAATCGGTAGTTTATCAGTAATTGCCAGGTAACGCGATTACTGCTTAAGACTGGGGGATTACAGCCCCTTGCCTAGAGTACTTGTCATGGCGTGCAGACTGAATTTTTAAAAGTTTTGCCCCATAACCTCCGAGGAGAAGGAAAACAGGAACAGAATCCGTTTCTCCCGGTGACAGGCCGGAGTTTACAGCGCCCGGGCACGCACAAACTATACTGTTAAAAAGAAGAAACGCAAAAATACGATGTTGCGATTTAAACTGAAGTTTGCTGATCAGACAAGGGCAAATTGCCTGAAACGTTCACCTGGACATCCACTTCACGTGCTGACCTGAACTGTACTCAGCAGATGATTCACGAGAAAAAAAAAGGGACACTAGTCAGCACAGCATTTTTGAAACTAAGTCATGACAGGTTAATGAGAATCCCGTGAAACTTACTGAACACAAAACTCACTGACCATGTTATTGAATGCCTATAAAAGATTGACGCTCCTCGAATCAGTTCATTTGAAATTCAATGCGCAAGTATGGCTTATATCACTACACAAAAACGACTCATTATCATTGGACGTTTACAGAATGGACAGTCACAAAATGTAGTGGCCAGACAATTTAATGTGGTTAGAACCACCATTAGTCGCCTTTGGAGACGATTTCAAGAAACTGGCTCAGTTGCAGACGGGCCACGCAGTGAAAGACACATAGTTACAACTCCTGCTAAACACCGGTTCATACGGCTGCGTCACCTCATGAATCGATTTGCATCTGCGTTGTCAACAGTCCAGTCAATGACAGCAGCTCGTCGAATTTCAGATCAAACGGTCAGGAACCGCCTGCACGACGCTGGTCTTTCTGCTAAAAGACCCTACATAGGTCCTGTTCTCACGGACCGGCATCGCCAGAACCGATTGCAGTGGGCGAACCAGCATCGTCAATGGATTGTTGCGAATGACTGGAGAAGGGTTTTGTTTAGTGATGAATCATTCTTTCTGCTCCAGCGACACGATGGATGAAGATGAGTTTACCGCAGTGTCCATAACTGCTTCGCCCAGAACTGCGTGGATGAGGCTCATGCACATATGGTGGTGGAGGTATACTGATGTGGAGGACGATCAACTTCATGAGAAGAAGTGACCTGGTGCAAAATTGAAGGACGCTTCAATTCTCAACAATACGTCGCTAAAATTCTTCGTCCTCACTTCCTTCCACTTCTGGCTGCACCAGGGTCACTTTTTCAGCAGAATAACGCTCGACCTCATGTGGCACAACTCACCACCCAGTTCTTCGCTGACAACAACGTCCAGACCATTCCGTGGCCATCCACGTCATCAGACATGAACCCAATAGAACACTTATGGCATGAACTCAACAGACAAGTCCGCCAGCGAGACGTGGCGCCAACCAATCTCCGACACTTGTCTCTTGCACTGCAGGAAGAGTGGGCAGTCATCCCACAACAACAGATCCAACGGCTAATGGGATCCATGTCAAGGAGATGTCGTTCTCTGATACAGGCCAGAGGAGGCCATACACCTTACTGAAACGGAGACCTCAGTCGCAAAGGATAAAAGTCCAAACCAAATTTAATGAACATCATTTCAATGTTAAAGCTTAAAGTTTCTTCATGCCAAGATTGAATCATTAATTCAGTAAAATAAAATGTTGATGCAAGTTTGAAATTTGGTGTCCATTACGACTACAGCAGTGTTGAGTTTCTTTTTTTTTAACAGTATAAATTCTGAAGATAAAAATTGGCTTGAAAAAGTGAACGCTGTATGATTTCGCGAAATACGAAATAAAAAATAAATAATAAGGGAAATAATAAAAAAAATTTGATTTCCAACACATTTGATACAATTAACATCACTGCTGTATCTAGACCAACAAGCAGCAGTGAAAATAAATGTGAAACAACAACTTGGCTTGACATAAAACAAGGGCTCCGTCAGGGGTGCATATTGTCACCTTACTTATTTAACTTGTATACTGAAAATATAATGAGGAATGTTAGAGAAGATGTAGACCAAGAATATTACGATGCCATAACAATTGGAGGTTATGAAACACCAGAGATTAGATATGCTGATGACACAGTGTTACTGTACACAACACAAAAAGGAATGGAAAAACTAATTATGTCAGTCTGTAAGAACAGCGAAGAGCAAAACCTCTATCTTAATGCAAAGAAAACTAAATTGATGACAACTGACAAAACAAACAAGGCAGCTGAAATATGCATCAATGAGGAAAAAGTGGAAGAAGTGGAGAGTTTTGAATATCTTAGATCACTACTAACTAATAATGGAGATACAATGAGGGAAATTAAAAGGAGGACGTCTATTGCTCTTCAGAAAGTAAAACAAATAAAGAATCTGTGGAGAGGAGCAGACAGAACCATAAAAATAAGATTTTTAAGGGCATGCATCTTTCCCATCGCAACATATGCCTGTGACACCTGGACACTTAACAAAACAGCTGAGAAACACATAAATGCCTTTGAATGTAAATGCTACAGAAGAGTTCTCCAAATATTATGGCCACAAAAAAGAACAAATATATCTATATTACAAGAGCTTAATATTGAAGAAGGTTGGCTAGTAAAGAGGATTAAAGAGAGAAAACTTAAATAGTTTGGACACATTAAACGTCATGATAATTTAGAGAAGACTGTATTGGAAGAATACATAATGGGATAAAGAAAAAGAGGAAGACCAAAACGAAGATGACTGCAAGACATCGTTGACGATCTGCAAATGGATGCAGCAGCAGCAGGCCACCTTGCTCACAACCGAGAGGCCTACAGGAGTGCTGTTAGGGAGGCAAAGTTCCACAAGGGACATGCAAATGAATGAATGAATGAATGTATGATTAAAGCATTGAACATGAAAGTACAAAGGGTGAAGTTCAATATATTAATGAAAAAAATCTCAGATGCTCTAGAAAACAGAGAAAATGGGCTAGGGACGAACTCAAGAAATAGCAAAGATTCACATAAACTTAAGAACAGTAAAAAGTCACATAAACTTTCAAATAAACAGCAAAGATTCACATGAACTGAAAAAAGCAACAAAGATTCACACGAACTTAAGAACAGCAAAGATGCACACAAACTTAAGAACGGCAACGATTGGCGTGAACTAAAGAACATCAAAGATCCACACGAACAGCGAAGATTCACATAAACTTAAGAAACAGCAGATTCACACTGCCTTACCTGTCAAGCCACACGACAAATAAGGCAGCTAGGAACAGCGAGTCAGTGACACACTTCGTCGTCAGATACACGCAGCATGACTTCTTTTTCAGGGTCCTACCCCTAAATATCACTATGGATGTAAGATTTCCGACAAGGCCGACGAAACACAGAACTGGTATGATGCACTTCTGGAAATGTCTGATGGACAGATAGGTTGGGTCGCCGTTTGCGTCATCGGTAAGGTAAGACAAAGAGGTCCATGTGGATGAGTTCGACAGCGTTGTCGTTTTGTTCGAGGTCGAGAATGTTACATTGATCAACAGCGTGGCTTCCTCGTCTCCTCTAGCCCTGAATTGTGGCAGCAACAGATGATGATGTACGGGGTGTGATGAGTCAAGGAGATCGGGTATCCCAGAAGCGTGGGCGATATGCGGTTTTGGCTCCATTATGTAATGGCATTTATAGGATCATCTGAATGTCTACCTGATTGTCTTGCGGAGTCCAAGATCGTGCAGTTTGACTCACTTAAAAAAAAATGTTTGTCAATAGTTCAGTTCGTCTCATCTGCTTAGAAAAACACACATGAACAAGTGAAAATTTTCACACTTCCAACAACTTCTAACTGAAACATTATCTTTTGATAAAACTTAATATCTGAGATAGTTGTTTATGCCCCCTTGTACCAGCTCGCAGATGACTGTCCAATGCATGTTCTAGAGAGTGTTTCTTTTCCGTGCTCCAGTAAGATCTCAGCTGTTGGCTCGCTCTACCCACCCTTCACCAAAAGTTATTTATTAATTTAACAGTTTTTGCGACCACAGAAAAGTTCGTATTTGAAACTGAATTAACCATCTGACAAGGCATGTGAAGAAGAAGAAGAAGAAGAAGGAGAAGGAGGAGGAGGAGGAGGAGATGGGGAAAAAAGGAGGGAGGAGGAAAAAAGAGGAGGAGGAAGAAGAAGAAGATTTCACGATATTCCTGGAGATATATATCCTTGACAGAGAGATCATTTTTGTGTATTTTAAAAAGAGGAAATAAAAACGGAACAAGACATGAAATGCGTCAAATCATTCACGTTTGCTTGTCATTAAACTTTCTTTTACTTTTAAAGACCTGGACATGTGAGTTGAGTCAGGTTTTCCTATTACCGCATGCCACTGAACTGCACTACATAGGCCTGACAGGCCCCTTGTGTTCTAGGCAGCTCTGGAGAGTCAAAGGCTACAGGAGTAAATATGGACAGTCAAACCCTGAGGAAGGGACCACACGCACGTTATTGACGATGCTCTTAAGCCTACCCACCTGGCCTGTAACACTAGAATAGAAGCAATCGAACCCAGAGAACGCCCAAACTTGGAAAGATGCCATAAAAGACATCCTAGGAAAATCAAACATAATGGCGTGTCAGGCAGCCTACTTTGTATCAGACCGGAGACAAATATTTCTAAACTGCAACGCTTCACTTATCAGCAACAGTGACACTGAAAGAAAGACCAGCAATAACAGTTTCTAAAAATATTAAATATTTCCCAGCGTCTGGGAATAGAAGTCTGTCTGAACAGACGGCAGAATACTCAATCCTCAGTCGTTATTCTCAGACTTCAATGTAAGTTGCCAGAATACTCAATCCTCAGTCTTTATTCTCAGACTTCAATGTAAGTTGCCAGAATACTCAATCCTCAGTCTTTATTCTCAGACTTCAATGTAAGTTGCCAGAATACTCAATCCTCAGTCTTTATTCTCAGACTTCAGTGTAAGTTGCCAGAATACTCAATTCTCAGTCTTTATTCTCAGACTTCAATGTAAGTTGCCACTGGCACACATCCTTACAAGTACATAACATCTCTCCGTTACGCGATGAATTTTAACTTATTAGTACGTACAATAATAACACACATTTCTCGTCCTCTATTATATCTTGCACATAATATTCACTGAATTTTTTATATGTGTAACAGTGGTTTTGTTTTATTATAACAGCATATTGCTTTCATTGTCTTTTTGTTTATATATATATATATATATATATATATATATATATATATAGCTAGCTCGAAGACATAAGCATAGACAGCAAAGACCTGTGGATCGTAAATCATCTACACACGCAGATTGAAGCATCGATTCGGACTGAACATAAAACTGGAAAATATCAACCAATAAATCAAGGAGTGGGAAAGGGATGTGTACTATCTCGAGAACTTTTTTCTCTGTACAGTGAGAATATTCTAAGAACCATCATTATGGAACGAGATATAAGGAAAGATATGACATTAACAATCTTCTGTATGTTGAGGACACAGTATAGATAGCTGAGAACCAGGCCTGCAAAATCTCCTGGATAAAGTTGGTAAAGAAAATGAACAAAAAGAGCTTACTCTTAACGTCACCCCCCCCCCCCCCCGAGAATATGATTCTATCTAAGAAACAGAATCCACCAAAACGCAGTATAAAATTAAACGGAACTATTCTAATGCAGGTGCAGAAATTCAAATACCTTGGAGCAGTAATAACTTCAGACTGGAAATGAAGAACAGAAATTAGGAACAGAATAGGCCAAGCAAAGACTGCATTTCAGAGAAAGAGAAACATATTATGCAACGCTTCCTTAACAACATAAGTTACAAAAGTAGTTCTAAAATGCTATACTGCGCCTATCACTATATGGAGGTGAATCATGGACAATAGGCAGGTCCGCACAATTATCATTGGAAGAAGTAGAAATGTGGTTTCTCAGAAGTATGTTGCGAATTCCCTGGACAGCAAAGATTACTGAAGAAGAATGTAAGAGAAGAGCTGAAGAGACAAAATTCTTTGTCCAAAAAAAAAAAAAAAAAGAATAAACAGACAACGCACTTTCATAGGAGATGGAGTGCGAAGAGGGGGCACTACTATACTGCAACAACAGGGAAAATATAGCGGGAAAAAAAGAGCCAGGGGAAGGCTGAGAGAAATAATACTGGCTAGTCTGACACGATGGTGTGAGATGACATCACCAACTGAAATGATGGCCTGCATGAAGGAACGGGTAATGTGGATAAACATAGTAGTCAATGTTAGTCGGCACGGTTCTGATGATGAGGATGATGAGGATGATGATGATGATGATGATGCCTAAACACGATATCCTACTCGTCATGGGAGACTTCATCGCCAAGGTAGGAAAAGATAACAATAATATCTAAAAATGATAGGGAAAGAAGGAACTGATGGGGTAAATCAGAACGAAGAAACATTGACTGAACTACGTCTAACAGAGGGCATGGTCACTGGAGGAACAATATTTCCACACAAAGAGACACATAAAACAACATGGATATCTCCAGATGATAGAACTAGAAATCAGATAGACTATTTTTGTATTAGGAAGCAATTCAGAACATCTCTGATAGATGTAAGAGCGTATAAGTGTGTCAACGGTGATCACAGTCTGTGTATGTGCAAAATAAGACTAAAACTGAAAAGCCAACACACAAAATCAATACCCAAAAAGATAAACAGCCACAACAAAATGTTGCACAGGTAAAACGCGCATTGATTAGGTTATGGGACCCAGTTAGAAGATCTTGATTTTGCTGATGACATAACTCTTATCAGTGACAATGTGAATTCGATGCAAGAAAAAACAGATACCCTGTCTTCACTGGCTAGCAAAACAGGACTTGAAATTAACAAGGGAAAAAAATAATGTAACTTCCATTAATCGAGAAGATAAAATATACACAGAAGGGACAGCTGTTGAAGAAGTCATCTAATCTGCTTACTTCTGCAGCTACACAGACCAAGATAATGATACTAGAAAGAAGGTTAGAATTAGAGTTGTAAACGCAGCACTGACCTTCAAGAATCTTGAAAACATATGGCATTCAAAAGTTATAAGCATTAAAAACCAAGGTAAGATTATTAATTTCAAATGTAATATACACCTTAATTTATGCATGCAAAAGCTGCAAAACAAGTAAAGAAATAAACAAATTAGACGCTTTTAAAAACAAATGCCTAAGGAAAATGTCTAGTATAAAATGAAACGAATATCTCACACAAAACTACAGTAGGCATCCATACAACAAGCAATATATCACACAAAACTATAGTAGGCATGCTCACAATAAGCAATATCTCACACAAAACTATAGTAGGCATGCTCACAATAAGCAATATCTCATACAAAACTACAGCAGGCACGCATACAACAAGCAGTATCTCACACAGAACTCTATGTATTTGTGTAGCATATGACGGAGATTAGGAATCGCTTTTTCACTTATTTTTCTAATCATCTTTCGCTCCTCGATCCTTGTAACGTTTATGACTAATTTCAATCTTATATAGTTAGTTGATAGCACTTTTTTGTTGTTGTTAACTTGTTATTATCTTCCAAATTTAAGTCAAACTGAATGACGTCTATGTATTTCCGAAAGTACTAAGCAGATTCAGTGTAGAACCGGGACGATACAGGAACCTTCAACATCACGGGTTAGTCTTATTTTATCAGAAATTTGTTCCATAAACATAATGTAGGGCCCACAACTTAAGTAAACAAAGCAATTTATAATCCCCCCCCCCCCTCGTTCGCTCCTAATACGATAGAAAGTCAAAGTAACAGCAATTCATCGCTTGCTAGCCAAACTGACATTGGCTAATAGGTTCCAGGCATTTCCTTTTGAATAATTATAAATTTACAATTTTCATAAATACCTTACAGGCAAAGGCGAACCACAAAAATGGAAATACAGCAGTTTTCTATTACGCTCGTCCTTTTCTAACCCTAATACTCTAATGCAGTGGGGGGTGGGGGGATAAAAAGATTTTTTTTGTACCACACGGTACAAACTACAAGAAACCGCTATGTTAATATACCTTCCAGAGACTCTCCAAGGAAAAGCTACATATATAATGAAAGAGTAATAATATGCTTCTAATCCACAGATCAGGTGTATAGAAAAGTAGATCATGTAGTTGATTACGACATGTAATAGACATATATTTATAGCCTGTGGATTATGACATTTAATAGAAGTATATTATAGTCTTCGGATTATGACATTTAATAGAAGTATCTTATAGTCTTCAGATTATGACATTTAATAGAAGTATCATATAGTCTTCGTATCTGAAACCGCGTGTCTCCGGATTGAAACTGTATAGTCTCCTGACTGAAGTTTAAAGACAGCAATTAGCAACAAAACCAGGAAGTTGTTAGTTCCAATATTTCCGGGGACTTTGGAGTCATCTAACACTCAGACGTTAGTACCTCGTATCTTCAAACTCACGTGTGCCCCTAGAGTTATCTGTGCGTGGCCTGTCAGGCAACGCGTGCGTGAAGGATGGACTTGAACGGGCGACCAGAACTCCACTTCTGTGCCTTCCTCAGCAGGTGACTGTCCCACCGCAGCCATCTCTCCGGCGGGCGATCTCTACACAACCACACATCTACACATCCCTAAACATGGTTTCTCAGTAGTGAGGGGCCATACTCTTTATACTGGGCGGAACTTTTTTTTTTCAACATTTTCTTCACAAGTCTAGAGTACTTTTTGTCAGACATTACTTCATCATCATTCTGTGCCATCTCCTCTCGGAAGGTGACTGCAATAACTTCAGCTTGCTGTTTCAGACATCATGCAATCCCACCAAGTATTTGTATGCAGACATAGATTAGAAGTTCGTTATGCAGAAAGATCTGCTGGGTCATAGATATTTCCTTTTCATTCCCATTGGCATAACATGTTTTCAGTAAATCTTAACGTCCTATAAAAAATAATGTCGCAGTAAACCTGACGCAACCGTTTAGCGTATGCCCTGGAAGTCAAGAAACGTTAAATGGTATCGTCAAAATCCTTGTGAGATTCCATTTATCTGTTACTCTGAATGACTGTACATCACATTTTTGAAGCTCTGTCGCGTGGGTATTTTTTCGTGTCTTTCTTGATGTATCTTTTAAACTTACAAACGACTTCAACAGCCATCATACACCATTTAAACGGTTTGCAGGAACCAGAGAGTTAAAGTAAAACAGTTAGGGTAAAATGCTACATTCACACAAACATACACGGTCACCATTTTGTTGTACAGCTGTGATAAATAACTGTTACGATAAAATGTTAAGAAAATCTTTACAATAGTATATACTACTATATTATCATTTTGATATCTTTTAAGAAGGCCAGAGAGCTAGAGCTAAAGTGGAGTTTTACTCATCTTCGAAAGGACAACACATAAACGCTAGTTAACTGTTTCACTACCGAACAAATATTCAAAACCCGCACACACAAAAAAAAAAAAACAAAACAAAAATCATAATAAACACAGGTGCCATGTTTTTACCCGAAAGTAAGAAGGAGAGTGGAAGAGAGGGGAGGACGCTTTTTAAAATTTTCTGGTCATTTACAATCTGAATTTCCCCAAACACAAATTTCAAGACTAGATAAAATGTAGCTATTTAAAAAAAAAAGGTAATTTACTAGAAAGCCATTGAAATAGCTTATAGAATAATACAACTTAAAAAACGCACCGGCAATACAGAAGATACATTAGTCTTTTCCTGAGCATCTACAGAAATGGGAATCGTGCCATACAACGTAATTTTTAATACAAATTATTTTGTTTCGTTTAAACCGTATATCTTCTGCTTCATCTGATTTCTGATTGTTAAGCGAAATTTGTGAGAAAAATATTTTTTAATTGGATTAATAATTATCGTCAATAAATTAACGTTCCCTGCATGATTTTCAGTTTTAACGATTAAAGAAAAAAACACATTAAATTTTATTGTGTAGAAATATTTCGGTATAATCGCAAAATGTAAAACTTAAGTTGCCAAACAAAACTTTGAGAAAGGTCAGAAAAAACAAAGACTTTAAAAGCATAAAACACAATAAAAATCAGACAACCTTGGAGTGTGGGGGGGGGGGGGGGAATGAAAAAGACAGAAAATGTGGGGGGGGGGGGGAAGAGGGAGAAAAAGAGAAGGAGGGACAACGAAAGAGAGAGAGAAAGAAAGAGAGAGAGAGGGAGGGAAAGAGATATGGAGAAAAATAGATGGACACAGCGGGGGGAAGGGGTGGGGTTGGGACGGGAAGAGAAAGAAGAAAAGAGGCAAAGAAAGAAAAAAAGAGGAGTAACGAGAGCGACAAGAGAGTGGGATGGAGAAAAGGGGAAGAGAGAGATAGAGACGGGGTAAAGGGGGAGAGAGGGAAAGAGAGAGAGAGGGAAAGAGAGAGATAAAGAAGAAAGAGGAGAGAAGGAATGATAAGAGAGAGAGAGGGGGGGGGGAAGAGGATAGACAGGGAAAGAGAGAGAAAGGGAAGAAAATGAAGAGAGAGAAATAGAGAAGGGAAAAAGGGGAAAGTCGGAGAGAGAGATATAAAGGAAACTGGAAAGGGAAAAAAAGAGGAAGAAAGATAGAAAGGAAGGTGGAGAGGGGAAAAAAGAGAGGAAGAGATAGAAAGGAGGAAAGAGGAAGAGAGAAGGAGAGAGAGGGAAAGAGGAAAGGGGGACGAGATGAGAAAGAGAGAGGGGGAAGGTGGAAAAGGAGGGAGAGAGAAAGAGAGAGAGAGGAGAGAGAAAGAGAGGAGACAGAGAAAGAGAAAGAACGGTGGAAAATGAGAGAAAGAAAAGGAGAGAGAGAACGAGAAAAAGAAAGGTGGAAAAGGAGAGAGAGAAAGTGTGAGAGAGAGAGAGAGAAGAAAGGCGGAAAACGAGAGAGAAAAAGAGAGAGAAGAAATGTGGAAAAGGAGAGAGAGAAAGGGAGAGAGAGATAAGAAAGGTGGAAAAGGAGATAGAGAGGGAAGAGAGAGAGGGAGAGAGAGAGAAAGAGGGAGAGAGAAAGAGAGCGAACCTTTCGAAGCAGTATGTTCAAATCAATACTACATACGTTTTGATATCACCATCATCTGCAGGAGCTTGATGATTCGATGGTATCATCAAGTGTATGATATTGATTTCAGTTTTCCGTCAGGTCTTTCATCTTTTTCAATCTTAAATGCCTCTCATTTTCGGCCTCGCTTATTATTTTTTTTTCAAAACTGTTTGAGTTTTCTACCACGTCCCTGCTTGTGTACGGAGTAAGGACTCTAAGTACTAGTAGGTCATGTTCTCCTCTGCCTTTCCATCTGTCCTGGTCTAACTCTTGGACTTCGTCTAAAGCTTACTACTGGAAAGTCCAGCGAACGTTTTTAGGTTATCTGTGGCATTCTATTCTTTTATCGTATCCTAGAGGGCCTAACTTTGTTTTCCTTGCATAATGACAGTGATCACGGGTGACAGGCGGTGGCGTATTTTCCATTAGTTTTCTCAACCATTGGGGAGTTTTAGGGATGGGGGGAGGGAGGAGGGAATTGAGGCCACAGACTGCCAGACTCAGATTGTTGGAATATTATATGAATATTATTTAGAGTGGACATTTTGAGTCACGCAAACGTGGGAAAAAAGGGGGAGGGGAGAAGGGGTTGGCATATTCTAGTATGTGGTGAAAATAGTGCATACGCCCCCCCCCCCCACAAAAAAAAAAAAGTTGACAAGCCTTGCATCAGGCTGAACACGCTAATGTCTAGGAATTGGGAGGTCCCGGGGGGTGGGGCCGGCAGTCACTTGGGGGGGGGGGCGAGAGAACATTTCTACAAATACACGTTATTTTCTATGAATTTTACTTCAGGAGATGAACTGTTCGATCAGGGGAGTTGGGGGCCCTTGTCAATTTTAGCCTATGGGCCTGAGAGATTTAACTTTAAGGTCAGAGGAGGTGGAGACCCTTGTTAAGTTTAGCCTAGGGGCCTGAGAGATTTAACTTTAAGGTCAGAGGAGGTGGGGGGCCCTTGTTAAGTTTTAGCCTAGGGGCCTGAGAGATTTAACTGTAAGGTCAGAGGAGGTGGGGGCCCTTGTTAAGTTTTAGCCTATGGGCCTGAGTGATTTAACTGTAGGTTCAGAGAAGGTGGAGGCCTTGTTATGTTTAGCATAGAGGCCTGAGAAATTTAACTGTAAGATCAGATGGGGTGGGGGCCCTTGTTAAGTTTAGCGTTGGGGGCCTGAGAGATTTAACTGTAAGGTCAGAGGAGGTGGGAGCCCCTGTTAAGTTTAGCCTAGGGGCCTGAGAGATTTAACTGTAAGGTCAGAGGAGATGGGGGCCCTTGTTATGTTTAACCTATGGGCCTGAGAGAAATTTGTTACTTATCGATAGTTCGAACAAACAAGTAATGCATCTACATATCTCATTCTTGATGGTCTGAACAAACTATGAGTGCATCTATATATCTCATCCTTGATGGTCTGAACAAACTATGAGTGCATCTATATATCTCATCCTTGATGGTCTGAACAAACTATGAGTGCATCTATATATCTCATCCTTGATGGTCTGAACAAACTATGAGTGCATCTATATATCTCACTCTTCCTCAGACTTGTCATTTTTCCACCGTTGCTGTCGCTGCCCGGGTAGAAATATTTATCTGAAATATGTTATTTTTCTCGGAGATCTGTAGTTTGTTTTTCATTCTGTGTAGTGTGTATGTTTCATGCAGACTCATACTCATACCTTTTATTTGGTAGCCTAGTTTTGTAGAAAAGATGCCTCCCTACTCGCCCTGTATACAAGCTTGCAACAAGATAATGAAATGGATAATAAAGACGATGCTTATATGAAGTGAATGAAAGATGTGGGGATTAACGAAAAGACCAGGAAAGAGGTGCTCACTCCCAGGACGCAACAGATTGTCTTATACTCAACTTCTGACTGGGGCAAGTTGGAAAGTTACTCTTCAGTGATTGATAGAACACAGAATGGAGCAGACACAGGCTCATCGCCAGTGCTATAGTGCTGATTCCTCGAACCTGCCTACCAATCTACCAACCAGCTAACCAACCAACCAGCTAGCCAGTCACCCAACCAACCAACCAATCAGCCATCTAGACAGTCAACCAACCAATAGACCAACCAACCAACCACCAACCAACCAACCAACCAACCAACCAACCAACCAACCAACCAACCAACCAACTAACCAAACAACCATTAAACTAACCAAACAACCATCCAACTAACCAACTAACCAACAAACCAACCAACCAGCAAACAAACCAACCAACCAACCAGCCAACTAAACAATCAATCAATTAACCAACCAACCAACCAACCATCCAACCAACCAACTAAACAGCCAACAAACAAACCAGCTAACCAGTCAACCAACCAATCAACCAGCGAACCAAACAACCAACCAGCTTACCAGTCAACCAACCAACCAGCCAACTAACAGCTAGCCAGTCAACCAACCAACCAACTAGTCAACCAACCAGACAGCCAGCCAACCAGCTAGCTAGCTAGTCAACCAATCAGCCAGCCAGACAGTCAACCAGCAACCTTTTACTACGACTTGAGTTATAGTTAATCTGTCATTACTGTCACTGAAGCTCAAGTTTATGAACAAACATACAACCACAGACATCTTGAATACAATGAGTTATTGCGGGTACATCGCTCAACGAAACGATAAACACATGTATTTTACATGGCTAGAAAGTGGAAGTCTACAATTCAAACGGACACCAGATTTTTACAGTTGTTCTCAGGACAAGTCTAGGGTCGATGCTAGTTATTTTGGCATCTGGCAAGCCTAACAACCTAACAACTCTCTCTCTCTCTCTCTCTCTCTCTCTCTCTTTCTCTGAACCTTAAGTGCCCAGGGCACATGGGGCTTCCGCAAGGGTTTTCCACAAATGCCTGTCCTTCACCTTTTTTTCTGCTCTTGCCCAGGTGAGCCCTCTATTGCTCAACATCCTCTCTCTTGTTCTTCTCCATGTCTCTTTTGGTCTACCCTTACTTCTGTTCCCCTGTGGTGTCCATCTTAGTGCTATTTTTGGTAGTGAGTTGTCAGTCAGTAGGAGCACATGTCCCAGCTATCGCCAGCATCTTTCCTCAATAGTTGCTGTCAGTGGCTTCATCTGCATTTCTGCCAACAAGATATTATTTCTTACGGTGTTTGGCCAAAATATTTAACAACATAGGCTCTGCTAAATAAACAAAAACTTTATAACCCACTGATGTACATAATGGATCGTTAAAGATACTAACTCCTTTCATTTCTCAAATATTTAATTCTCTGTACCTTTTAAGATTACACGCCATAGCCAGCCTGTCAAGCATGCCAAAATCTCACTTTTCGTGCCGTTTCCGCTGTAAATTTGGTCACCATTTCTGTCAAATCAAGCTTCGATACCTGACCATGTTTGGCTGATGTAGATGCCAAGCCAGCAGGTCTCTTGTCCAGCATTGTCGAGCGTTTGTAAGCTTTTAAAGGTTTGTACTTCTAGCTTGTGTTACATGTTCCTGTTTGAGTGAGCTGTGAGTGGAAGAGTATGTTTAAAGGAATAAATCTGATTGCGTTTACCTTTCATCCCAGGTACTCACATATTTTATTTCACATATCATAAACATTTGACATAAATCAAAGAAGAAAAAAGCTTTAACAGTTTGTACATGCACCCGATAAAATATTAGTCCAACAGCTTATATATGCAGCCGATAAACTATCAGTTATACACGTAGACGATAAATTATTAGTCCAACATTTGCAGCCGATAAACTATCAGTTATAAACTTCAGTTATTCATATTTACAATGTTGCCTTCAGTTCAAAGAATGCGTTCAGCTGTTAAACCAGTCAGCTGTGACAGGCCTAACGTGACTTTAATGTCCACGACTGCGGGAGGACATGGCAATGATGTGGCAGATAGACTGGTTGGACAGGCTAAAATAAATGACAGACTGTCAAAGGACAATGGGGGACATTGCTAAAGCTGTATGGAACAGACTGCTGGAAAATGAAGAGCAGATGTGGAAGAGCAATGTAGCGTGAAGAGATTGCTGGAGCTAGGACAAATTAAAGGCGCTGGCAGGAAATCCGAACTGTGTGGCAGAAAACGCGTCGTAAACAACCAACATTTTGCAGGAACTATTAGCAGACAATCTCTTCAATGGATGCTGCAGCATGCGGCGGAGCATATATAGGGCTGTCCCGAATGTGGAGAAGCCAGAGTCTGAATTTTGAATTTTGAACTTTGAGCTTCGCTCTAAGTTTTTCAGAAAGTTCAATTCTAAAAACTTCACTGTGAAATAACTAAATCTTCAAGTGTCTTCTCTAAGCTGGACTAACTTTGAATTGCAATATCTTTCCTAACCAGTTCTGTTGCTGAGCTCTCTGACAATTTGTGATCCTATTTCTAAAAGGATCTCAGATAAAATTAACTTCTCCAAGTTTTTAAACGACCCCCTCCCCCACCCAACAAAAAAAAAATCACCCACCATCTTTTCTTTTTGTCAGATTTAAACCGAAACTGCTGGATGCATTACTTTTGCAATCCCGTTAGTTTCTCTCGATGTTAGATCTCGCCCCTGTAATACTGGACAGAATCTCCTACACTGATTTCTATAACAACCATTTTGCTGAAATATAAACTTCGGGCAAAGCTGTCTTTCTACAGGTACGGTTCCATCAGTTTTCGGGAGTCATGTAGGCCTGGCATAATTAGTAATTATTTGTTTTTTTTAAATTTGACTGAAAAAAACCCAACGAAACCTTGAAGTGTTGTTTTATGATATTTGTGAGATCCTTCCAGTGCCGTCAAACGTCGCATAAGGCTCGCAAGGTAGTTCACCGAGTTTTCCTGTTTTAAGCGAGCTTTTCAACCTCATCAAGGGATTTTATGCCTACTAATTTTGGCGAAAACCACTGACAACAATTATTGAGGAAAGACGCTGGCGATGGTTGGGACATGTGCTCTGAATGACTGACAACTCACTACCAAAAATAGCACTAAGATGGACACCACAGGGGAGCAGAAGTAAGGGTAGACCAAAAGAGACATGGAGAAGAACAACAGAAAGGATGTTGAGCAATAGAGGGCTCACCTGGGCAAGAGCAGAAAAAAAGGCGAAGGACAGGCATTTGTGGAAAACCCTTGCGGAAGCCCCATGTGCCCTGGGCACTTAAGGTTCAGAGAGAGAGAGAATTTTGGCTCTCTTAACAATGTCCTCTTTAGAGTTTTACGTTGTCGACCTCTTTTTCTCTGGCCTGTCGTGTTCCAATCGATAGCTTGTTTTGGGATTGTCTGACTGTTTCTTCTCATCACGTGACGACATATGTCCATCTCCATTTTCTGATCACCCGTGAGACAGGCTGTTGTTTGCTCATCTGCCTTATCTCTGTGTTATTCTTGTGGGATCGGTAAAAGGATATTTTGAGTCTCAGATAAAGTTAAATGTGCCCTTGAAAGGTCAGAATTGTGCCTCTGAAATCTGCGCTTTAGGCATCGCTTCGTTGGCTTAATGGTATTTCTCGTCCTGGACAAGTACAGAAGTTTTTTGATATTGTACTTGGCAAGGAGAGTCTCAGTACGGTGCATGTGCTTTATGGTATCGACATGAATCTTGACGAATGGAAGAGGCGGCCTTGGTGGTGCCAAGACCCCACATCGATTCGGTCATTTCCGCTCTAATTAAAGGGGAACAACTGATGATTTGCTTCTTACTATAAATGTATGTTACTGGCCCTTACCTCTGGCATCCTTAATAAAAGTTAAAGGTAAAATTCCCGTTTCCATGCCATTAAGGCATATATTGGGTATTTTCCATGTCCTTCGGCACATGAAAGTGTGATGTGGTCAGTATCACAAATTCTTCCTCTTCACGCTGCACGGATGGTTTCTTTGAAAGAAGACAATCCCTTGACAGACAGGAGCCTGGGTGTAGTAAACCCGTGGCAGCTGCGAGGTCGTCTGAAATCAAGCACCTGAGCTTTGTCACTGAGCCTCACCGCTAGGGTAGCCAGAACATAAAATGAGGGTTGGAAACTTGACAAAATCTGACTTTAGAATACAAACAAGCACTGAATTCTAGTTTTAATGCGTCCTCCTCACGTCAAAACTTTATAAATTGCCACTGATTTTCATTTCTGCACGAATCTCCGTGACAAATGTCATAGTCACTGGCTACGAGTATACGCATGTTCGTTCATGTTCCGGTATCTATTTTATATATACTCATGGCAAAAGTTATACACAAGGCTTTTGTTCCTGGCCATTGCCTCTAATAACAGCACGAGGAATTACAAACAAAAACTCTGGCTGGCTACTACAATTAATTATTTATCGGTGATTATTTTCAGGGGCATTAACCGGGTTTATTTTATTTTACTTTTCACGGTTGCGTCCCATCCTACGTGGAGATTTGTCTACTATGTGACGTCACTATCAACCTGAATAGTTCTCAATTGTTTCATCAGAATGTATAAAATCGGAAAAAAGTAGGAGCAGCTTTATTACTTAACGATTACAAAGTTGTGACGTTTCGGCGTGAGCCTTAATCATACAAAAACATACAGGACGAAGAAATAGAGGAGATAAAGTATAGATTCACATGAATACTGTTAAAAAAAATTTTTTTTTAAAGGAGTACTTAGCTGTACATTGCAAGGTGTGGCTTGTCCGGCGGTGTGTGTCAGGAATGGATCTGGTAGGACGTGGAAATTGTTTAAATAGAGACCTGTGACATGTGGTCGGTGGGTTGTAACTAGGGGTGGTGGATGGGGAACCGGGGAGGGGAGAGAGAGTGACGCACTACTGGCCTAGCTAGGAGAAATTGAAACAGGTGATTGGGGAAGAGGGGTTGCAGAGAAGAGAGGTTGCAGAGAAAATAGCGGGGATGCAGAGTGATGCTGTGAGGAAGTTTGAAAAGTAAGAAGGGGTGGATTTAGTGGAGAGGTACTATAATGATTGAAAACAATCACCTTTCCCAAAACTATCCTCACTCTTCATGAGGGATTCACATGCGAGTCCCGAAATGTGATATATGTCATCGTTTGCAAAATATGCAGGATAACATATATCGGTGAGACAGGCCTCAGATTAGGGGACCGCATGCAAAAACATCTGTACGACATCGCCCAGCATGCTTCGAAACCAGTCCCAAATCATTTCAATGGCCCCAACCACAGAGGCAAATCTGATTTTCTGGTAACAGCCATTAAACAATGTCACGCAGATGACACAAGCCGCCTGGCACTTGAGAACGCTGCATTCAAAATTATGGGACGCTGGAACCACATGGGTTAAACTCGCTGTTTAGTTACACGTAACATCATCTTCTTCAATCATTATAGTACCTCTCCACTAAATCCACCCCTTCTTACTTTTCAAACTTCCTCACAGCATCACTCTGCAACCCCTCTTCCCCAATCACCTGTTTCAATTTCTCCTAGCTAGGCCAGTAGTGCGTCACTCTCTCTCCCCTCCCCGGTTCCCCATCCACCACCCCCAGTTACAACCCACCGACCACATGTCACAGGTCTCTATTTAAACAATTTCCACGTCCTACCAGATCCATTCCTGACACACACCGCCGGACAAGCCACACCTTGCAATTTACAGCTAAGTACTCCTTTAATCATGTGAATCTATACTTTATCTCCTCTCTCTATTTCTTCGTCTTGTATGTTTTTGTATGATTAAGGCTCACACCGAAACGTCACAACTTTGTAATCGTTAAGTAATAAAGCTGCTCCTACTTTTTTCCGATTTTATACATTCTGGTATCACAGCTTTACTGCAGTGCTTAGTGTATAGTTGTATATTTATACACCAATTATTGTGTTATTCAGTTGTTTCACCTTCCACCGTCCTGTAGACTCACATTAAACAGACTTTAGCCCGAATATAGCTAGAATCATAATAGTTTATTTAGTTTTGTTACTGTCATAGTCCCGATTATACCAGACTCTTTGGCTTCGAAACACCACGGGGATCACTAGCAGGGTTGGTAGATCTTGCACGCCCACGCCAAGCAACGCTCAGTGCGATATTCAGGCAGTCTACATTGATCTTGATCTTCATGTTATCTCTATGGCGTGTTAAAGACTCATCAGTTCTAGGAGCATGTAATATTTATACTATTTAAGATTTGACACTGACATCATGGCGTGGATTGTAAGATTGTAATATATATATATATATATATATATATATAGACCTGGACACTTAACAAAACAGCTGAGAAGCACATAAATGCCTTTGAATGTAAATGCTATAGAAGAGTTCTCCAAATATCGTGGACACAAAAAAGAACAAATATATCTATACTACAAGAGCTTAATATTGAAGAAGGCTGGCTAGTAAAGAGGATTAAAGAGAGAAAACTTAAATATTTTGGCCACATTAAACGTCATGATAATTTAGAGAAGACCGTATTGGAAGGATACATAATGGGAAAAAGAAAAAGAGGAAGACCGAAACGAAGATGGCTGCAAGACATCGTTGATGATCTGGAAATGGATACAGCAGCAGCAGGCCATCTTGCTCACAACCGAGAGGCCTACAGGAGTGCTGTTTGGGAGGCAAAGTTCCGCAAGGGACAAGCAAAGGAATGAATGAATGATATATATATATATATATATATATATATATATATATATATATATATATATGTATATAGTTTATCGGTCCTGACGACTAGGTCTTTCTTTATTTCCCTTAGATGCATTGGAAATTAAGCTAGACAAAGCAGGTATTTTTTTTAAGTTCAATAAAAATGGCAATTTGGTATAAGTATTTAAATCGCTTGTTTTATATAACATATTAATTAATTTAGTATGCGAAATTTTATTGCAACGAATAAGGAGCCGAGAGTGATTCCGGATACTGTCTACGTTGCCCAACAACAGCAAAGCTTCCAACATGGCTCCCGTACACAGAAACAGAGGAAATCCAGTAAGTATTTGCAGCTGCCCACCTCCATGTTAAATACTGTACGTCTTTTTTATGCGGACTGAAAATAATTAATTGATTAAATTAATAACATTAATTATATCACAGAGAAAAACTGTTAATGGTGGATAAGTTTCAAAAATGTGTCTATAGATTGTTACGAAAACCATGGAAGTGAAGATAGTGTCCGATATAGCGCTCAGATCACCAACCTACTGTTGATTGCTTGTATCAGGGTTAGCGAACCACAGCAAACTAAGACCCTGCCCTACCTCTCTGTCTGTACCTTCAGTAATAGTTTAACTTGTCTAACGGGGCAGATATTGCTGTAGTCCCCATGACGGTGGAGTTTGATAAAGAAACATTGCACACTCCCTGCATTTTAATTTCACACAGGGACTGGAGAGGCCCCGAAGAGAACACTGACCAGAGAGGCTAAAATAGTAGGCATCAAATCCCTTGATAAGGCTGAGAAGCCTGCCAAGAATAGAGACTCACGGCGAGACACACTACGAGTGTCATGTGTGACTTATTATGGCACAGGAAGGATGTAAGATGTAAGGGACTGGGAAAAATACCCGCCATAACCCGGTCTCAGACTGGCATAACCCGTTCTCAAACTGGCATAATCCACTATCAAACTGCCATAACCCGCATTCAAACTACCATAACCTGCTTACAAACTGCCATAACCTGCTTTCAAACTGCCATAACCTGCTTACAAACTGCCATAACCCGCTTTCAAACTGCCATAACCTGCTTTCAAACTGCCATAACCTGCTTTCAAACTACCATAACCTGCTTACAAACTGCCATAACCCGCTTTCAAACTGCCATAACCTACTCTCAAACTGCCATAACCTACTTTAAAACTGGCATAACCCACTCTCAAATTGCCATAACCCGCTCTCAAACTACCATAACCTGCTTTAAAATCTGGCATAACTCACTCTCAAAATGGCATAACCCACTCTCAAACTGCCATAACCCACTCTCAAACTATCATAACCTGCTTTAAAATCTGGCATAACCCACTCTCAAAATGGCATAAACCGCTCTCAAACTGCCATAACCCACTCTCAAATTGCCATAACCCACTCTCAAACTGCTATAACCTGCTCTCAAACTGGCATGATACTTTGCCTCAACATCTTCACCACATCAGCTGCAAAGAGCTTTATGCTTGAACTTCCAGTTAGCAACAGTAACATAAAAATTATTATTTATTCACAGTAATATATACACATATATATAATATATACACTTATATCTAATATATACACTTATATCTCATATGTACACATATATCTAATATATACACATATATCTAATATATACACTTATATCTAATATGTACACATATATCTAATATATACACATATATCTAATATATACACTTATATCTGATATTTACACATATATCTAATATATACACATATATCTAATATATACACATAAAGGATTTATTAGATAGCCTGAGTTATGAAGTGGTTAGTACACTAGTCTCTTCTAGTGGAGATGGGGGTGGGGTGGGAAGAGAGTTCATATCCGGCTGGAGGCAACCCAGTCACTCAGCTGTAGAAATGGATACCTGACTTATACTGGGGCTAGGGAAGAAAAGGCAGCCAGGCATGATGCCACATTACCCTCTAATGTGCTGACATATTAGGAAAATATGGACACTAACACCATATCCTTTGTATGCCTACAAAATATAACAGGGTTATCTGCCTTACCTATACCTCTACACTTTCTAATGTTGTATCATAGATTTCTTTCAGAAACCTATCCTGATTTTCCAATCCTGCATCTACATTTTCTTACATTAACTCCCTTTTAACTGTGTTAAAAAAAAAAAAAGATATGTTAGGAAAGATCTGGTAGCCTGTGGATTATAGGGAAATTAAAAAACAATGAAGTATCTTCAGTATATTCTTCAATGCACAGTTACTACAGTAATTACATCCATTTTTTGTCAATTGACCCTGACCCACCTCTCTGTTTGTACCTTGAGTAACAGGTATAACTTGTCTGATAAAGAAGCACTGCATGGTACAAGACCATCAGGAGCTCTTGATGAATCCTTCTGTTTTGCTATCCCAGGTTTAACTCCTTACTTATTGACAGTGACACTGATTCTATTATTTATTCTATTAAACATCATGAGAATCTAGAGAAGACCATCTTGGAAGGGTACATAATGGGAAAAAGAAAAAAGAGAGGAAGACCAAGGCAAAGTTGGCTGCAAGATATCGTTGATAATCTGCAAATGGATGCATCAGTAGCTGGGCATCATGCTTAAAACTGAGAGGCCTACAGGAGAGCTATTCAGGAGGCAAAGTTCCACAAGGGACATGCAAATGACTGACTGACTGATTCACAGTTGTCAGTGAAGTTCTTTGCTCAACCAGCTTTTCTTATAGCACAAAGTCATCTTGACAGACATGGGATGCTGTATTATTTGTCCAAATATGGTTTCTCAAGCAGGCTTTTATGGGGACTTAATGTTCCTTTACACTGAAAAGTTATTTCCAGGCCTCTCCAGGGTCCAGTGGTTGAGAATCATTGTACTAGAGGGTGATGTAGTCAGCATCATGCTTGGTTATCTCCTTCCTTTCTTCAACAGGAGTCAGATACCCATTTTTACAACAGGGTTGACTGGTGCACTTCAGGCTGGAGTCAAGCTCCAAACTACAAACGGCAGACGCTATTGACCACACAAGTGCTGAGCCCCTCATTAATCAAAAAATTAAAATTCTTTTAATTTGGCTGTCAGTTTGTAACAATATTGTGTGAACAGGGCATTAACCCACATGTCTTCTTCCTGTGCCATTAAATATCACATAGGGCTCGCAAGGTAGTTTGCCAATTTTTCCTGTCTTCGGCGAGTCTTTCAACCTCATCAAGGGACTCTATGCCTGTTAATTTGGCCTCTCTTAACAATGTCCTCTTCAGAGTTCCACGCGGTCTGCCTCTTTTTCCTCGGCCTGTTAACTCACACGTAAGAACCCACATATGTTACTGTAGTAATGCCCCTGAGCTATTGTTTATG
This sequence comes from Achatina immaculata, assembly GCA_009760885.1. Taxonomy (NCBI): domain Eukaryota; kingdom Metazoa; phylum Mollusca; class Gastropoda; order Stylommatophora; family Achatinidae; genus Lissachatina; species Lissachatina immaculata. The sequence continues at coordinate 5,459,557 of CM019694.1, forward strand.
ATTTTGTTTGTTGTTAAGTTATGCACCTTTAAGCAAGGATCTCACATTGTCTGTGCTATGACTAACATGTTGGAGAGGAAATTGGGAGGACTGGCTGTGTGAGACAAGGGCTAAAAAGAATGAGCCAAATGCTTGCACTGAGCAGACGTGGGCTTTCATTTTGTCACCGGTCATGAAGTGTTACTGTAGGATGAAAGTTAAGAATGTTCAACATGTCTTGGCCTGATGAGAACTTCAACCAGTTTGGATGAATTCTGTGGTCTGTACTTGTTATCCTGTCAAGATTTGTATGCCCAAGTGTGAGCTGAGTAACTGGAGCTACTACATGGCCTGCTTAGCATGCCTAGCACATCGCCATCATCATCCAGCTGCATCCAATAAACATTTTGTGTTCATCCTGAATGAAGTCAGTTGCTTACACCAGCATATGCTGTTTTTGTAGACATGAGAACCTTGACCTGAATAACATTGCTGTTGTTCATGTCACTACTTTGTTGTTGCTGTTGCTCATGTCACTACTTTGTTGTTGCTATTGCTCGTGTCACTACTTTGTTGTTGCTGTTGCTCGTGTCACTACTTTGTTGTTGCTGTTGCTCGTGTCACTACTTTGTTGTTGCTGTTGCTCGTGCTGCTACTTTGTTGTTGTTGTTGCTCATGTTGTTACTTTGTTGTTGCTGTTGTTCATGTCGCTACTTTGTTGTTGCTGTTGTTCATGTTGCTACTTTGTTGTTGCTGTTTGTGTCGCCACTTTGTTGTTGCTGTTGTTCATGTTGCTACTTTGTTGTTGCTGTTTGTGTGGCCACTTTGTTGTTGCTGTTGTTCATGTTGCTGCTTTGTTGTTGCTGTTGTTCATATAGCTGTGCTGTCATGAAGATGAAAACCATCTCATCCATTCCATGCAAGATAGAATGGGCACTACTGAAAGTTCAGTGTATTAAATTTTCTATTAAATGTAATTTTCACATAGAAATAAAGCTTTAAAAACAATGAATTTAAAAAAAAATTCCACAGGAAACTGAACATACACTGGATTATATGAGATATACTAGAGACAATGGATTATACAAGACATGCTAGAGACACTGGATTATACGAGACATACTAGAGATGTTCATTTTAAAAAGAAGTGATTATGAATGTGTTAAAGCAGTACTAAGCAAATATTTTGGTTGCCTGCAGAAAAAAAAGAATATGGTCAAATACGAGGGTTGATCGATAAGTTCTCGGCATAAGGTACAACGGATTATTTGTGGACAACTTTTTTGGGTTATTTCTTAACATAGTCCCCTTGCAAGTTTATGCACTTAGTATAGCGATCCTGGAGCATACGGATCCCTTCTTTGTAAAAGTCAGCATCTTGTGCCAGTATAAAGTGGTCTCCAGCATGAATGACGTCATCATCTGATGCAAATTTGTGACCACTGAGCTCCTTTTTTAGTTTGGTAAACAGGTAATAGTCTGAAGGGGCCAAATCTGGGGAATAAGGAGGATGTTCAAGAAGCTGAAAGTCACATTCATCAATGGCAACCATGTCCACCTCCGACTTGTGAACTGGAGCATTATCTTGCTGAAAGATGACTCCCCTCGTCAATTTTCCTCCACTCTTTTCCTTCAGTTTGACCCGCAGTTGCTTCACAAGATTAGCGTAATAGGCCCCGGTGATCATTTTGCCCCTTTGAAGATAGTCTACCACTAGCACACCATCTGAATCCCAAAAAGATGGAAGCCATCACTTTTCCTTCAGATATAACCACCCTTGCTTTCTTTGGAGGTGGGGATCCATGATGTTTCCACTGCTTTGACTGTTCTTTGGTTTCTTGTTGAAAATGATGAACCCAAGTCTCATCTATAGTCACAAATTGCTGAAGAAACTTTTCAGGATCTGCAGAAAAATGGCCAAGATTGTCTCTTGACATACTGAGACACTGTCGTTTGTAATCAGCTCCAAGAAGTTTCGGGACCCATTGAGCAGAGACCTTTGTCATTTGAAGGTCATTGTGAATAATGGCATGAACATGTTCCTGGGAGATGCCCAACTCAGTAGCAATGTACTGCTCAGTTAGTCGTTGATCCTCTATTATCATGTCATGGATTCTGCTGGTGGTTTCATCGGTGGTTACCGTTCTTGGTCTTCCTGGATGGGGATCATCTTCCAGGCTCTCCCTTCCATGTTTGAATTGAGCTTCCCATTTCATCACTGTGCTGTAAGAAGGGGCACTCTCCCCTAGAGTCTCTACTATAATATCCTCATGGATCTCCTTCAGTGATCTGCCATTTTTTTTTTTTTTTGTGTATATCCGCATGGGGCTTGCTAGATAATTTTACCACGTGTGTGGTGAGGGTTTGTTGATTAAAATAGCCAAAAGGCCGAGAAGCGATACGCCCTTGATGCAGAGGTAGCAAGTGACTGCTCGATGAGAATTTTATCCGTTTTCTCAATTTCTGCCACCCCTTGCCACTTCAGTAGCCTGTAAAAAAAAATTGGTTGCAGTTAATTTTTTTAAACTTGGTGTTTAATCTTATATTAATCTGATCTACAAATGCACCTAATATTAACTGTGTGTTTCCAGTATTTGTACTTTATGCCAAGAACTTATCAGTCACCCCTCGTATAAGAATGTTCCATGAGTTGTCTAGTTGGTGTCCTTGAGTTAATATATTTTTCAGTTGCTTCACTTTTTCCTCTTCTTCTTCTTATTCTTCTTCTTCTCTTCCTCTTCCTCTTCTTCTTCTTCCTCCTCTTCCTCTTCTTCCTCCTCTTCCTCTTCTTCTTCTTTTTCCTCTTCTTCTTCTTCTTCCACTGTCATGCTGCCATTCATGATTTATCGACATGTTTCTGAGTAACAGTGAACACATGGACAGGTTTTATATATATTTTTACAGTACAGTATAGTGTATGGGTTTTGTGTACACATGTTGGAGAGGATGTGTACATGATTGCAGATTCTGATGAAAAAAATTAGCTTGTGAGTCATGGGGAACATTTTTTTCTTGGTAAACAATGAAGAATTTTCCTTCTGAAAGCCTGGGGGGGATAACTGATTCCAGGGAAAAATTGTTTTAGTGAAACAAAGAGATCATTATTTGTCCAATGATTTTTTTCTGATGAAGAAATGATCAGTAAATATGATGAAATTTGGAAGCTGATTTAAAAGGGTATGGGTTCATGTGAAAAATGAATTTAAGAGACTTCATGAAGAATCATTTCATGTCATTGTTATATCAGACATCGTGCCAGTAAATGATCAATAGATCCTGATCTTTGATTCCATCCAAGGTTTAGCTGGTGATTTGTGTCATGTCATCATGCTGTTATGTCCATTATTTTTCTCTCATCCTCTCTTCCCATTTTTCTTTCCTCTTATTGATTTTTAGACCCTTCTTCTCGTTACATCCCAGATGAATATTGATTGTCTTCATTATTCTCCTTTCACCTGCTTTTGTCAGATAATCCTTATTTAAGTCCTGTCAGTAAATGTATTGCCTTTCAGATCATTATACCAGGCCTGTCAACAAAAAACGGCCATGAACTGGCAGGGAAGTTATTGAGAAGGCCCCTTCCTCCAAGAGTCCTTCCGCCATTAACAACGAATAAAGATAATGAGCAAGAGTCAGATGAAGATCGTTCCCATAAAGTCTCATTGATTGAAATGTTCCAGGCAGCCTTTGACTTGGATGCTCTCAGGAATGTTGATGCTGTGTCAGACATTTCCACAGACAGAGGAAGCGCTGAAGCTAGGTCAGCTTGCCCTCCTCCTCCTCCTGCAGGGACTTTTGTCATGACCACTTCTAATGGGTTCAGTCATGGTCAAGACCCTCAACCAATAAGCATACATCACCAAGATATGTCCTTTGAGGGTTCTGATTTCTTCATTACCTGTAATGACATGAAATACATACTTGATCCTGTGAGTAGGCGATCAACATGTTCTGGAAAATACACGGATGGGAAAAGACTTGTAAGATCACTTAAACATAGAGGACCTGACCCCCTGCCTTGTCGTCCTCCAAGGAAAAATCCAGAAATACTCGTGATGGATGATGATGATGAAAGATACTGTCAGCCCCCAGCATTCATGTTAGAACATTTCATGCACAAGCTGGTAGAGAAGAAAAGCCCACAAGCAGATCATGCCATTTATTCTAGGCAGAATTTTAAGAAGTTTACAGACTTACTAGCACAAGAGCTATATCAAGGGGGACAAGCAACTGTTCACACACAGAATCTAGATTGTAAGTAAATTTAAAGTTTTATTTTACAAACATTTAAGTGCCCTTGTTTTTACTTAAAGTTCTATTCAGAGTTCCTTTTTATCTACAGTGAAGTTCAAAGCATCTTTTTTTTTTATCTACAATTGAAATTAGAATGCCCTTTTATCTATATTTAATTTCAGAGTGCCCTTGTAAGAAACATCTTTTTTTTTAGTTTTCTAATTCAGAGATCATAACATTCAACAATTAAACAGCTTTTCATTTTATCAGGGAATTTTACAACCACTCTGCAAAGAAACAGAGGAGAGCCAGGTGCTTTTACATCCTAGTCAGTGATAACTAATTGTTCTCCCAAAAACAAGTCTGTATAAACTGTGGCCCTCAGATGTCAGGGTGTCAGGTGGCAAAATTCTTAGTTCACTGGACTCTCATGGCAAAAGTTGATGATTTGAATCTGACCAGAGGTGCCCCACTTTCTCAGGTGTAGAAATCATTTCCTGACTTCTTCTGACGCTGGGGAAGGAAAGCAGGCAAGTGTGATGTTGACCACACCACCCTGTAGTGTACTGACAGGCCAAAGAAAATATGTACACTAACACCATATTCTATAGCTACTTCCATGGCATACAAAGGGCTACCTTTACCTTACCTCAGATGTCAAAACTGTGCCGCCTGAAGTATACACCCTACATTGCCAGATAGTAGTAACTGGCTTTCCTAAATGAATGTTCCTGTCTTTTAAACTTCTGACAAAATGATAATGACTTATGTTGATCTGTAAGTTGTTCATGTATATCACTTGCCCCACAGCACATTACACCAAGGTGCAAGTTTTTGTGTAGCAGCAAATCCAACTATTTTACTGTGTGTTATTTGCAACCGTGTTTAGCACCCACTGAAGAGTAACTTGGCCAGCGACCTGCTCCCCCTCAGAAGTTGATTTAAGCATTTCCACAGGCAGCCCAGAGCTTTTTCAGCAGTTTCTGTGAGGCAGTTTATATTCCTTGGCTATGAGTGTTACTGCTTCCAAGACATATAAGTTATGTTTCTTAAGTGTTGAAGACAGAACAAACAATCTTTAAATATAAAATATGTACATTAGATTTGTTTTTTTCTCCTCAGTAGTGAATTTTTTAGAAACCTTACCTTGTTAGAAAAATCTCTGATTCTATTTCTGTGATTTTAGTACTTACTAAAACTTTGGAATATACGCTGTCAACTGTTGTGACTTTCAAGTTATTAAAGTTTCCTGATTTAATTTTATTTTAAAATTTTTCTGAAAGAAACTCCACATTTTGCCACAATGCAGCTGATGTTAAATGAAGAAGTAACAAGATTTCTTCTAAGTAATCAAATGATGTATGATATTAAAATAACTGGCCAGGTCATCATGAAATAATTCTTTTTTTTTTGTGCTATAGGATGGAAATATTTTTTAAACTTTTTTTTTATGAATCCTTATTCCTCAACTATGCATTGTTGTTTTATCAAGATCTTTGAATGCATTTTGTTTCCCAATATCTCAAAATTCATCTTTTTGATCATCCACTTTGAATCTGGATGAAGTCCCTTATTCAAGTGTGAACTTTATGTGATAACTAGTTTTTCATTTATTTATCATCAGCCATGAAGACAGTGAAATGTGTTAGTCCTTAACCTGAAGGTAAATGTTCTCTTTCTTTGGAAGTTATCTGTTTCTGCAGCTGGGTTGGCCCCAACCAGACGACAGGTCATCATTGATCTAGCCACATGTTTCTGTTCAAGATCCTTACCATAGTCTTATTTTGTCATGATAAGTATGAAGAGATCCTTACCATAGTCTTTTTTTATCATGATAAGTACTATTTTAAAGCACATTTTGAATATTTTGTCCATTCTCTAACCTTTCTAACAATTACTTCGAGAACATAATTTAATTTTCCTATAAACAACTTCAGCCTCCGGTATTCCCCTAAAAGAAAACCGTGTCCCACAGCGACAGCTGATGTATGAAATGGCTGCTCTACTGAAAGCCCACATTCAAGAATTGACAGGAACAGACGTGAAGTCTGTAATAAAGCCCTTGCCAAAGTATAACCCAGAATATGCAGGAGAAGCTCAGCCACACACACGAATAATCTTCTATGCTGATGAAACCATGGAAAGGGTTAATGAGGCTGTAAGAGCAGAGCAGTAAGTGAATGGGCTTTTTTTAAAGCATATTAGATGCTTGTTTCTGTATTATATTGAAGACTTTTTTTTTTTAATATGACATTGACAGTCATCCTGGTTGGTGTAGTTGTCTGAGTTAGAAACTTTCATCCATACTGGGTCAAGACTTCGATGGAAACAGACTAAATATAACTATTGATAACATTAGGATGTTTTTTTTTAAAACAATACAATTGCACCTGTCTTTCATCATACATGACATACTTTTCAAAATACCAGTTTTGTCATTACATTATTTGGTACTTTATACTTTTCTTAATGTAAAATTAATCACGCTTTGTCAGTGAGAATTAAATGTTGGCATGAAACTTTTCTTCTTACCTCATTTGCGGCAAGATTAAGATTTAATCCTTACAGAATACTCACATGCTGAACCAAAGTCAAAACTGGCTGGTTCCTCCATGCAGACTCATGCATCATCAGTTTACTGATTATCTTCCAACTAGTTTCACTGGTTACTTTTTAACTAGGTTTTTGATCACATGACCCATTTATGGTAACCAACAACCTCCAAAAGTTATGGGTTTTTTTTTTGTTTGTCTTTTTTAATCAGTAATTTACCGGTAATGTGATCACCGTATAAATGTGTTAGTTCTGCCTGATTAACGGGCAGAAATTAATTAGAGTAATTTGTGTATCTACCTCCCTTGCAGGCTCGATGAAGTTTGCAGGACATTTTCACCTGCTTGGACTAGTAATGAAATTTAAACAGAATATGTTTCAAAACCTGACATGAGCAGTCTAAATTACGGCTGTGGAACTTCAGCTCCAGCTTCTTTACTTTTCTACTGTCTAATATCAACCTGACTTCCAACTCCACACAAGTTTTCTTATATCTCTGAGTCCTTTATTTTTCTACTGGCTGACTCTATTTATCCTATGACTTTGACCCTTTTCACAAATGGTGCATTTTACTCTTTGACTCTGACTCCAGCTCCATGGCCCTTGTCTAGACCATCTGATCCTTCGTAAGTTTTGCCACCTGGAAACATCCACACAAGACTCTGATGGCTCCCGCAGTTTAAGAGAAACTTGATCAAAGAGTGATATCATATTAACTCTTTCATACCAACACAATGCTGACATCTTCCATGTCTGTATGAAACTGCTTTGAGTGATATTTATGCAAAGTCTAAATAAAATGAAAAGTAGCACATTTTTAACCAATCCATATTTTCAAATTACAGAGTAACTTCCTTCCATTTCTTTATGCGAAAATTTCTCATCATAATTTATTCTGGTAGAGCATCCCATGTAACATTACCCTAATTTACCTCATTAATGAGGAGCATGAAGTATTAAACAAGCAATTTTTGTTCCTCATAGTTCAGCTTGTGCACAGTATTCTTCCTCCTAAATTGCCTTCAGATAGCTTTTTTGAACAAACCTACTGATCCTCTAGAACAGTGGTTCCCAATTAGCTAAAGTCCACGGACCCCCTGCTGTTTCAAAACCAGGTGACAGACCCTTGTACTTGGAAAAAAAAAAAATTCAAATCTGTATTTTAGTTATGTGCTTTAAATGCAAAAGAATTATTTTCAGAAAATGCGTGTAACCTTTAATGAGTAAATGCTTCACTAGACAAAAAAAAAAAAAAAACGCAGTACAGACTTAGTGAATTTTCAAAATTACAATAATATAGTTAGGAAAAAAAAAGACGGCAATTAACATTCCTGCCTGTTCTGACAAATGAACAGAATATGAAATGTTTGACAGCAAATCAGCCTAAATATTGTGAAAGAAATTATTCCTCTCTTTATTCCTAACAATGACTTCCACGTCTGGTTCAGTATTTCCTATTTTTAAAAGTGAAAAGAAGTTCTTTACTCCACACAGGATTCACTGAAACGTCGGTTGTTAAATATTTCACGGTGGAAATAAAAATAAAAGAACCTTGAGTTTTTGTCACGGATCCTCCACGGCAGGCTCCGTGGACCCCTGGGGAGTCAGTGGACCACAAGTTGGGAACCACTGCTCTAGAGCATCAGTGCTTTGGATTTAATTTGAACACCTTAAATCAAACTGCTGGACCTATGTTCACAGGGAAACGGAGATGCCTGGTATTAATGCTGTTTTCTATTCTGCTTCCTCTCGCTACTTTCAAGGATCAAGACGAAGTGGTTCTCCTGTGGGTATGTTTTATGTCTTTTTTTGTTATGTACTTATTTTTTAACATTTTTCTTGCATCAGAAATGAATCACATTGTGCACCAATTTGTTACGAAATGCAAATAAAGAAAGTACCATGGAAAGATATCTCTTTGCAGGATAACTACAATGAAAAATATCTAATAACTAATTGAAACCTAGCCTTATCTTGTCTTTAAATCTTGTCTTGTCTTTTCCTTAAATATCTTTCAGTGTAGAATGAGCAAACAGACCTCTTGATGGAACTTGACAGTTCTGATTTTAAGTTGTCAAGCTTTATTTCCCATCATCCACCCTCTCCCCCCCCACTCCTACCCCCCCCCCCCCCCCAAAAAAAAAAGCTATAAATCTTCCAATATTATTTAATGACAATGAATCATGGGATGAGCAGAAGTGCGTATTTTTTTGTCATTACGTGCCTGCCATTATAACTTAATTTTTTGGCATATATTAAGTTACAAAAGTGTGGCATTGTGCATTGTTTTTCAAATGGTGTGCCACAGTACAGTGGAGTGCCATGAAAGATGTGCTGCTAAATTTTTAGAGTAAAAAAAATATTTTTAACCAGATTACAGTGTATATCTGCTTATTTGTACGACAAATACCCACCAGGTAAAGAACCCACAGCAGTTTAGTTATTAGTTATTATTTCAGCATAAGCTGCAATGGCCAGAGATCTGTGCCTTCAGACAGGCTCGCATTTCATGTTGAAAACAATGCCTTATATAATACAACTTAAAATCACTCACAATTTTTTCATTTGTCAACATCTTTTATATATGTGTGTGTCTGTGTGTGGCCATGTGCATGTGTGCGTGTGTGTGTTCATGTGTATGTGTGTATGGTGTGTGTGCATGTGTGTGTGTGTGTAACAATGTAGTGTGTAAATTTGAAAATGCTAAAATATATGAATAACGGTGACCTGAACAGCTTAAATCCTAACAAATTATAAATGTCTTGAAACTGAACAGAACACACTGGCTGGGCCATGTAGAAAGAATGGAAGAGAACAGACAAACAAAAATTATGTATCCACCAGAGATGAGGGAAACAAGACCAAAGGGTAGACCTAGACAGAGATGGAAAGACAACATAGAAGAGAATATAAAAGAAATTGGTGTCACCACCTGGAGGGAGAAGATTAGGAATAGACTGGAGTGGAGGTGAACTTTATCTGCAGCAGTAAGACTTAATGGCTTGGAAAGCTGAAGAATAAGAAGAAAAATGCTTGAATAATACCATGAGAGTCCAGTATTAAGAGCCATGTGTGCCGAAAAAGAAATTTGTGAGCTGCTGTGTGAAAAAGTTTGGGAACTGTTGTTATAGGGATTAGTGTGCATGTCTCTGACAGTAAGGTCAGTGGTTCCAAGTCTGACAGTAAGATCAGTGGTTCCAAGTCTGACAGTAAGATCAGTGGTTCCAAGTCTGACAGTAAGGTCACTGGTTCCAAGTCTGACAGTAAGGTCAGTGGTTCCAAGTCTGACAGTAAGGTCAGTGGTTCCAAGTCTGACTGGAGGTGCCCCAATCATCCAGCTTCTTCTAGAACTGGGAAAGGAAAGGTGATCAGGCATGATGCTATGAGGGTTGATTGATAAGTTCTCAGCATAAGGTACAAATACTTTAAATGCACAGTTGATATCAGGTACATGTGTAGATCAGGTTAATATAAGATTACACACCAAGTTTCAAGAAATTAACTGCAGCCAATTTTTTTTTACACGTTACTGAAGTGGTAAGGGGTGGCAGAAATTGAGAAAATGGATACAATTTCTCATTGAGCAGTCATTCGCTACCTCTGCATCAAGGGCTTATCATCGTAGGAGATCCATGAGCATATGACAGAGACTCTAGGGGAGAGTGCCCCTTCTTACAGCACAGTCAAGAAATGGGCAGCTCAGTTCAAACATGAAAGGGAGAGTCTGGAAGATGATTCCAATCCAGGAAGACCAAGAACGGTAACCACCAATGAAACCACCGGCAGAATCCATGACATGATAATGGAGGATCGACGACTAACTGATATGAGCACAAGATGCTGACTTTTACAAAGAAGGGATCTGTATGCTCCAGGATCACTGGACTAAGTGCATAAATTTGCAAGGGGACTATGTTGAGAATTAACCAAAAAAAAGTTGTCCACAAATAATCCGTTGTACCTTATGTCGAGAACTTATCAATCACCCCTCGTAACCACATCATTCACCCCTCGTAACCACATCACTCCTCATATGCCATGAGGTCAAGGAAAATGTGGGTACTAATACCACATCCCTAGATGTCACAATGGTTTGGCAGGACTATGTTTTTATTAAGTTATGGAAATTCATATAAAAGATTTATATTTAATTGTTCTCTTTAATTATAACTTTTGATCTCAATGATATTTAATAATGAGCAAATACTGTTTATTAATTATCAGTTTTAATCTGCATCGGTAACCACAGCTGAGTATGAAATTCTTTGTATTAACAAAGTAATCTCTGCTTGCAGCTGTTCCTGAAGAAGGTTCAATTTCACCATCAGAGTTGGCAGTACTAGAGTCACTGCTAACAGGAGGGACAACTCTCAGTTTCAAAGTAAGAAGCAATTTTAAGCTGTTGATCTGGATAACAAAGATGAATAGTACAAAGAAGGAGTTGCCACAACATTATGCAGTCTAGTCTGATCCACTCATTGATCCATATGACATGCAGTTTCTTCAGTCATTACCATGTTTTAAATTTTTTAAAAAATTTTAAATATAGTAGGATCTCTGTGATGCAGGCAAAATGTATAAACTAGGAAAAAAGTAGGAGCAGCTTTATTATTTAACGAATACAATTCATTAAATAATAAAGCTGTTCCTAATTTTTTCCTAGTTTATACATTTTGATATCACAGCTTTAATGCAGTACTTTGTGTATAGTTGTATACTTATACACTATTTATCATGTGTTCCAGGCAAGTCCATTGGTGCTTTGAATCCTCATGGAAATAGATTCCCTGTGCAGGTGCACATACTCAGTAACACTGGCAGAACAAATTCTTATCCTCTGGTGAATGAAAGCAGTTATGATAGTCTGAGAAACCATGTCAGTTATGATAGTCTGAGAAACCATGTCGCTGTTTAGTACCCAGAGTCTATTGGTGATGATGAGTACTGTAAAAATTAAAATACTGCCTTGTGGTGCTATGTTGTGCAATCCTATACCACTGCACCAAATGGTGTTGTATTGTTGTATTCCTACACCATATATTGGTATGTTGTTGCTATCTAGCACCACATGCTGCTATGTTGTTGCTATTACATACCACATGAATTATTTTATTTCATTGATACTCTACAGCTGAATACTTCCTTCATCTTTGCTACGTTACAGCTGAATACTTCCTTCATCTTTGCTAGATTACAATACTTCCTTCGTCTCTGCTACCTTACAGTTGAATACTTCCTTCGTCTCTCTACCCTACAGCTGAATACTTCCTTCATCTTATATGATCTTATATAACATCTTAGAATCTGATTAGTAATCTTATTAGATGTTATATCTCAGGTTAATAACCCTAAGTCAGAAATTCCTGTGGAGTGGCTAAAGAGCACCAAGTCATACTCATTTTTCATTCCTTGATTTCTTCTGGACTTTTTTTTGTTTTACATTAATACCTTATTTCAAGAAAAAAAAAAGCACTTTTTTCATTTCATGGCTTATTAGAAGCTTCTGAACCTCCTAGCAGCTGATTTCTTTTGTCATGATTCCTGACTTTACCACAGATATCAGTAGAATCAGCCACAAGAGAAGTTGCCTGGAAAAATGATGCAGGTTAATCATTTTAACAATTTTCATTCATCTTTTACAGTAATGTCTGTAGAAACAAAGAAGGGTCACATAATGTGTGAAGAGATCCATCAGGTTGTGGATTTCCCATCCCAGCTACCTTGCTACTTATAAAAGTTAAAAAGATTTTCTTGCTGTCTGTGGGAAAGGATGATACAACATATAAAGCAGGGATTTATGACTGGGGTAAAAGTACCTCTTGGGGATATTAAAACCTTTTCGGTATAGGAACAAAATGTTGAGGGCGGTAGACTAAATGTCTGAACAACTTTTTAAAAAAATATTGTTGATTAGATGATAATTTACTTTCACTGTTCTGTTGATCATGATTCATGATTTGGACAGTTCTAAAGAAACAGGCACCATGGCATATTAGACAGTCCATTAGAGAGAAGAGATTGAGAACCCCTGACAAGGAAACAGTTGGATAGCCAATGAAGAAGTGTAGTAATGGGAGGCTGTCATATTTGTAATGGTTCTGTGAGGAAAACCAAAGTTCTGTGTTTTTTTTCTCTTTTTCTGTCTTTCAGGCCCATTTTATTGATGAATTACCAGATATCACTCTTTTCAGGACCACATTGACCCACCTTAACCTTTGTTTCAATAATTTTCAGGTAAAGAAAAAAAAAAACTTTAACAGTCTTTGTCTAGAATTGTTTTCTTAACTATTATATAGATAGATCTGAAATTATCTCACACAAAAAAAAAGTGTTAAAATGAACACATTTACTATTGGTTTCCCAGAAAATGATGTAATGCCTGTTTTTTAGCTTCTAAATCAGTTTTAAGATTACAAATTTCCAACAATGGAACAAACTATATTGATTTTAGAGATATCATTTTAATATTTTACAAAACTGTAGAAATGGCAGATGGCAAGATAAGAGTTTACACTCAGTATAAAACTGTGAAAAGGAATAAGATTGTTGACCCATCATGCACTCTTTTTCATCAAAGTACAGATTGTAAAATTGTACTAATTTGTTGGACTCTGTTCAGACAATCATCTAGGACAAGAAAACAAGGATCCACATTTCACCTTCTCCATGTACCCATACATGTGAGCTGAGGAACAAATGTACTTCTTGAAGAACTGAGTAGCCAGTCACATGTGATATTCCACGTGTCATCTCACAACTTTCATACTATCACAGTACTCAGTCACATGTGATATTCCATGTGTCATCTCACAACTTTCATACTACCGCAGTACCCAGTCACATGTGATATTCCACATGTCATTTCACAACTTTCATGCTATCACAGTACCCAGTCACATGTTATATTCCATGTGTCATCTCACAGCTTTCATACTATCACAGTACCCAGTTACACATGATACTGCAGGTGTCATCTCACAACTTTCATGCTATCACAGTACCCAGTTACACATGATACTGCAGGTGTCATCTCACAACTTTCGTGCTATCACAGTACCCAGTTACACATGATACTGCAGGTGTCATCTCACAACTTTCATGCTATCACAGTACCCAGTTACACATGATACTGCAGGTGTCATCTCACAACTTTCATACTATCACAGTACCCAGTTACACATGATACTGCAGGTGTCATCTCACAACTTTCATGCTATCACAGTACCCAGTTACACATGATACTGCAGGTGTCATCTCACAACTTTCATACTATCACAGTACGCAGTTACACATGATACTGCAGGTGTCATCTCACAACTTTCGTGCTATCACAGTACCCAGTTACACATGATACTGCAGGTGTCATCTCACAACTTTCATTCTATCACAGTATGCAGTTACACATGATACTGCAGGTGTCATCTCACAACTTTCATGCTATCACAAACATTCAACTTCCATTCAGTAAAACTATACTGAATAAATGAGCAAATATGAACAAGAAAAGTTTAAAATGGCAATCTTTGTTTTTTTAATCTTAATTTTTTTCTTACCATATATATTCCACAAAACAAAGTGACCAAATACATGCTGTTTAATAATTTTCACAATTACATGTTAATTTCCATTCATGTTCTTAAAGTCATATACATATATTAATATAATTATTACAGAAGAAAACTGAAAGAAGATTAATGAAGAAATGATGTATATAAAGAGGAAAGATAGCATTTGCTTCACAGAAACCTGAAAGAAAAAAACAAAAGAAAGAAAATAAAGAAGCAGAAATATATTTATTCTATGTAGTAGTTGTGCACTGTTGATCTGGTTCCTTTCAGTATACAGTGTATGGATGTTTTATCAGATAAAATTTATTTTGGTGCTAACTGTAAGAGCCTTTACACTTCCTCATGGTGCCATGCAGATCTAGAAAATATATGACTAAATGGCCTCTACCTGGTGTTGACTGAGTAGCAACCAAAATGTTTCTTAATAATTTAAACAAAGGGCATCAGAGTAGTGAAGTGGTTAGTCCATTCATTTCATTTGGCAAAGGTCCTTTGTTTACATCTGACCATGGGCCTTGCAGTCTTCCGGTCATGGAGATGAGTCCCTGGCGTCTTCTAGACCTGGGGAAGGGAAGCCATCTAGGCATGGTGTTGACCACATCATCCTCAGGTGTGCCCAAAGGTCAAGGGAAATATGACCATTGACACATATCTCCCAGGTGTTTCTACTGCATGACAGGGCAATCCTTACTTTGCTATTTTTCATTGCTTTAGTTTAAGCAGAGTTGATGATAATAATAATGCTAGAAGACACAGGACATTATTATCTACTTATATCAAGTTTGGAAAGCTTATAAGATTTGCAGTGAATTATTGGGTATCCCAAAGCTGGCATAAAGGGAGAGGAATTCCTAGCTGATTCCATCCAAACAGAAAGCTCGCTAATGACTAGCCCAGTGTTTTCCAGCCCCTTTTTTGGATCATGTTTCAGAGATTTTCATTCTCCCCCCCCCCCCCCCCCAGCAGCATAATAGTCAACCAAGTTTTTGAAAAGTATAAAATAAGTATATTCTAACTGCCCCTCTGTGGGCCATACACACTTTACTAGCCTATGGTAGTACAAAATTCCATTGCTCTATTCAATGAGTAAATGTAATAAGGGGACATAACTAACTTTGATTTACTGGCCCTGATGTCATCATTATTTTATCTGTAGAAATTAAAATGTTGATAAAACATTACAGTGTTTACATCACAAAATATTTATTTTCATGCTTTATTTTCTAAAAAAAAACAAAATTGCAGAATGTTCCACCAGAAGTTCTAGATCTAACAAACCTGGAGACTTTAAAGATGAGAAACAATCCGCTGTTGGAGATTCCTACAGACATAAACAGGCTGAAAAAGTTACGAGTATTCATTGCTTCTTTCTGCCTCATAGCTTCTCTGCCCAAATCGTGAGTGTTTTTTTGTCCAGTGGTGCTGTTGTCATCATGATATTTAAAAATTGTGGATAAAATTCATGATCAGCATCTTAGTATACAAAAATTCTGTAGCGGTGTTGCTCTGTTTATAACAAAATTTGACACAATGTTGCATTGTCTGTTATGAATATATAGCAGTGTTCCAGTATATGTTCTCCTTTAAGTAAACAGATAGTTGGAAGGACAACTAAGAATATTCTTTGGAGAACTGTGGAGAGAAATACACATGTTTTTAATCAGGATATACAATATAGAGGCAGAAGAAAAAGAGGCTGACCACATGAAACTCTAAAGAGGACATTGTTAAGAGAACCCAATTTAGTTGGTATAACATCCCTTGATGAAGTTGAAAAACTCGCAGAAAACAGGAAAACTTGGCAAACAACTATGTGAGACCTATGTGATGTTTAATGGCACAGGAAGGATGTAAGATGTAAGTAAGATACAATATAGCATGTATGAATTAGGGAGTTCATTTGAATGTTTAAAGGAATGGTTAATGTCTTTATTAGATGCTGGTGCCACCTATAGAGTAAAACTTTGGATGTGCATCCTCTTCCAAGTTTTCTTTCTGTCATGGTTTGTGTGCTTTCTCCAGTTCCTTTTTTTTTATTTTTGGTTGCCACCTGTGTTTTCATCTTTTGTCTTCATGCTTCATTTACAAATATCTTAGTGAAACAACCTTTTTTTTTAATAAAACAAAAAAGTACTTAAATATTTACAGTAATAAAATAGATGGAGGTCTATGGTTCAGTTTTACAAAAAAACAAAGAGTGAGAAAAGTGGGCAGAAACAAGAATGACAGAAAGTAAGATGAGCATGTATAAAAGAACATACAACAATCCAATATTTCAGCTAAAGACTTTCATAAAATTGTGTGCCCATCTTTCTTGTAAGAAGGGTATCAGAAGAGCTAAGTGTTTAATTTTTCATCTATTTTTGGTATTTTTTTCTTTTGTGTTATTTTATGTATATGATCCTTGAAAAAGGTTCTTGCTGAAATATTGGATTGTTTTATGTTCTTCATTTATGCGTACTAATCTTAATTTCAACCATTCTTGTTTCTGGCCACTTTCCTCACTCTTTCTATTTTCTTTGTAAAACTGTACCATATACCTTCGTCTGTGGCATTACTTCCCAAATGTGGCATCACTATGTGGCAGTTGAAGATTTAGAAGTAATGAAAATTATGAAGGCGTAGGGTTAAACTTGGCCATGTTGATGTGTATTAGCAACAGTTTTCTTCTGAAATTAATGATTATGATTTTGGAGATACCCCAGGTTCTTGTGTTACACAAAACTTTACACAGAACTACACATGCCATTATATGTTCCAAAATCAGACCCTCCAAACATAATAAGTAAACTTTAATAATGGAAATTGTTTAATGATGATTGGATGAATCAAGGAAGATAAATCAACAAGATGTCACAATCAAATAAGTAGTGGTTAATAATGCCAAATGAACTGTAGAGAGCACAAATTAACTAATAACGTAAAATGAACTGCAGTAAACACATTTTGTTTCACAAATATTCATAGGTTTCACAAAGGGAAAAGTGATGCCTGCAGTGTTATTCTGCTCATAACGATGCGTCATGATGCATCATGTGGCAAAGTATATTCATTCTTAGATCTGGAAAGAAAAGTCTAATTGACTGACTCTCAAAATGATCATGAATGTTTGTGACCAACTCGTCCACTAACTCCCGGGGTCTGTCATACGGACACCAAGGTCTTCAGGAGATTTCATCGACCTTGGGGTAGAGCTTCTTGCCATTCAGGCTCAGCTTCCACTTTGCTGTTGTCTGGGTAGGTCTTCATGTTACCTGGATGGGTCTGGAGCAGTCTGGTCTCTTGTTTGCCCAGTCTTGTTCCTCCAGTCTGGCATTGTTCTTGTCTGGCATTGTTCATGTCCTTGGTCTTCTTGTCTCAAGACTCATTCTTCTCTGATCTCTCCTTGTATCCTTCAGGCTTCTTTTTATACTGTTTTTTCTCATCAGCTAGTTTATCCTCCGAGGGGAGGTAACAATTGCTAAGCAAAGCGTCCGCTTGTAATTCATGAGATATATCCCTTCCTATTATTGTACTATTATATGCAAGTCTGCACAAAAATCATTGGAAGCAGCAGAAATGTGGTTTATTAGAAGAATGTTGTGAATCCCCTGGACAGCAAAAATAACTAATGAAGAATGTATGAGAAGAGCTGGAGAGACAAAAAACCTTGTCAAAAATATAAGAGAGAGACAATGTACTTTCATAAGACATGCAATGAGAAGAGGGGGCATTGAAAATATTATAACAACAGGAAAAATAGAAGGAAGAAGATCAAGAGGAAGACCAAGAGAAATGATACTGGACAGTCTGACGGGATGGTGTGAGAGGAGATCACCGACTGAGCTGATGGCCTGCATGAAGGATCGGATACTCTGGAGAAGCATAATAGCCAATGCCAGTCAGCATGGCACATGATGATGATGATGACAGTTTATCATCTGCTATAGGTTTCTCTCATCTGCTAGTTTATCATCTGCTATATCTTTCTCAAATTTTCTAAATGGAAAAAAGGAATCATTGTTAAAATACCACAAAAAGGAACCTGAGTGACTGCAATAACTGGAGAGGAGTAACCTTACTATCAGTTGTGTCAAAAGTATTTTGCAAAGTTATTCTGAATAGAATTAAAGGTATAGTGGGTGCTGCAATGAGAGAAGAACAGTCAGGGTTTCGAAATGGGAGAAGCTATCTTGACCAGATCTAAGTATAATACTTGAGGAACATATTGAAAAGCAAAAACCATTAATCCTGAACTTCATAGACTTTGAAAAGGCATTTGATAGCATACACAGAGATTCATTGTGGAGGATTTTAAGAATATAAGGAATACCATCTAAGATTTTCAGCATCATTAGAGATCTCTACAATGTTTGTGCAGTCAACACAGAAGAAGGAATGAGAGAATGGTTCCAGACTGAAACAGGCATGAAACAAGGATGTATATTATCTCCCTTGCTTTTTGGAATTGCCATAAACTTCATAATGAAAAAATGCTGCACAGGTAAAACAGGCATTGATTGGGTACATGAGACCCACCTGGAAGATCTTGATTTTGCAGATGACATAACTCTTATCAGTAACAATGCAAAATCAACGCAAGAAGAAACAGATTCCCTGTCTTCAATGGCTAGTAAAATAGGACTTGAAATTAACAAGGATAAAACAAAAATAATGAAACTTCTCATTAACCATGAAGGAAAAATATATGTAGAAGGATCAGCTGTGAAGAAGTAAACCAATTTGCATATCTCAGCAGCTACATAGACCAGGATGGTGACACCAGAAAGGAAGTTAGAATTCAAATTGCAAAAGCAGCATTGACCTTCAAGAATCTTGAGAACATATGGCATTCAAAAGTTATAAGCACAAAAACAGAGTTAAGATTATTCAATTGAAATGTAATATCCACCTTCATTTATGCATGTGAGAGCTGGAAAACAAATAAAGAAATAGTCAAGAAATTAGACACTTTCAAAAACAAATGCCTAAGGAAAATACTCAGTTAAAGTGGAACGAATTCTAGAACAATGCAGAGATAAGACAGATGAGCAAACAACAACCTGTCTCATGGGTGATTGGAAAAAGAAGATGGATATATGTTGGTCATGTGATGAGAAGAAACAAGCTATCAAGTGGAACACAACAGGCCGAAGAAAAAGAGGTCGACCACGTGAAACTCTAAAGAGGGCATTGTTAAGAGAGGCCAGGTCAGTGGGCATATCATCCCTTGATGAGATTGAAAAACTCGCCAAAGACAGGAAATCTTGGTGAACTACCATGCACAAACTACTATGTGACGTTTAACGGCACGGGAAGGATGTAAGAAGAAGATATCTTTCTCTCATCTGCTAGTTTATCATCTGCTATATCTTTCTCTCGTCTACTGCTTTTTTTTTTTTTAATCGTCAGCTTGATTTGTACTGAAAGTGATCTTTGGGAAGGGTCTGAGAGGGAGAAAACAATCGCTAATCAAAGCGTCCGTTTTATTTCATGGGTTATTTCCCTTATATCTATATAATTGGAGTACGTTAGACGGGCATGCTCGCCCATTTCTTAACTCTTTGAAAATAAAGTCCCTTCGTTCGTTCTCTCTCTCTCTCTCTCTTTCTCTCTCTCTTATTCTGCTACCTTTTTATCATCTGATCTCTCTCTCTTCTGCTACCTTTTTATCGTCTGTCTGTCTGTCTGTTTGTCTGTCTCTCTCTCGTCAGTTTTTTTTTTTTTTATCTTCAGCTCTACTTGTACCGAAAGTGACCTTTGAGAAAAATTCCGAGGGGAGGTAACAATTGCTAAGCAAAGCGTCCGCTTGTAATTCATGAGTTATATCCCTTCCTATTATTGTACTGTTATACATCTACTTAATTACTTGAACCAGTTTTACTGCACTCGTCATTTGTCTTCAACATTTACAATATTAAAATTAAAATTTTCAATGGATTTTTTTGCCACCATAAACTTATTCATGCATATAAATTCATGCTTGCCACAGATAAACAATAGATTAAATTAGGTAAAAATCATTTTTCTTGTAATCTGAACATGACCACTGGTGCTCTCTTCTCTTCCTTGATCAACATTGTGTGCCATCTTTCGTATAAAGGTTGGTGATAATGATATCCAGTTTTCTTGATATCTTGCCCTTGCTGGTGCACTCAGCCAGACTATATCCTGTCCACGCTTATATGTTCTATGTGATCTTCCATCTACATCTGTGAGTGCCTCTCATTCTTTTTTTCTTCTAGTTTTCCTTCTAGTATGATCTTCAGTATATTGTTTTTATTATTATAATATTTTTTTTTTGCTGTGGCCAAAGTTTGTTTTTATGTTGCACTTGTAGTTGTTTTTCATGATAGTGTACAGCATATAATGAAACTAGTTTTGTGCTCATTTGCAGTTCTTGTTTTTTTTTTTTTGTAATGTTCACACTTTGAATTGCCATTTTTTACTCATAATTCTTCTATCCTAAACAAAGATGCCTTTTAAATCTGTCCTTCCAGCTTCAGTGAAACTATCAACAATTTCTGCCTGTTATCTTGTTCATTTGCTACTGTAGATGTAGCCCTCTTGGTAATTTGTTTGATTTCCGTGAACACCTGCCAGCTCTTGGATAGACAAAAGTGAATTTACATGACCACTGAAAGCAATAACCATTACTGTACCTCTGTTTCTGGGTCAGCTGGAACTTTTCTGAACTTGTTGAGAAAATGCAGGATAGAATGTATTGTGTGTTGTCAACCAAACATTTCTTAATAATAATAAGATTAACTCTTAACTTACTGTGAGCCATTTAAATATCTTATTTTAAAAAAGAATTTAAAAGAAAAAGAAAATATAACTGCATTCACATAGTTTACAAATTTAAACTACTGTAAATTCTAACAATGACATTGTATTATTTCCCAGTGTAATATCATGCTGAGATTTTTTTTATTACAAAAATATGTTTGTGAGTCATGGATACCATTTAGCAGGTTAAGAGTTAATTCACCTGGATGGTTTATTATCTCCTTTCACACATCACATTTATCTGTATGTAAGTTTACTAAATGGCTCACATACATTTTTTTAAAAGATTTACACGAGTGTAAACTGAAAAAAAAAAAGAGGCTTTAAGTTCTTGTTTTATTCTCTTTAATCTGTGACAGGCTATTTGATATCTCTTGTCTGGAAGATTTGAGTTTGGCATACAACAAGCTGACATTCATGCCGAGTGACTTATGCCGACTGAAGTAAGACTTACTTGTCCTTTTACTTATGTGTTGTGATACATGCATGTTTAAATGCAGCAGGTCTCACTTCAAGGTAAAAGTAATCCTACTTTATCATAAAGACCACATAAGGAATATAGTGTTAGTGCCCATATTTTCCTTCACTAGATGACACATTAGAGGATGATGTGATCAACATCAGGGTTGTGAGACATCTTCTCATTCTGAAGGATGTGTAATTACTGGCTATTACCAAGGGAGCCATTTTGGTCAAGAGATCCAAAGTAATCTTGATGTATACAATATACATAAGCTTGGGTAATAACTAGACCCTAGATGAATAACCAAGTTACCCCATCAAGTTTGACTGCCTTCAGTTTCTCAGTTATAAGAGGAGTCAAGTATCCATTCCTAAAGCTAGGTGTTGATTAGTGGAGATGTTTTTATTATTAATCAGTGAACATGCTGCCATCTTTAATCATGAAAGTGCTGCCCTTTTACATTATGAAGGTACTACATTTTCCAATCATTTGTCCTACCTGTACCTTTTATCAATTTAGTGATGTTAAGAATGATCTGTGGACACCTTTCAGATCTCTGCAACTTCTGGATATAGAAGGCAACCAGATCCCAGCCCTTCCTGTGACATGCTTGACAATGGAGAAGCTGACACAGGTTAATGTTCGGAATAACTTCATGCACCCACTCTTCTGGCATGAGAACACAAAAAACAATATAGTTCAGGTATCTTGCTAGTTTTGCTGTTTGTGCCCATCTCATTCTTCAACTGTCTTGTGTATTGATCATAGATGATAGTGGTTTTGTAAGCAAGTTTCTCATGTCCAGCTGCTGTCATCATCAATAACATGTGACTTCAAATCCTGGCCACTTATAGTGGTCCTGTCTTTTCTTAATACACAATTAGTCCTTTACTCACTACCAAGATACATTCCACTGAACCATTTGTAAGCAGATTTTACTTCTTATCATATATAGAGTAAATAATATCATATACATAGTAAATATATCACCAAGATATTTATGTGTGCAGCATAATACTGTGTGCAGTAATGCATGAATACTGTTTGGTTCAATTTCTGTGTAAAAACTATACAATAAAAGTAGAATAATACAGACTAAATAGATAAATAAATGAGTAAATAGGCTTATTGGAGATTCATTTTAAACTGAACAGACATAAGTTAGTGACTATCTGTATTTGTTTTCAAGTTAACATCTGGAATATTTTTGAAACATTTATGTGAAGAGATGGACATTAAAATATGAAAAAAAAGGAGAGAATATAAATGGAAAATGCAGAAGATTATCAAATGAGCTGGTAGAAGTATATGATGACCTTCTCTAATTGAGAGAAATCATGTCTTAAAGCTGTGTTACTTAGAAACATAAACATTATGCCATTACACAGGCAGTTTCTAACACAATCTTTTGTCTAAGAACAGCACACTACAGACTGTTAAGCCACTTCTGTTGCCTCAAAATATCACCAACAAATGAGTGTTCTAGTGACTTTGGTATCCAGACACCAGAATATATCCTGCAAACCTGTCCCAACCCACTCGAACCTCCAGTAGAGATCTGGCCCAAAGGGGGAGAGGAACAGAAAGAAAAGCTATGGGGTTCCCACTCAGTCCTGTAGGAGATGCTGGACTTCATTAGTTCTGCAGATTTAGCTTGACCAATCTTCCTCAAATACTGAAGAAGAGCATTTCTTTTAGAGTTTTCATTTTCTCAATACTAGTAGCCCTGCAGTCACTAGTATCAAAATGGTGACTGCAAAGGAGGAAACCCAGTGTGTTTTGTGATATCATGAAACAAATTTGCTGGTTACATATCAACATAGGTTTAGAAATGAGTATGGATGAAATCAAAGATTGGTATGCATAGTTTAAAGTAACTAGCAGTGCTGGTGGCCTTAAAGAAGCTGGTAGGCCTAGTGTGACTGAAGAAGATGTTGGTGTTGTCTGAGAACACATTGTGAGGCATCAAATATCACTTAGATCTTACATCCTTCTCGTGCTGTTAAACGTCACATAGGCAGTTCGCCAAGTTTTCCTGTCCTCTGTGAGCTTTTCAACCTCATCAAGGGATTTTATGCCTACTAATTTGGCCTCTCTTAACAATGTCCTTTTTAGAGTTTCATGTGGTTGACCTTTTTTTCTTCTTCGACCTGTTGTGTTCCATTTTATAGCTTGTTGTGGGAATCTCTGACTGTTTCTTCTCATCACATAACTGACATAAGTCCATCTTCTTTTTCTAGTCACTCATGAGACAGGTTGTTGTTCGCTCATCTGCCTTATCTCTGCATTGTTCTTGAATTCATTCTACTTTATACCGAGTATTTGTTTTCCAGCTTTCACATGCATAAATTAGGGTGGATATTACATTTGAATTGAATAATCTTGGGTTGGTTTTTGTGCTTATAACTTTTGAGTGCTATATGTTCTCAAGATTCTTGAAGGTCAGTGCTGCTTTTGCAATTCTAATTCTAACTTCCTTTCTAGTGTCTCCATTCTGGTCTATGTAGCTGCTGAGTTATGCAAATTTTTGTACTTCTTCAACAGCTGTTCCTTCTACGTATATTTTTCCTTCTTAGTTAATGGGAAATTTCATTATTTTTGTTTTTTCCTTGTTAATTTCAAGTCCTATTTTGCTAGCCATAAATGCCTTTGAATGTAAATGCTACAGAAGAGTTCTTCAAATATCATGGAAACAAAAAACAACAAATATATCTATACTACAAGAACTTAATATTGAAGAAGGCTGGCTAGTAAAGAGGATTAAAGAGAGAAAACTTAAATATTTTGGACACATTAAACGTCATGATAATCTAGAGAAGACCATCTTGGAAGGGTACATAGTGGGAAAAAGAAAGAGAGGAAGACCAAGGCGAAGATGGCTGCAAGACATCATTGAGGATCTGCAAATGGATATCAGCAGCAGGCCATCTTGCTCACAACCGAGAGACCTACAGGGGTGCTGTTAGGGAGGCAAAGTTCCTCAAGGGCATGCAAATGAATAAATGAATGAATGAATGATTTTACTAGCCAGTGAAGACAGGGTATCTTTTTTTTTTCTTGCATCAAATTCACATTGTCACTGATAAGAGTTATGTCATCTGCAAAATCAAGATCTTCCAGTTGAGTCTTATGTACCCAATCAATGCCTGTTTTACCTGTACAACATTTTTTCATTGTGAAGTTTATGGCAATTCCAAAAGGCAAGGGAGATAATATACATCCTTGTTTCACACCTGTTTCAATCTGAAGCCATTCGCTCATTCCTTCTTCTGTGTTGACTGCACAGACATATCCATTGTAGAGATCTCTATTGATGTTGACAATTTTAGATGGTATTCCATATAGTCTTAAAATTCTCCACAATGAATCTCTGTGTATGCTATCAAATGCCTTTCTAAAGTCTATGAAGTTCAGTATTAATGGTTTCTGCTTTTCAATATGTTCTTCAAGTATTAGAGTAAAGATCTGGTCAAGACAGCTTTTACTGTTTCAAAATCCTGCCTGTTTTTCTCTCATTGCAATATCCACTACAATGATATTTTAAGAATGATTCCCAAATTTCCATTTAGAAGGGACCTTTTCTTCTTTCCAAATTTTATTAAATATTCTCTGTAGTTGTCTCATGTTGTCACTATTGATAGCTTTTAACATTTTGTGTGTTATTTCATCTTCACCTGCAGCTTTGTTGTTAGCCATTAAATTCACTGCTGTTTCAGTTTCATGCAGTGTAATTTCATCTAGGATGACATTTAGTTGTGGAGTTGGTAAGTTCTCCAGGCAATGAAAACAGCACATATTGAAGTGCACAGAATAAACAAAAATCCCGAGCTGTGGTAAAATTTGCTAGGAAACTACGTCTGTGCCTGGCATTGTTTTTGTGCAGTAAATGTTCAGATCTGAGAAAGATTTTATGCTCACCATGTATTATTATTTCTGTTGTTTGGTTTTTGACCCCCGTGTGAACATTGACCTATTCAACTGTTTTGTCTGCCAAACATGACATATCTATTGTCTGACTCTGGTAGAAAGCGTCACATAAATTGTTGTTTATGGCCTTTATCATTATTATACAGTCTCTCCTGGATCTAGCCTGCCTTGGTGTGGTCAGAGCTATTTGCAGCAAGGATCTCCAACATGTACCTAGTGAGGCTGCCAAGATCCTAGCCAGGTGATCAGAGTTGTGAGTTGTGCGTGTCTGATTGATTTATACTGAAGGAATATCAATCACTATCAAGATCCTCAGAGAAGAATTTTCAAAGATGGTGCAGAACTGTTGTCTGTTCTCCCTCTCAGTTATGTGTTTCACCTTTTCTATTGGCCTTCAGCTTTCAGAAACCAGAGTGATTCACCGGCATTACTTCCATTGGGCCTGCTCTTATCCATATTATTATCTTCAGATTTTATTCTAATAAATCAAAGGCCTCTTAATTATATCTCTGTCTTGATTCCTTCTTCATGAAAAGAGCAAAAGGGAGGGAGTATTTGTAAAATGAATGTGCTTATACTGAGTAGTCATGGGCAAATTAAAATGATACCAAAGCCACATGCTACCTATAATTGCTCTGTTGCCATTCTTCTACAAGAGACAGAAACAAACAGGAAATAGCTAAATTACCCTCATTCCATAGAACTTGACTGAGAATGATTCTTAAAATTTTCTTCTCATTGGCAACCAGTATAACATTGACCTACATGTTAAAAGCAAACAAGGAAACAAATAATTATAGCAGATAAGATGGATTGTTACATATTCCCAGAAATATCCAGTCACTGTTGCTAGAACAGCCATGCTATGTATGCATGGAGGAAAGTGGAAAGCCAAGGACATACTGATGAAGAACTGTTGAAAAACAAGATGAACAAGCATACATCACAGCTGGGACACCATACGAAGACTGGCTGCAGACCATGACAAGTCAGGGAATTTTATTGTTTCCATTTCAGATATGAAAGTGTTCTGAACAGTGATTGCTTGGCTGATTGTTGTCCAAGAATATGGATTGATTGTCCAAGGTCATTGATGGATGGATTATGCTAAGGAAATTTTCTGATTGTTCACTTGTTTTTCTTTTCTCTTGTAACTTGTCTTCCAAAGATTACCTTGGATTCACTGATGGCATGAATCATAACTGTGTTTTCTTTTCTTTTATTTTACCATGACATGCTTCCTTTTTTTTTTTTTACTGTTTTTGCAATAGAGAAGAGATGTGTGATGTCTGTAAGGGACCACTCTTTGGGCCTGGTCTGCGGACTATCCGACCTATGTCAAAGCTGTTCTCTGTGAAAAATGTGCCTCTTATGTTCCGAGCTTGCACGCCTGGATGTTTTCAGAGATTCAAGAACATGACCACGGAAGAACTTCGTATAATGTTGTACTCAGGGTGTAACTGAAGGAGTTTACTGGTGTTGTTATGAAACCGATAATATAAGGGGAATGGTGGTTTGATCTGTTCATGAATGATTAGCGTGATGATTATGTCAACCTCTGATTGGTCTTTTTTTTTACCAAATTATGAACTGATTGGTGATTGTCTGATTTACCAGAATGAATTAACCCTTTTATTTGATGGCCTGGTTGGCTGAATGGTTAGGTGCTTGGTCTACTAATCCAGTGGTGCTGGGTTCAAGTCCCAGCAGTGGGATTTTTTTCTGGTATCAGCAAACCAAACAAAAACCCTGGGGTCCATCCATCCTCTAAAAAGTGGATACCAGAGAAATCTGGGAAGATAAATGTGGCCAGGTGTATTAATGATCACATCACACGTTCATGTTCTGATGGTCTTAGAAATATGAGTCTAACACCATATCCTAATATGCCTTAATGGCATGAGAATGAGGATTTTACCTTTTTTTTTTTTGGATTTACCGAAGGGAATTAATTCTTTAATAAATATTAGCATGGTTCCTTTGATGGAAGGTAGTGAATTCAGGCCTCACTTCACCACCACTTTCACTTCACAGAGTTCTCGCTAGTGCTGTGAAGTTCATGCATCGTTCTTAGATCCTTCTTCAGAAGTGAAGACAGACAAACAAGAATGTTTCCCTATACGTAGAAATAAATAGAAAAATTTCTGTACAGTCCATTTCACAGTGCCTCTTCTCACAGTTTCATTTTGCTGTATTTGTTTCACATCTCTGTATTTTGTTTTGTCAGGTAAATGTTTAAATAAATACAGTTTAATGATATAGTACTTAACCTGACAGAATTTATTTTATGTCTGATTTTTATATTTTTATTCTAGTTCAATTCATTTTTCTAAGAAAACCTTAATACAAAATTTATATGTTTGCTTAGACATGCCATAGGCAAAGTATGTTGATAAGATCAACATTTTCCTATCAATAATTTGAGGAGGAAATGAGGACCAAACTTAAAATAAGAAAATGCAAACCAAAAAAACAAAAACAGGAAACTGCAGCTTGCAACACAAACGTTGCTTGGAATTACTGTGGCTGGCTATGTAAATCCAGCGTTGATAGAGTCAGCCATAAGAGGAGCTACTCAGCAAAATGATCCTTGGGAAAAAAAATCCACAGTAGATCCATCTTCTCTGAAACCAGCTCCTTAGACAAAAGATGCCAGTAATAAGTTGGTGGCTGGTAGTTGCTTAACAGTTGTGTGGGCTGAACCATATGCAACATAACTAAATGACAATGTTTCTTTGTGTTGCTAGCAGCTGCATTAGTAATTCAGTTCATGACAGACTTGCTATGGGGAAGCGGTTTTAGTCCCTCAGTCTTAAATTTTGATAGATGCCCATTGGTGACACATGTTGATGTGTATTCATTTATTGATGTTTTTAACTTTTAAATTTTCAGTCACTACCAAAATCAGTGTGATCATCATCATCAGCAGCAAATACCTCATACTGTCTCACGTTGTGAAGCATGTGTGTGTGTGTGCATGCATGCGTGAGAAAGAGAGAGAGGGAAAGAGATAATGAAATAGAAAGAGATACTGAAACAGAGAAAGAAAGAGATACTGAAATAGAGAGAGAAAAAGAACGAGATGCTGAAATAGAGAGAGAGAAAGAAAGAGATGCTGAAATATAGAGAGAGAAAGAAAGAGATACTGAAAAATAGAGAGAAAAAGAAAAAGATACTGAAATTGAGAGAGAGAAAGAAAGAGATACTGAAATAGAGAGAGAGAGAGAAAGAAAGAGATACTGAAATATAGAGAGAGAAAGAAAGAGATACTTAAATATAGAGAGAGAAAGAAAGAGATACTTAAATATAGAGAGAGAAAGAAAGAGATACTGAAATTGGGAGAGAGAAAGAAAGAGATACTGAAATAGAGAAAGGGAGAGAAAGAAAGAGATACCGAAACAGAGAAAGAGAAAGAAAGAGATACTGAAACAGAGAGAGAGAAAGAAAGAGATACTGAAATATATAGAGAGAGATACTTCGAGCACTTAAAAAAATATTAAACAACAAACTGATGACATTAATTCAGACTTTTTTTCTTGTATGCAGTTTTATTATATGTGGTAAGATGGAAAAACCTTCCACATATTTTGCAAATGGGTAAGGTGGTTACAAAGACATAATACTGTATAACTGAAAGAAAGCTTTGGATACAGCATTTATAACGATGACAGTCCTTATGTAGACAGATGACTTGTCTTTAACTTTCTGTCACAGAAGGTGAACTAACAACACAATTTTCTTCTCTTTAGAGAGGTGCCTGGATCATATGTCCAGCTCTCATGGGCTTGTTTGGTCATCACTCCAAGTTTTTGTTTTTTTCCCCATTAGATTCATCACATAACACTAAATTTTAAAAAAAACACATATATACCAGTTTTAATATTAATCTTTCAATCATATTTTCTTTCATAAATATGTAAATTATAAATGCAGACTTGATGCAAAACAAATTTAGGATTACAATTTAAAGTCTGGAGAACAAATAATGTTTTTTTCAAAAAAGATTTGATCTACTCACTAAAGTATTTCATATGAAAGTTAATCACTTATCTTTGAATCACTGGTTTCTGTCATTCTACATTTTTTCAGTAACATACATAAATATGTGAAAACTTCATTTACTGACTATTAGGACAGAAATGTTATGAAAACAATGACACAAAGACATTAGAACTAAAGTTCATAAAAGTCTTAGTAATTTGAAATGTTCTAAGTAAGAATACTTCAGCACAATGAAGAATTTCCTGGTCAGAGGTCATGACTTTCATTTCTTCTGAAATAAATAACAAATAGTTTTCAAGGTCTTTTTACTTGAATATACAGTTAATACAGCATTCAATCATTCATTAACTTTTTCTCTCCAAAACAACCCTGGCAGGGTTGGAAGATCTTGTACACCATTTTGAATCAATGCCTAGAGTGATATTTAGACACAAGTCAAAATAAAATGAAAAGTAGCACATCTCTAGCCTAATCCATATTTTTAAACTACTGAGCAACTTCTAGTTCCTTCTATCATGATTCTCATCAAAATTTATTCTGGCAAAGCATGGGAATTAATTCAGGATTAAAACAGTTAACTGAATGCCACTCTGATAAGCACAGAAGACTACTATTCTCCATTTTGTTTTGTGTTTGGTATGCTTGATTAGATCAGTTGCCATTCTTTTCAACATTCAGATATTTTATCTTGGTTTTATTCTCCCCCAACTCTCCATTTTTTTAACAGTGAGTTTTCCAGTGATTGTTAACATTTTCTGTTCTCTTGTAACATGACCAAATAAGTTTGAATGTCATTTCTTATTACTTAACAGTACATACTAAAACATGTATATTCATTAATGTAACATGTACATAGAACTTAATATTGAAGGCTGGCTAGTAAAGAGGATTAAAGAGAGAAAATGTAAATATTTTGGACACATTAAACGTCATGATAATCTAGAGAAGACCGTCTTGGAAGGGTACATAATGGGAAAAAGAAAGAGAGGAAGACCAAGGCGAAGATGGCTGCAAGGCATCGTTGATGATCTGCAAATGGATGCATCAGCTGCAGGCCATCTTGCTCACAACCAAGAGGCCTACAGGAGTGCTGTTTGGGAGGCAAAGTTCCACAAGGGACATGCAAACGAATGAATGAATGAACTTGTACATTTTCAGTCACAGCGAAATCAGCATCATCATCAGCATATACTTACAGCTTTTCATGCTAGACAGCCTGTGGTTTTTAGCTTTAACTAAGCTTCAGCATTCTAGAAGTTCCCACTATGACAGGCCAGATAAAGACACAAGGAACAGTCATCTTTATTTTTCATATTTTTCATATTTTTCTTCTTCATTTTTTTTCCCCTGAGGCACTGAAATCAGCTCATACCAGTCTTACCTTCTTCTTTCCTCTCTTCTTTCCTCTCTTCTTTCCTCTCCTGGCCAACTGACTGCTGATTTTGACAATGGAATTAAAAGTGTCCATGGTTATTTTATGACTTGTATGCACTTTGCATGCACCCAGTTTTACTTGTAATGAAAGTATATCAGTACATGAAATAAATGTTACTGTTACAAAAACAAAATAATACATGATAATGTTAAATTACCCTTTTTAATAATCTTAAAAAAATACGAAACCCGCAAAAATGTATTTACAGTTTCAGTTACCAGTTTTGTTTCATTTAGTTGAATTTTTCACCTTCTTTTGAGTGGCAAAGTGGTTAGTGCACTAGTCTCTCATGCCAAAGGTTGGGGCTTCAAATCCGACTGGAGGTGCCCCAATCACCCAGCTGTAGAAATGGGTACCCAGCTTCATCTGGAGTTGGGGAATGAAAGGTGGCCATGTGTGATACTGACCATATCACCCTCTAGTGTGCTGATAGGTCAGGGAAAATATAGGCACTAACACCATATCCCTATGTGCCTCTAAGGCATGACAGAATTACCTTTACCTTTACTTTACCTTTACTTTTGTATTACGATTTTACCATGTCACTGTCACTGGAGCAAGGAAAAGACTATTCCAGGCTACATTGAGCCAATTTAATTTTATGGATGTGAGGAATGGCTAGTCATTAATGAATTACAATACCACCTGGGAGCCACTGAAATGTGGTTATTAGAAGAAAGCTAAGAACACCAAGGACGGCAAAGAAATCACATGAGGAGGCTCTGAGAGAGGCTGGAGAGATGAGGCCAAGCAATAACAAAAGTCAAAATTTTGACACTCCAGATTCATAGAATACATTCTACAGTGAGGCAAGCTAGAGTACACCGTGACAAAGGGAAAGATAGATGGCAAAAAAAAGATAGAGGTAGAAAGAGAGAGAAAAAGCTGGGTGGACTAACAGATGGCATGGACAGAGAATGTCAGCACAGCTTAAAATCAGCATACGGAACAGAGAATTGTGGAAAGGCACAATGGACAGATGGATAGATGAACAGATGGATAAATGGACAGATGGATAGATGGATAGATTTACCATGTGAAATTGATGGAAGATAACTGAATATGGGAAATTATAAATGATCTAAATAATTATATTTCCTTCCTTTAACTAATAATAAAATTCCATTTTTTTAATAGGCCCATTTATTTGAGAAACACTGACCTAAGACAGGACATACAAAAAACTAATTTGTCTAAAATGTTGACACTGGATACCACTAGGTTAAAGTGGTACATGTAAAATATTACCGTAAGTAAAATTTATTGGTATTTTATTGTTGTTTTATCTCCCTGCAAGAGGTGAAGATGATTATGATTGAATGAAGACCCTAACCTATTTCTTGACTGGTAGTCATAGCAACCGATTCAGCTTGGCTAATGGGACAAGGATTGCTATAATCCTCATGGTTGTGGAGTCCGTTTAGAAGCACTGCACTCTTTAGCTTCAGTATGGGTCTGCAAGCTGCCACTCCCCATCCAATACAATCTTTGCTCTTCAAAGCCTTCATTCTATCAGTTATACAAAAATCTTTGCACAGCATTTTAGGGACTGACTGATCTTTATTTCCAAAGGATTGAGAATTGGGCAATCAGGCTCATCTGACAATTCTGCCCTTTACCACACAACTTTTTTCCCTGTTACAGACATTCAACAGTTATGATACACATATACTAAACATAATTAACACTGAGACCACTGAAGAAAATACAATATGAAATAAGACATTTACCTTTCACTCATATCTATGCACCTGATACAGAAAGTGGCTCATATTAACACATATCTACCAAGGACACGTATTAAGAAGGTAGCAAAACAAGAACAAGATCTCCTTGGACCTGCAAACTAGATATTCTTTCAGCTGATCCTGCTGAAATGTTGTTACATCTTGTTGGATTGTGACTGGCTTAAAATGGATTGGTTGAAGACTTCGAGTGAACCCAAAAGAGTGAGCTTCTTGGCTCACTCCACCACCACAGGGACCACAACAAAGTCTAATCTGTTAGCCAGAGTGAGCTTGTGGCTAGAAACAGTGGCTGAGAGGTTGGATAAAAATCTTGGTCATCTCTGGTTTACTGGTTCTGATTGTTGTCACACAAGGACAGTCATCTTTGCTGAAAGTAATTTATGAGTACAGTGGTTCTCAACATCCCAGTTCTTAGTCCTCTCTTGTCAACTTAGGCTGCCTCCAAATCCTCTCCTAATATTAAATCATCGTCATCCAGAACAGATTTTCACCATTATATATTCTTTTATGATGGTAATTTCTGACATTTGAGTCTTGAAATTCCTCCCTGAGGAGCCATCTGCTCCCTTTGAGAATCCCTGGTACAGAATTTACAAAATTTTGAGACATTGTGTATATTGATATCTTTAGTCATGGAATTATTTCCAAGTAACAAAAAAAAAAAAGATTTTCTCAAGAGAATTCAAACAATATCATGCATTCAGTGAGCAGCAAAAGGGAAATTTAAGAAGTCTGTGAAGCATTGTGTTTAAAAGAACCATCAACAAAGAACTGTTGAAAATACAAACTTTGTTTCTGTAGGCACATCTCAAATCAAATGATTGACAAAGACCATTTAACAGGTCAATGTATCTGCAAAAAATGGAAGAGGGAGACCATAAGAAAAGAAAATAACAAAGATGTATAGTCAGTGACAAAGCAGGAAAAAAAAAATACATTCACAATACTTTATAGTAGCACAGAAAATTAATGCAATATTTGTCCAGAAATGATCCTATATCAGCCTGTTTTTTTCCCCCCTTAGTAACTTACTTTCTCTTCTGTACTGTAAGCCATCCATGATTTCCCTTGCTCCTAGTTCACCAATTGAGTTGTCAGCAAGGTCAAGCTCCACAAAACATTTTGAGTTCATCAGTAGTCTGCAAAAACGCCATCTCTAATACAGTGCTTTCCAAAGTTAGTTTCAGATACAAATTTTCACAAATGGGAAACAACAAGGTTTCCTCACAGGCTACATCAGAAAAGTAACAGAGCACAGTATTGTATGATCTGACCGTGAAAAATTGCTATAAAAAACATTCATTTATTTGTTGCTATTGTTACCCAGTAAGCACAGGACATTTGCAGTAGATGTATGCATCTCAGTTCAGTACCTGCAAGAGTCATTGATGAAATTTCTGCATCATGACCTCTTCCCTTTCCAGGTGTTGTGATTTTTGGCTAGAGAGGTACTGATGGCTTCACTGTCAAACACCTTTTATGGGGATGCAAGATTTATCAGTTTATTAGAGCACTATACTCTTGTAGCTAGATCCGTGACAGTATTACTATACTGCACCTGTCACTGTAAAATTTCCACTATTGAAGGGAAACAATCAAAGATAAATTTTGGTACTTTGACTAAATGAATAAAGTCCTTACTTAATTATGATGTAGACAGGTCAAAATTAGTTTTGACATGTTAACTTTCACAAGAATTATTAATATATTTGGTGTGTTTAACCTAGCTAAATTTGGTAGCGGAAAATTTAGGCCTTGGAATGTTTTTTTTTTACTCAAGGTCAGTTATGACATGTTAGCTTCATGAGACTTAGTGAGCCATCTGTCTAGACTAGTTATATTTAGTAACAGAATATTTAAACTGGAATTTTTTTTACTCAAGGTTAGTTTTGACACTTTATTATCCATGGTCATTTGGAGCTATCATGATTTCTTTCTTTCACAGAATAAAATGAAAACTCATCATTCCTTTTCTAACAGCATTAATTTTAATAAAATATTTCTTATATTTACATTATAACCTAATGGGCTGCCAAAAAAAAAAAAGGCCTCGTGGCTCATCAGTTGGACACCCCTGATCTAAATGCTGAAAACAACACTGAGAACATGTAGTAAATTATGACTGAAGAAAATATGTGATTCAATATTCTGGAAGGGAATGGTCACAGATGTACTCCAACACCATGTGACTTTGTATTAAAACTAATATCAAAGGTGAAGGACAAGTAAGATGCAGCCTGGACACCCACTTCTTGAAAAGTCTCATGCAGATTATAGGTGCAAAACTGCCACCATCACCATATCCATCAATTCCATTATCTGCAAGATGGAGCTTGTGGATCCAAGGTCCAGCAGGAGGGGGCCCATCTGGCTTCTTTTTCTTCTTTTTCCTCTTTCCTTTACCTGCAAAATATTATGGTGAAGACATTAACCTTAAAACATGATGGCTGTTAACTATAGCGTTAAGTACAGATTAAGAAGACTAAAGTGTGAATACATGAGTCAAGAATGATGGTCTCTGAGAATTAACTCTTTCACTGGACTGAATGTGTAAGATGTTCTATATGTTTTTCTCTAATATCAATGCATTAGACATGTCAGGATCATGTATTTCATGTCTGTAGTGTTAAAGACTTGTTAAGATGTTAACATATTTCATGGTGCAGATGAATCAACTAACTTTATTTAAAACAAAAGTAGGAACAGCTTTATTAATTAATGCAAATTAGTTATTAAAACAGTTCCTACTTATGGTTTAAATAGTCTTAACATTCTAATATCACAGCTTAACTGCAGTGGTTTTGTGTATATTTATATGTTTAGTTTTGTATATCTTATACCCTAAAACAATTCCTGTGTTAATTCATTTTACTGTGAGTAATGCAACAGTCATAATTTTTTGCACTCAATTAGGTTAGTGTGTTTTACATGGAGTTTTTGAGTGGCAAAATGGTAAAAAATCAATAGTACTATATCAGGTAGTGATTAAAGGAAAAAAACAATTAGGAAAGGAGCTAAATGAAAAAAAAATTATATATATATATATGATATATACTTATGAGTGAATGAGACCTCCATTCACAAACAGAAAAAATTTAAGTCATACCCGATGCTGAAACTATAACTTGTTTTGAATTTATTGGTTGCACATCATGGATTGTGCTAAACCATTCAGCATTGTCCTGATGAATCATTAGGTGGTGTTGTTATTTCATCTGTTTGCAACTCTGAATTTTACTGTTAATTTTTTCACCCTAAAGCAACAATGGCAAGGTTGGAAAATCTTGCACACTATGCAAATCAATGCTAAAAGTGATATTTAGGTAAAATCTGACTAAAATGAAAAGTACCTCATTTCTAACCCAATCCATATTTTAAACCATAGAGTAATTTCTTCATTTTATTTAAACCAAAATTTCTCATCAAAATGTATTCTGGCAGAGCATGGAAATTATGCCAGGAGTGAAAGAGTTAATAGTTGTTCTCAGCAGCCAGTGCTGTAAAGATGATGGATCACAAGCACTGTGTTGAATTTGGAGTGGGCTATGGTGGGTATACTGAAAATCTAAAGTAGACTCCCCCCCACCCCCCCCTCCAAAAAAAAAGGAACAACTCTTGGCTGACTTCACCAACATGGAGACCACTGCAAAGCCCTGCCAGGTTAGTCAAACTGAGGCTGTTAAAAAAGAACACCTGTTGATTGATAGGTAATAGTCTTGGCCCACTCTGATTTGCTGACCCTGATAACTGTGTCGTCACTCACCAGTGACTCATCTTTACTCCTATAGTTAATCATATAACAAATACTACTCCCACACTGACATTCAGCTGACAGATCAGCTATTGATCCTCTCAGTGCTATGTCTGCAGACAACACAGGAACCACTCATAAAGAGAGAGCGGTTGTATTGGTGCAGAAGTACCCAGACTTTACAAATAAAACTGACCTTTCTTTCTAGCACTCTTCCCATCATCCACATCTGTTTGCTTGTCACCATCTGTATCTCTTTCACTCCCACTTACATCTCCTTTAGTTGGCCCCTCATTTCTGCACTGTTTCTCTGAAAAAAAACGTAAAAGTGTATGAAAGACAGCTCTCATAAAGCACATTCACTGCAGACAACTAGCAGGACCAACCAAAACTGTCAGACCCACAGTAATGAACAACTAGACATCTTTTAACATATTTTTTTTTATCATTGGCCATTTCTTATTTATCTTAACTCTTGATCTGTCAAATAATGTCCATGACTAACAAACATTTTTTTTTTGTAATAAAAAGTCACTGCTGGGAAATGAGGTGATATCTATTTTTAGTCTTTGCAGCAGTTTTAAATTATGAGCTCTTTTCTATGAAACAAAAACCATATAACTGTAGTGACTTTCTTTGCAACTTTTTTTGTAAAAAAAATTTAAAAAGCTGTTTGAACTGCTAAAAGTCAAATTTAGAAGCACAGAAAAAGTGCACAGCAACCCTGCTATAAGGCACACCTAGTCTCTTCAGTATGAATAATATTCATACACAAAGTAATTTCAGATAATAGACTAGGATGTTATATAGCAAGCAGTCCTGTGATGTTAAAAATGACAAACCTATTTCACATACAACTAAATGCATTAAGATTCTATTACAGTACTGAAAATTATGTGAAAAAAAATTGTTTATGCTGTGATGAGTTTGCCTTATATGTTTATTCAGCAGCAAGTGTAGAACTAAAGAATGTAGAATTAATTATATTTTGAGATTTTGTTAAAGAACCAGTGATTCTAAAAATATGTGTGTGATTTCTGTGGAACTCAGTGGCATATTCATGGCATTCAGTAATTTGGAACTTTTGTTCATCATGATGTTAGATTCCTGTTTGTCTGGGTGTGAATACAGATCACCTACTTTCCATATGGCAAACTTCTATCTTGCTGGGGGGGTGGAGCCTAAGTGTACTTCTTGTTTAACATTCTTCGCCTCATCCATTACCTATCATTAGTAAAGAAAACCCATCAATAAAATTTGTTCTATGTAATCCACATCTTTTCAGTTTATTACACATCTTTTCACATCTTTTCAGTTTACTACACTCCATGAATGAATGAATGACACTCCATTATCTGTAGTTTTGTAGAAGAGTGTCAGCAGTTCTTATACTGTGTTGCTGTGATCTAAGTTGGAGTTGTGTGCCTGGGTGTGTTCGTTTCTCTGTGTATATCAAATAAACAATTGCTTATACTATCAGTTTTAACAGTAAAATTTCACTATGACTTGCTCCACTTAACTTCATAAAGCAGTAGCACACACAACCTCAGTACTATCAACAACTAAAAGTAGTCAATACTATTGTAGTTGGTGCCATGTAGGTACATCAGTACTCGGGCCCAACGATGCATCCTATTTTAATGCCTCACATACCCTAATTGGCCAGAAAAAAAAAATTCTCAGATATGTTCCACAACATTGATAAACTAATAAAAGCTACAAGGAAAAGACCACATTTCCTGGACAAGTTTTCAGAAAATGAAAATTTGAGAACCTGGCAATCAGTGGAAAAAATCAATTGAAGAAGAAAGAGAATGGAGGCCAAACAAAATATATCTGATCAGGGTGACCAAGTGACACAAGAAAGAAAACATGTAATTAGATACATCAAAGACAACAAATAAAGGGGAAGCATGATCAATGGTGTCTGCCCCAGATGCCACTGAATGAATGAATGAATGATGAATGAATGAATGAATGAATGAGTAAAATATAAAAATGATATCATAATTTGATACCTTCTTCAGCAATAAGGGCTTTCTCCTCTGCTGCCTTCTTTCTTTCTTCATCCCTCTGATATGCTTCAAACTCAGCCTGGTCCACACACAACTTGATAAGTTCCACAGCACCCTCACACTGGAGCTCATTACCATCTAAGTACAGCTCTCTACTTAACAAACAACAAAAACACTTCACCTTTGTTTCTTGCATGAGGCTTTTATATGTTTTAACTGCTGCATATGGAAGCACCCGTAGCTGACATGCAGGCGTTAGGGCTGGTGAACCACAGCTGACCAAGACCTTGTCTTAAATGACCACTGCTACTCCCAGTAACAAGTCTGACCTGGCCAATGGGGCAGGGATTACTATAGTTCCCATGGTGGTGGAGTCTGCTAAAGAGTTACTGCACACCCCCTGCTTTATAACCTGCACTCAGGGACTGAAAAAATACCCACCATGACATGCTGCCAAGCCAAAACAATGCTATGCCTCAACATCTCCACCCCACCAGCTGCAAAGAGCACCCCCAGATTACAGTTCCAGGTAAGCTGAAGAAGGTGAGGAAGAAGACCTTTATGTTTTCAGATTATACAATTATTTGATAAAACTACATCATTCTTATAGTTTTCTTTTAAATATTTCTCATATAGCAGTTCAGTGTTTCTATCACTTTATTTAACATAAATAAAACATAATCAAGTGCCATTCCAAAAATTCTGAGAAATAATTATTTTCCTTTCTAAATGAATAAAGGTGTTGCTAATCAAATTCACATTTTTTTTTCTATTGTCTATTTATTCTTTTGATTATAATCTATGCTTGGTCAATAAATAAGTAGATGAAACTGAACTTGGAAGCAACAGAGATATGATTTTGGAAAAAGATGTACTATACACACTGGACAGCCATAAAAACAAGAAGTGCTTAGAGAAGTTGCCTTATAAAGAAAACAAAAGACAAACAAGAAAAAAACAAAGAAAAAAAAAAGACATTAAACATTCTTTCAAAGCGCCAAGAGAAAAAAAATCAGTATTACAAAAGATGTCATAAAAAAAGTGATAAAAATCTCATAAGTCAACTATTTCAGTGTACACACCATACATTTTCCATTAGGGTTTACTCATTTAACCAAAAATTCCCACCCCCCCCCCCCCAAAATAGGTCCAAGTCTGCTACTGAAAATATAACAACAAAGTGAAGCACCTTACTGCTGTGGTTGACACTATGTGACCAAGGTAGTTCCCACACTCCACATTTAAATCACAGTAGCAGAGACTCAGGGACAACAATGTCTTACTGTTTTCAAGGCCGGAACACAGATTTTTGCACCCACTGTCTCCGAATCTAGGACAATAAAAATGAAATTTAATTAAAAAACAATAGATACTATAGCTGCTTGCAGACAATATTATACTTTTTCTAATTTTAAAGTACAGTTATGACTCCGTTCATGAAATTTAATAAGTCTTACATATTACATGGTGGCCTGTTGGCTGAGTTAGGCGCTTGGTTTACTAATCTGGTGGCACCAAGTTCAAAACCCAGCAATGGGAATTTTTTCTGGTACCACCACACCAAAAATTCCCCAGGGTTCACCCAGCCTCTAAAAATGGGCACCAAAGAAATCTGGGAAGGTATATGCAGTCAAGAGTAATAATGACCATATCAGACTTTCATGTGGTGAAGGTCTAGAAAATATGGGCCTAACAAAATGCATTAATGGCATGGAAATTGGGATAGAAAGTGAATTACTTTTTACAAATTTAGTAAGACTTACTCATTATAGTCAAGAATTAATGTTGTGAGAAAATCACAGCCATTAAATGGTTTCACAAGACGAGATATGGCTTGGGCATCAATCAAGCAGTCAAGAAGTTCCAGCATTCGGATTGGGTAAAATGTTTTCTCCAGAAATAAAGCCTATTGTTTAGAAAAAAAAAAGGACAAAAATTCAAACATGAATGAGGCTAAACAAAAATATGCATCAACTTCACAGAATGAAGTAAAACATAATTTTGAGTAATAATTGTATTTTCACTTCTTATCTCATAATTTCATACACCTATTTTAATACCTTATAATTAATTTGCTTGCAATTCATGTATATGAATATCTGTGTATATGCTATTGCACCAATAACTTTCACTGAGCCTTTGTTGGTTATTTGTCAAGTGCAGCGTCTGTGTAAATTAGCTTGCCTTTCATCCTAAGTTGTCAAATATTTCCATGTGGAACTTCTCTTTTTTTTTTGTTCTCTCTCTTTTTTATGTCTTAAGCCTGATTTCACTCACAAGCATGTTAGACAACAATAACATATTTTGTTCACTTCTTTTCCCATTGTTTGTTATGGCTTGTGGCTAGTTT
This sequence comes from Achatina immaculata, assembly GCA_009760885.1. Taxonomy (NCBI): domain Eukaryota; kingdom Metazoa; phylum Mollusca; class Gastropoda; order Stylommatophora; family Achatinidae; genus Lissachatina; species Lissachatina immaculata. The sequence goes on from CM019694.1 coordinate 5,500,349, forward strand.
ACATAATGAAAGAAAAGTTTACAAACACATTTTATTTGAACAGCAGAAATGTATAAAACTGGGTTAACTGAAGCACAAAGGGTTACAAACTGCCGACCTTTCAGGGAGAGAAGAATCATCCTAAGAGGCTGTTTCCTCAACTCTGCTGTGCCATGTACCAATTTCTACAGTAGAGTTGATTTTTTTAATTACGATGCCATAACAGTTGGAGGTTATGAAATACCAGAGATTAGATATGCTGATGACACAGTATTGCTGTCCACAACACAAGAAGGAATGGAAAAACTAATTATGTCAGTCCGCAAGAACAGCGAAGAGCAGAACCTCTATCTTAATGCAAAGAAAACTAAAGTGATGACAACTGACAAAACAAACAAGGCAACTGAAATATGTATCAGTGAGGAAAAACTGGAAGAAGTGGAGAGTTTTGAATATCTTGGATCACTACTAACTAATAATGGAGATACAATGCGGGAAATTAAAAGGAGGACATCTATTGCTCTTCAGAAAGTAAAACAAATAAAGAATCTGTGGAGAGGAGCAGACAGAACCACAAAAATAAGATTTTTAAGGGCATGCATCTTTCCCATCGCAACATATGCCTGTGAGACCTGGACACTTAACAAAACAGCTGAGAAGCACATAAATGCCTTTGAATGTAAATGCTATAGAAGAGTTCTCCAAATATCGTGGACACAAAAAAGAACAAATATATCTATACTACAAGAGCTTAATATTGAAGAAGGCTGGCTAGTAAAGAGGATTAAAGAGAGAAAACTTAAATATTTTGGCCACATTAAACGTCATGATAATTTAGAGAAGACCGTATTGGAAGGATACATAATGGGAAAAAGAAAAAGAGGAAGACCGAAACGAAGATGGCTGCAAGACATCGTTGATGATCTGGAAATGGATGCAGCAGCAGCAGGCCATCTTGCTCACAACCGAGAGGCCTACAGGAGTGCTGTTTGGGAGGCAAAGTTCCGCAAGGGACATGCAAAGGAATGAATGAATGAATGAATGAGAGTTGATTAGAATATGAGCTGATTTGTATGACAGAACAGGATACATTAAAACAAATAAGAACTTATCTGACCAGTGAGGCTGCATCCTCAAAGGACATTGGGTAATCCCACACATGAATGTCTTGCACATGTTTGTAACGTTCCTGTCTCAGTGACATAATGAAAGGCTCAAACAGCACAGGAAGATCTCCTTCTTTCTCTATGGGAACAGACTCCAAGATAAACTGAAACATGCATGCAGATGGTTATATAAGTCCTGTGAAAGCAAACATGCAGAATTCTACACAGGTGTTACATAAACAAACATACAGACTGCTGTGTAAGTGTTACATAAACAGATATATAGACTGTTATGAAAAGTAAGTTACACAGAAACACATACACATTGTTATATAAGTGATATAGAAACAAGCATGCAAACAACTGTATAAATAAACATGCTGACTACTATGTAAGTGGTACATAAACAAGCATGCAGGTTGATGTGAAGAAGAAACAGAAACACATGTCCCAGTTGTTATCTAAGTACTACATACTGTAATGTTGTCTTTGAATACATCTGCTGGCATAAAATTTTGCTGCAGCAAATATTAAATAATCTCTCTCTTCTCTCTCTGGACCTTAAGTTCCCAGGGCACATAGGGCTTCCGCAAGGGTTTTCCACAAATGCCTGTTCTTTGCCTTTTTTTCTGTTCTTGCCATAGTTGAGCCCTCTATTGCTCAACATCCTCTTTGTTGTTCTTCTCCATGTTTCTTTTGGTCTACCCTTACTTATTTTCCCCTGTGGTGTCTATCTTAGTGTTATTTTTGGTAGTCAGTTGTCTGTCATTCGGAGCACATGTCCCAACCATCGCCAGCATCTTTCCTCAATAATTGCTGTCAGTGGCTTCATCTGAATTTCTGCCAACAAGATGTTACTTCTTATGGTGTTTGGCCAAATATTTTCTAATTCTTCTTTAAACATTTAGTCTGGAAAGAATTCAGCTTGTTTTCTATGGTTTTGGTGATTTTATATTAAATAATACATACATCATATTTAAAACGAAGGTATAATACGCCTTCCTATGACTAAACACTTTCTAAACCTATCTGATAGGTGAAGTTATTCACATCCAAGACATTTTTTTCTGTAATTTATTTTTTGATTTCTTGAGTTTGATACAAGTTAGTTGGAAAGTAGTTATAAAGTACCATCATTTTTGCACTCTGGATACATCCCATAGGTTCTCTTATCTCCTTCTCAGTTATCTCCATCAGTTCACATTAACTAATAACACCCAAACTGTATTGCCTGACCATCCTTCTAGTGATTTTAATTAGCTATTCATGAAAGTAAAACAACTAAAGAATCTGTGGAGAGGAACAGACAGAATTACAAAAATGAGATTTTTAAGGGCATGCATCTTTACCATCGCAACATATGCCTGTGAGACCTGGACACTTAACAAAACAGCTGAGAAACACATAAATGCCTTTGAATGTAAATGCTACAGAAGAGTTCTTCAAATATCATGGACACAAAAAAGAACAAATATATCCATACTAAAATAACTTAATATTGAAGAAGGCTTGCTAGTAAACAGGATTAAAGAGAGAAAACTTAAATATTTTGGACACATTAAACATCATGATAATTTAGAGAAGACCGTCTTGGAAGGGTACATAATGGGAAAAAGAAAGAGAGGAAGATCAAGGCGAAGATGGCTGCAAGACATCGTTGATGATCTGCAAATGGATGCATCAGCAACAGGGTATCTTGCTCACAAACGAGAGGCCTACAGGAGTGCTGCTAGGAAGGCAAAGTTCCGCAAGGTACATGCAAATGAATGAATGAATGAATGAATGAATGAATGAATGAATGAATGTTTTGCCACACTAAATTTTGCCTCTAGCTCCAGCATTCGAAACAAGGACACTGATTCACGTTTGTCAGTGAAATCTTTTCCTGGCTTTTCTTCATAGCATTTATGCCATCAGCTCTATTTATTACCTTTCTTAATAGAGCAAGAGAAATGACTGCTTAATGTCCTGTAGTAATTCTCACAGATGCGAGATCAGTACTGGAAGCTCTTCAGTGCAACAAACTACCAGACCTTAAGGATGCCTTGTCAAAAATTGGCTTACAACATGGAGTCACTTGCAATGGATTCCCTCCCACTGTGGGATACCAGGCAATGAGAAAGCTGACCATCTGGCCAAAGAGGGCACTGAAATGGAGCAACCAGACATACCAATCACCTATAATCAGAAGAAAAGCATGATAAAAACCTACAGGAAGCCACAAACACCACCACATGATGACTATCACATGCTAAACAGAAAGGAACAAGTCACCATCTTCCGTCTCCGAACAGGACACACCCGACTCCGAAGTCATATGTATACAAAGTTTAAGGTTGGTACTACTAATCTATGTACATGTGCCCAGGTGCCCCAAACTGTGGAACATATCCTCCAGAACTGCATCAACTACGAGACACTGAGAAATAATTACTGGCCCAGTAAAACCACTAAAGAAGATAAGCTCTACGGTTCCATACATGAGTTACAAAAAACAGTGAAATTTATCCAAGAGACAGGACTGCAGATATAGACAGACAATGCGAACGAAGAAGAAGAAGACTGCTTAACAGCAACATAATTTGGTGACATAGCAAACAAAGGCTCTGAATTTCAAAATATTATAAACTTCATTCTGGAAAAAAGACCTACATTAGTACGTAAATAATGAACATGTGCTATAAAGTATAATATATAATTTGTGTGTGTATGTATATGTGTGTGTGTGTATATATATATATAATTATATATACTGTATATATTACCTTTGTCACAACTTTACTTTCCTCTGCTGCAGCCCTCAGCAACTTTCTGATTCCTGGGCACATTCTTGAATTTGTCTGTACACAGTTTCTCTCATATGTTTTCAACAACTTTTTCACTTCTGAATCCTCCACACCCTCCTTTGTTTTCTTTTCTGTTCTTTTCCCTTTTCCCTGTACCCCACCTTTTCCCTTTCCAATTCCTTTCTTTTTTCCTTTGGGCATCTTCTGAAACATGAAAAAAACAGCTTTGCTCTTCATTAAGAAAAATAAATACAGAGAATTATAATCTCTCTTTTTCAATAGAACTTTGTTAATTTTAATTTTACCTTGCAATTTTAACTTGACCTGACTATTTGTTTGTCATTTCTATGATTTTTTTCTGGCCAGATCAGTCTAAAGTCTTCATACAATCACTTTCATGTAATATGCCAAATGTTTTACAAAAATATGAAGAATTTTAAAAATCCACTTATCTGAAGGGCATGCATGACATTGGTTTTTTTATGTTGGAAAAAAAACATATATTTTTTTTATAAAATATGTTACCAATCACTAGAACAGTATTTTTGTACAAATGATCACTGACTTACTCGAGTTACAATGATCCGCAGTTTTCATGGTCAGCTTCTTATGCTTAATATGTACTAAAGTAAGTTTAAAGCCACGTGGTACTTTATAATAACATTTTAATTACTTGATATTTAATGTTTTCAATGGCTCTGAAACAAACAAAGAACAGATTTCTTAAGACACTGGTGATAAATAAATATAATAGTGAAAATGGATGGAAAACAACATCACTAGAAGAGGTATGTGACTTTTGTCAGATTCAGATTACAATAAGGTCATCAGAACAGAACCCTATCGTAAGACGGTGACCATTTGTAGGTGGTGTTGCATTATCATTATATAAGGAGTTGTATAAGTGCTGAATGTTAAAGTTTGGAGTGTAATCTGTAGCTTACTGAACATATACTGAAAACTAGACTTTAAAGAATCATAGAATTGTATATGAATCTCTGCAACTATAATCATCACTGATCATTGTATTTTGATTTACCTTAATATTCTATCTTACTTCTTACATCCTTTTCCCGTGCTGTTAAACGTCACATAGGACTCGCGTAGTTGTTTGCCAAGTTTACTTGTTCTCGGCGAGTCTTTCAACTTCATCATGGGATGGTATGCCCACTAAACTGGCTTCTCTTAACAATGCCTTCTTTAGATTACTTTAAGATTACCCAACAAATATTTGTTTAAATGCTCAATACCCATAATCATCATAACCGAAGTGACAAAAAGTTAAAAATTAAACGTAGAGAATAAAATAATAACCTTTTAAAAATATTAAACTCCACTACATCAAATTTTGGAACACAGTTTTTAAACCGGCCACGGCCGTAATTTTGTTTTTGCTGTATTGTTCAGTCTAGAGTCGATGTACAGTCAAAATTGGATGATGCTGTTCTACTAGCAACTCGACCTATCTGTTTATATTTCATTCAAAGCTACTATTTCTTAGCCCCATTGTTATAAAAGAAGGTGATCGTTTCCCAGAAAAAAAAAAAAAAAATTCGCGCAGTCGCCATGTTGTTTATTTTGGTTGCTAACAAGGATTTTTCTAAACTTTACAACAAGAAGAGCTATTGCTCTCTAGCTAATGGTCATAAAAGTAGATTTTTTTTTTTTTCAAATTTTAACACCGTTTCTGTTTACTACAACTCATGGCAAATGTTTAAATTATATTTATTTAAACTTTATTTCCTTCTTTCTTATTGACGCTGTGCAGTCAATCATCTTTTAGTGCCTATGCCGACAAATGCTTTATTTCCCACTGCATGTGCGTGAAAAGTTTGCTCATTATTAACGAAGTAATTTTCTAAACAGAGTTTATACAGCCAGTCGCCAACGTCACTTTGTCATTATCCGTTATACAGCTGTAGACTGAACTACAAAAAGAGACAGACTGGATTCAGTTAGTTGGGTGCACTGTGAAAACATGGAACAGAACAAGTTAGAGGAATTACGTCATGTTACAGATGGATCATCATAACGGCACCCCGGACACGTCCATGGATGCTCTTATCACCTCCTCATTATATTCCTCAGCGTACAGAGACTTAGTGTGCCAGGTCAGTGTAGACTGACGATTCCTCTCAAGTGCCGGGAGTACCGCTCAGTTCTTGGGATGCCATCCTTCACTCCCAAGTCGTACATCCGAGACAGTGATGTCAGGTCACCTCTCTCAAAGTCCTCCGAACTTCCAAGCTCTCTGAAGGCATTAACAATACCAGCAAGGTCCATCAATTAACCATTATCTATGGTGGCCAAATCAGCCAGTCTATCAGCTCTCTCATGGCATCGGACAGCACCATGACCTGGAACGAAAATGAAGGTGACGCCGCAATTCTTTGACCTCTGCATGGACTCCAGCCACTGTTCATGCTCATTGAGCACAAAGACAAAGGTGTCGCCCTGTGACTCCAGCCAGATAAATGCCGATGACGGCGCACAAAGGACTTATCCGTGTAGATTACAGCATCCGTGTCGTTGGAGTTTTCGATTATGAGAGGGTTGACCTTAGAGTTTTCTGTTATGAGAGGGTTGACCCTCGAGGTCGACGACAAGCAGGTTCTGCTCTCTGCAGCTTGTGTCGAATGTGATAGGTAAAGGTAAAGGTAATCCTGTCATGTCTTGGAGGCACATAGGGATATGGTGTTAGTGCCCATATTTTCCTTGACCTGTCGGCACACTAGAGGGTGATATGGTCAGTATCACGTCTGGCCGCCTTTCCTTCCCCAATTCCAGAAGAAGTCGAGTACCCAATTCTACAGCTGGGTGACTGGGGTGCCCCCAGCCGGATTCGAACCCCCGACCTTCGCCACGAGAGACCAGTCACTAACCACTTCGCCACTCAGACACTCCTGTCGAATGTGACGATGACGTAAAAGATGTCCCTGAAACCTGGAGACGCTGGTGTCTATTCTGCACCAGGATTGATGACAGTTTGCGAACCTGTTGGACGATGTCTTCGGTCCGACCCACCCATCTTCAGCCTGCCTTCCATTTCTTCAGCGAGCTCTCTATGTAACGGCTGCTCCCTGCCTGCGCCTATTCTGACATATGCTCGTGTCCCCCAGATCTAAATCCTGTGCTCCACGGTGGAGGAATACTGTAGCTAACCTTCCCTGTGGAAGATGGCACATGATGATGATGATGATACCTCGTTTCTTACACATGCATTTTTATCTATTTCCAAGGCCTGCCCCTCGACTAGACCAAAAGAAGCAGCCCCCTGTAGTACGGATCTCTGATGGGCAGGGTACTGATCTCGGATGGGCACATTTTTACATTTACTAGCTGGCCTTGTCTAAGGCGTAAAGTAAACCTGCACTGACATCGCTGTCATCTACAAGCCTTCTCCAAGCCTGTTCCAGTCTCACTGTGTCTTATTTTACAAACATGTATTCAGTTTTGTTTTTTCTAATATACAGTATATAAAACTCTCTCTTACTTTACTCTCGTTGACATCATAATTTATCTCCACGTGTCCACCTACAGACGTATCTGCTGTTATTCCGTTTATTAAATTATCTACATTCTTACAAACTCGACCTTCCACACGTAACCCTTCCCCCTCCCTCTCACACACACATACTCACACACACACTCACACCCACACACTCACCTTGGTGCCTCTTACTCATAGCAATAGCACGCTGGCCTCTCCACTCCACTCCATTCCCTCCCTTTCAGGCTTACTTCCTTGCGCTAGTCGCTCACTCGCCGCTGAAATTCTTTAATACGTACACTCATTCTACCAACTTACCTGCAGTTCAGGCTACTGAGTCGCTTCCTCGCGTAAACACTTCCATGGCTGCCAAACGTAAAGTTCTTTTTCATGGCAGATAACACGCGTGCTTGTGAAAAGCACGCTTTTTCAGGCCATACTGAAGATACACAGCCTTGGTATAAAATCTTTCCCTGTTTCCAAACATTTATTACGTAAAGACAATGCTAGATACAGATATGTGGGTTTTTGTTTGTTTGTTTGTTTGTTTGCAAAGTTTACTTCAATTCAAAACTGTTTGTTTTGGCTTTATTCATGCTTTATTTATGCATGTGCTCTGTTTGTTAACGCAGAGACTGTCCAGCTCATAGTCTTGACACAGTTTCGTAACAAGTTAAAACTACTTACAGCATTCGCTCAGTCGCTGATAATGTTTTTGACAAGTTTATCTATCCTAGCTATGCAAAGTCTGAAAAAAATTTTGTTTTTTCTTACTCCTAAACAAAATTTCAAACACATTCATTCATTCATTCATTCATTTGCATGTCCCTTGCGGAACTTTGCCTCCCAAACAGCACTCCTGTAGGCCTCTCGGTTGTGAGCAAGATGGCCTGCCGCTGCTGCATCCATTTGCAGATTATCAACGATGTCTTGCAGCCATCTTCGCTTTGGTCTTCCTCTCTTTCTTTTTCCCAATATGTACCCTTCCAAGATGGTCTTCTCTAGATTATCATGACGTCTAATGTGTCCAAAATATTGAAGTTCTCTCTCTTTAATCTTCTTTACTAGATAGCCATCTTCAATTTTAAGCTCTTGTAGTACGGATATATTCGTTCTTTTTTGTATCTTTCAGTCATTAGCCTTTAGGTTTTTTTAAAGTGGTCCTAAACCAATGGGGAATTCTCTCTCTCTCTCTCTCTCTCTCTCTCTCTCTCTCTCTCTCTCTCTCTCTCTCCTGCACAAGCATACACACTCTTCTTCCCCACCCAGAAGAGGAATTTTAGAGTAAGGGGGGGGGGAGAGAAGAGAGATTTGGGAGCACAGATTGACAAACTTAAATTATTGAAAATGTATATTATTTGGAATGCATCTTTTGAGTCAGACAGTCTTGGAAAAGACCGGAGAGGGCTGGGGGGAGGGAGGTATGACTTAACTGAAATACGGTGAGAAGAGTATATGTGGAGGAAAAAAAAGACAACATAGGTTGAGAATGACTGTTTTACTTAATCTTGGCAAATTTGTGTAAACTTGTGACTAATTTTACCACTCGCAATCATCTCTCCTCGACCATGTGCTGTAACAATTTATTTTACTATTCTTCTTGACATTTATTTCATCTTGATCAAGATTTTTTTTTTTTTTTGGATAAGAAGTTTACCATTCAAACTTCTCATTCGATCGTGATAGTTTTCTAACCAGTTCGTCATTTCATGTCTACATCCGGTACATACCAGATATTATTATTATTATTATTCGTACTTCTCATCACAGAGGAGTGTGGAGTTTACATAACAGGAGGAAGATGACTCGCCGGGGAGAAACTTCCAAGTCCAAGAGCAGAATTTTTGTTCTTCCAAATTTGAACTGGGAAGGTATTTCTCAACCCAGGCTACCTAGGGAGGTATGGATCCTGGTATGTTGAGAAACACTGCTCGAAAGACTGAAAACTATACTCGGTGGCAAAGTTACAGGAAAAAGAGCAACAGTAAGAAAATGATGAAATAGACAATGATGAGACTGTCGTGAGCACTATGAGAGCAGACAATGATCAGATTGTCGTGAGCACTATGAGAGCAGATAGTGATGAGACTATCTTGAGCACTGTGAGAGCAGACAGTGATCAGATTGTCTTGAGCACTATGAGAGCAGACAATGATGAGACTTTTTTGAGCACTATGAGAGCAGACAATGATCAGATTGTCTTGAGCACTATGAGAACAGACAATGATGAGACTGTCTTGAGCACTGTGAGAGCAGACAGTGATCAGATTGTCTTGAGCACTATGAGAGCAGACAATGATGAGACTGTCGTGAGCATTGTGAGAGCAAAGGAAAGAGTTGGTTGAAGGACACACATTACACCCAACCTTCCACATCATGATGATGATGATGATGCACCAAGTTAAATTTATCCTACTCGTTCGTTCCTTGACAGCTTCGCTTCTAATTTTCTAGGTCAGGTCTTAGTTCCTACCTGCTCTCTCTCTCTCTCTCTCTCTCTCTCTCTCTGCGCTTCCACAACCACGTCCAACAAATCTTCACAAATCCGCCCACCTACACACATACTACACAAATGCACACGCAAACACACTCGCACACTGACAAGCTCCATACTTTAGACGAAACTTCTGCAGCACACAAGCATCCCGTTCCATCTTACCCGGTTCTGCTAACGTTTATCTCCTCCCTCTCATTCTTCCAACCCCCTACCCCCGCTGTCTGCAAAATTCCAACCCGCTCAGACACCCTCCTTCTAAAATCAGTGAAATCCCCAGCGCACAGCATACCCAGGTAAACAACAAGATGTACTGTAAAACACACAATCTTTCAACCCTCTTGCCTACACAACACCTTTAGGCTCAGTAACTTAACAGATTCTTCAAACTTGAACGGATTTTTCTCTGAGACACACAGGGAGAAAACTGTAGACTCTTGTTCGTGGATTTATCTACTGCAAGGTTTCTCAGTTTTTTTTTCAGTAGCCTCCCCTTTTCATTTTGTTTTATATATATATATCCTTGGCTTTTTCACATCCTGTTAATATAAATTAGCATAACTACATCTCTCCCTCCAAGCCTATAGAACTGTCCCATAGCGGCGGGGGGGGGGGGGGAGCGGGGGGGGGTGACGAAAAGGTCCTCAGGGAAGTTCCAAAACAACGAAAACTAATTAAAGTTATAAGAAAAAGACAAAATATATCGGGCATGTTAAGAGAAGACAGAGGTTAGAGAACTTGGTAATCAATGAAGAGTTGTGGGGGGGGGGGGTGAGGAGGAGTGGGAAGCCAAGACGAAGAAAAAAATCTGAAATGATCGCCAACGCTATCCTACCACGACAAGTATTGCATGAATGAAAGCATCCACACGATGTAGAAGCTCGGCGTGGATAAGGTATAATCAAGTTCAGCGTAGATAAGGTATAATCAAGCTCAGCGTAGATAAGGTATAATCAAGCTCAGCGTGGATAAAGTATAATCAAGCTCGGCGTGGATAAGGTATAATCAAGCTCAGCGTAGATAAGGTATAATCAAGCTCAGCGTGGATAAAGTATAATCAAGCTCAGCGTAGATAAGGTATAATCAAGCTCTGCGTGGATAAAGTATAATCAAGCTCTGCGTGGATAAAGTATAATCAAGCTCAGTGTGGATAAAGTATAATCAAGCTCGGTGTGTATAAAGTATAATCAAGCTCGGCGTGGATAAAGTATAATCAAGCTCAGCGTGGATAAAATATGGGCTGAGACTTAACAATAAAACAAGAACAAAATTTATGATACTTCTCATGTCTTCGCTATGCAGAATGACAGAGTAAAGAAACAGTAAACATTGAAGAGGAGGTGAGATAAGACAAATTTATTCAAATTAAAAACGGATTTTTCTGAATGATTGCAGTGTGAGGGCGTAGTTCATATCAATCTTTGGCAGTAAAGACAATGCTAATAGTAAATAAGGAATACCAGACTGCAGTATACAGGTCACTTAAAGTATATGACCTGTGCTAATCAAAGACGTGCGAGTGTCTGAACTGTCCAGTATTTAGAGCGTCCTTTACTAGCCAAGGAGTGTAGGGCTCAAGCACATCGAATACCTGAAATGTTTCTTTGGGTCACTGCGCAATGTTTGACCTCATGCATAATCTCTCAAGCGAGAGCCTTAACGTACACAGACATACACAACACATATTGCGTGTAAAAGAAAAAGTGTTATTCAGACATAAACAACGCATATTGCATGTAAGAGAAAAAGTGTCATTCAGAGGTACACAATACATATTGCATGTAAGCGAAAAAAGTGTCATTCAGACATCTTACATCTTTCCCGTGCCGTTAAACGTCACATAGGGCTTGCATAGTTGTTTGCCAAGTTTTCCTGTTCTCTGCGATTCTTTCAACTTCATCAAGGAATGTCATGCCCACTAAACTGGCCTCTCTTAACAATGCCCTTTTTAGAGTTTCACGTGGTCGACCTCATTTTCTTCGGCCTGCTGTGCTCCATTTCATAGCTTGTTTTGGTATTCTCCATTTGTTTCTTCTCATCACATGACTGACATGTGTCCATCTTCTTTTTCTGTTCACCCATGAGACAGGCTGTTGTTTGCTCATCTGTCTGATCTCTGCATTTTTTTGAATTCGTTCCACTTTATACCAAGTATTTTCCTTAGGCATTTGTTTTCGAAAGAGTCTAATTTATTGTCTATCTCTTTAGTTGTTTTCTAGCTTTCGCATGCATAAACTAGGGTGGATATTACATTTGAATTGAATAATCTTAACTTAGTTTTTGTGCTTATAACTTTTGAATGCCACATGTTCTCAAGATTCTTGAAGGTCAACGGTGCTTTTGCAATTCTAACTTCCTTTCTGGTGTCACCATCCAGGTATATGTAGCTGCCAAAGTATGCAAACTGAGGTACAATGAGGTACATTCAGACATACACAACACATATTGCTTGTAAGAGAAAAAGTGTCATTCATATTTGTTATTCTCAATTCGTGTCCATATGCTTGGCCATCCAGACAAGGCTGCCACCATGAATCTCATTATCAACAGGAGGATTTATTCATGTGTGCCTCATAGTTTTCCATCCATGAGTTATTTATACGTCCAGTACACACGAGTAGTCTCGTATATGTAGGAGTACTATGTGACGTATTCAGCATGGAAGATGAAGTTCTTTGGCAAAACTTCAGTATGTTGAAGAATCAACTTCGTAAAACTGATAAACATCTGCTGTTAACTATTACGGAACAATATATATAATAGCCCTGTCCCTCAACAATCGTTTAGTTTTAGTCCCACATTTTCCTCCATTAGAAATTTAAATATTGCTTTCCCCGAATAAAGAGAAAATGTTGAAGTTTTACCGTCTTTCACGCACGTGGCTGTTTCTATGTGCCTTCCTTTTACAGCTGTGAGCTTGCTCGACCTATGATCCTGGCCCATCCACGATACTTGTTTGGTGGCCGGTATCGAATAAGAGTTTCGAAGTGAGTGCAATCACAATTGCGTCATTAAAATCTAAAGACAAACTGTCTTGTCATGTTTTCTGCAATCCTTAGTGAAGATACTATAAAGTGATCGATGAAATGTACCATTTTGTTAAATATATTGCGCAATACCTGCCAATTCCAACAGTTTATACTCACTTTTTTAAAAAATCGCGCTTCATATTTTAACCTACATTTTACTCATTATGTTTTGTTTCATACTATATATAACATGTACTGACACCAACACATTATAACACGTGTTGACCTAAAAACATAACACCGCTATCTCGGACACATTATAACACGTGCCAAAACGTTATAAGATGTGCTGACCTCAAAATATTATGACACGTGTTGTCTCGAACACATTGTTACACGTGCTGACCTCAGAACGTTATAAGATGTGCTGACCTCAAAACATTATCACGTGCTGTCTCGAACACATTATAACACATGCTAACTGGAACACATAAGAACATTACTGACATAAACACGTTATAACAGGTGCAGAGTCTGACTCTAAAGACAGGGCAGTTGTTGCATGTTGAATGTCCAAACTGTTACAACTTATGTTGCAGATTTTTTTTCTTTACAGCTGAGGCTTCAAAATTTGTCCTTCAGTATTTGATTTGGTCTCCTCACTAGTGTTTAAAATATAATATTCTCTCTATGTAGTGATGATGATGATGGTGATGAAGGATAGCAGCGAGAACTCGAGGAGGTTGTAGCTGAGAATGATGAAAACGAATTCACAAACATCCAATCAAGGGGATAAAGCTAAGATGAGTAAGGATAAAGATGGCACTTTCGTGCCTAAAATATATGGCATAAATGCCCTTAGAGGCATACAGGGGATGTGGTGTTGGTGCCATATTTTTCTTGACCAATTGGCACATACAGGGTATGATGTGGTCAGCATCACGCCTAATAACTGTTGTTTTCCCTCAACTCCAGAAGAGGCAGGTATCATTTCTACAGCTGAAGGTTGGGGCTTATCCAGATGGTTCGAACAACAATCAGAGGAGTGTGTACTAACCATTTCGCTACTCGGGAGCTGTAAGTCTTAAAGACTGAACAACTTCCATCCTCAAGTCACGTGACATGAAAGCTTATTTTACTGACTTCTATGGTTTAATATATTAATTAATTACATTTTTATGAAAAGCGAGGAGCAGAGACATTCTTACATAGGGCTCACAGGGTAGTTCGCCAAGTTTTCCTGTTTTCAGTGAACTTTTCAACCTCATCAAGAGATTTTATGCCTACTAATTTGACTTCTCTTATCAATGTCCTCTTTAGAGTTTCACGTGGTCTACTTCATTTTCTTCGGCCTGTTGTATTCCACTTGATAGCTTGTTTTGGTATTCTCTGACTGTTTCTCCTCATCACGTGACCAACATATGCCCATCTCCTTTTTTCTGATCGCCCATGAGACAGGTTGTTGTTTGCTCATCTGCTTTATCTCTGCGTTGATCTTGAATTCGTTCCACTTTATACTGAGTAATTTCCTTAGGCTAACAATGATATTAAAATATTATAACAACAGGAAAAATAGAAGGAAGAAGATCAAGAGGAAGACCAAGAGAAATGATACTGGACAGTCTGACGGGATGGTGTGAGAGATCACCAACTGAGCTGATGGCCTGCATGAAGGATCGTGTACTCTGGAGAAGCATAATAGCCAACGCCAGTCGGCACGGCACATGATGATGATGATGAACAATGATATATTATAGCCTGAAGGGGTTCCTCATTACCCTGGTGAATGAGAAAGGGATCTTCGTGGTACTCCTTCACGGTGGAGCTTGGGGTAAAGCTTTTCATGGCAGCTTTATCCGACGGTGCAGTCACATCTTTCAGACGATTACCTTGAAAATAATCTACCATAGTTCTCTATCATTTTTATCATAGTTATCTTTATTTCTGTCCTTATCAATCAGAGAAGATCTTTCATTCTAACAGCATTCTGAACATCGGCTTTCTCGAAAGCTGTCAGTTGAAGTAGACCACCAATGCAACCTAAAATCTCATTTCTAATTTACCCAAAGCTAGTCTGCAGCTGGCATCGATATTCTTATTTCTTAGCATCGCCCCGCAATTTTCTCGCGCACGCTAACGATTCCAGCGCCGAGGTTCTGTAAAGTTTACCGTCATATTTCAGTCCAAGACTCTCTATCTTCCATCCACTCTCGTGCAGCCGGGATCTGGTAAGAAACTTTCTTTGCAGTTAGAATTAGCTTTCCTTTTATACAAGCATTTAAAGCCTAGGTAAATATTAAATATACGTTTTATTATACGTAAATGTGTAAATGTACAATTGATTCACCGTTTGGTCTAAAGTTAAGGATCATGTGTCGAGTTATCTTTTTTTCTGTAAGAAATTTTGGTCATTCCTTAGTTATATGTGCCCAGGCCCTGTGCCAGACCATTCTGCGCATTAGGCACGCAGGTACCAGACCATTCAGCGCCTTATGCAGGATTAGCACTGGTTTTAAGACAAATTAATAAACAAATAAAAATCTATCAAAAACTGTTCCGCAGAAAAGTCAGTACGGCTTCCGTTTTATCTGCACAACAGGTGAATGGCAGCATCGGCCCAGTGAACCTCTCAGTCAGTCATTTGCATGTCCCTTGGTGAACTTTGCCTCCCTAATAGCACTCCTGTAGGCCTCTCGGTTGTGAGCACGATGCCCTGCTGATGATGCATCTATTTGCAGATTATCAACGATGTCATGCATCAAATCTTCGCCTTGTTCTTCCTCACTTTCTTTTTCCATTATGTGCCCTTCCAAGAGGGTCTTCTCTAGATTATCATGATGTTTAATGTGTCCAAAATATTTAAGTTTTCTCTCTTTAATCCTCGTTACTACCCAGCCTTCTTCAATATTAAGCTCTTGTAGTATGGATATATTTGTTCTTTTTTGTGTCCATGATATTTTAAGAACTCTTCTGTAGCATTTACATTCAACGTCGTTTATGTGTTTCTCAGCTGTTTTGTTAAGTGTCCAGATCTCACAGGCATATGTGATGCATGCCCTTAAAAATCTTATTTTTGTAGTTCTGTCTGTTCCTCTCCACAGATTTTTTAGTTGTTTTAGTTTCTGAAGACCGACAGATGTTCTCCTTTTAATTTCCCTCAAAGTATCCCTATTATTAGTTAGTAATGATTCAAGATATTCACAACTCTCCACCTCTTCCAGTATGTAACTGTGTGAATACTGCATTTTGCTTGACATGTTTTCCATAATTAAAGAGATAGCGACATATTTGATAACATTCTTTGTGTAACTGTTGACTTTTCTCGGAAAACATTTGTTATTTAGTTATATGAAAGCAGTTGTTACTTAAGGGGACATTATCGTGAGAATAAAAGAAGAGAACCTGACAACATCAGGACAGCTTTGGTGAAAATGAAATAAAGGGAAAACGAGAGAAGGAAAAATAATATTTGAAGAGGCTGGCCAAGTGGTACAGGAAAAAGAAAGGTAACCGATTTGGTTAGGAGTAGCTAGGACAGCACGATATAGAAGGACACGAACTCCTACGTTTAGTGGCACCGGTCTGTCTGTCTGTCTGTCTGTCTGTCTGTCTGTCTCTCTCTCTCACTCTCTCTCCAAGTCACATGGGGCTTGCGCAGGGGTTTTCCACAAGTGGCTGTCCTTCGCCTTTTTTTCCATTTTTGCCTAGGTGAGCACTGTATTACTCAACATCCTCCGTGTTGTACTTCTCTATGTCTCTTTTGATTCACCCTTACTCCAGTTTCCCTGTGGTGTCCATCTCAGTGCTGTTTTTGGTAATGAGCCACCAGTCATTCAGAGCACATGCTCCAGCCATCGCCAACGTCTTTCCTCAATAGTGGAGGTCAATGACTTCATCTGTATTTCTCCAAGAAGCAGTTATTTCTTGTGGTATTTGCCAAAATCAGCCAATAACTGTAGTTTATTTTCTATACTTTTTGTGATTTTCCAGCATTCACTTCCGTAGAGCAACACACCTAGGACATTCCTTTTAAATATCCTGATTTTCGTTTTCCTGCTTGGATTTTTTAGATTTCCATTTGTTGTGCAGGTTTGCGAAAGTCTGGTTTGTTCTAGTTAAGCTGTTGTTGTTGTCATCTTCGTTGCTTCCATCTTCTACTACTCTATGCCAAGAAATATGTTTAGCGGCACTGCGTCTAATAAATCAGTGAAAAGATTCGCTGGTTCACTGTGATATGATATTTGTTCACATAATCTCATTAAGGCAGCCACGCCTCTGCTTTAACTATTTTTTCTCTTGTTTCTGGTCCTAAAAGCTGTAGACCTGGGTCCTTTTATACTTAGTGATGCTGATTGTAGACGTGTTTCCTTTTAGAAACACATTAGAAGATAGATAGATATCACCCACTTAATAGTCTATCGCATCGGACAGTATCACCTTTTCAGGCAGCTGTGATACAATCTGCCAGCAGGAAGAGTTTTAGAGAAAGAAGGACTGGGTCTTGACCCATTCGTTCATTGTCTGCATTGTTTTAGTTCGCCAGCTGTGTCATTTTTCCGTGCATGGTTTTCAGTCCTGTCATAATTCACTAGACCTGTCATGGTTCACCGGTCCTGTCATAGTTTCCACGCTCCATCATGGGTCACCGGTCCTGTCATAGTTTCCACGCTCCATCATGGGTCACTGGTCTCGTCATGGTCTGCATGCCCAGTCATGGTTTTCTGGTCTTGTGGTGGTTTCTCTCCCTGCCTGATCCTCAAAGCCAACACCTAGGAGTATTAAAAAAAAAAGGTCCAATGTGGCAGTTTAGAACTCCTTTAGCTGTTCAGCTATTGATAAGTATTGTACAAGATGTTTCTCATTTGTTTGAAAGCTGTTTTGTTTCGGCTTGGCATATTCTATTCTTGATTTCAGAGGTACATTTGCCATCTGGTATCACTCTCTTGTGTTTATGATTAGTCGAGAAAAGAGGCGAGAGAGAGAGAGAGAAAGAGAGAGAGAGAGAGGCTAATGATCGCGACAACAAATAATCAAGATGGCTTTTGTTTTTACTTAGCAACCATGTAATGACAATGAGGACTGAATGTGATGTTAACAGAGATTTTCTTGTACGAAGCTCTCAGTCCTGCTAACACAGTACCTGTATAATTTATTCATCTCTCTAGCCAGGTAGCACCCGCTATATGGCTTATCACATTACCAGTTTCTGAAATACAATTTATTCAACGAAGAGGAACGGATAACCAGAGTAGTGATTTTATTTCCTTAATAAAGATAGCTAGAGGTGTATGGTGTAGTTTTACAAAGTGGCAGAGGTAGTGAGTAAAGTGAGAAAAAAACAAAAAGATAGTATGAGAATGTATAAATGAAAAACATACAGCATCCGATATTTCGGCGTGAGCAGCCTTTTTCGAGGATTACATACACAAACGAGACAAAAACATATAACTAAACGAAGAACGTATCTTAATATGGTCTCCTCCAGAAGTGGGAAACATAAATTTCTCTGTTTCCTACTTCTGGAGGAGGCCATATTAAGATAAGTTCTTCGTTTAGTTATAAAACCAGTTTTACTGCAGTCGCCATCCCCTTTTATTTCCTTACCTCTCTTTTCAGAAACTAGGTCGAGGCTAGTGTACCGCACAGTCGCACAGTCGAAAAATGGCAGACTTAACAAGAGAAGAACTGGATGGTAAGTTTAGCATGTCTAATTGACTGGACATTTTACTTGTTGGGCTGTCAGTAATATTATTTTTTTGTCTTGTAAAGTTGTGTGTCAACGTGTCCGGACATTGTACTGTTTAATTTGTTAGTTTTTTTCTTAAAAGTTAAACTGTTGGTGTTTTTTTTTCTCTGTAAGTTGCTCTGTTAAGTGTTTTTTCCCTATGATATGTTTATGTTTTCCCCTCTAAGTTCATCTACTAGCATTTTTACCCCTTCCAAGTTAATCAACAGAGAATACAAACATTCATGAACTACTGCTTGAGGAGGATTCTAAACATTAAATGACAGGACAAGATCAGGAACGAGGAGGTCTGGGAAAGGGCAGGACAAGAACTTGTAAACCTACAAATCATGTCTAGGAAGTGGAGGTGGACTGGCCACACTCTGAGGAAACTCGACACCAGCATAGCAAGACAGGCACTGATATGGAATCCTCAAGGTAATAGAAAACGAGGAAGGCCTAGACTTACTTGTAGAAGAGAAATTATGACAGTGCTCAGAGACAAGGGAATACACATGGAAGGAGGCAGAGAATAACTCCAAGAACAGGGATGACTGGAGAGCCTTTATCTGTGGCCTATGCTGTCAAGGGAGTGAAAGACGACGATGATGATGAAGTTAATCAATTTGTGTTTTTAGCTAATCTGTTAGTATTCCCCCCCCCCTCTAATCTTTGAATGTTTATATTTTTAGTATTCCCCCCCCCCCCCCTAATCTTTGAATGTTTATATTTTCCTCTCTAATCCTTGAGTGTTTCTATTTTCCCCTCTAACCTTTGAATGTTTCCATTTTCCCCTCTAATCTTTGAATGTTTGTCTAATTCGGAATTAAAAACGTTAACATGTTCTATATTTTTAACAATATTTTTTTAAATCTTTGTTTGGAGCCTGAAAATTTCGAATGTTTATTTCAGTCACCTTTCCGTGTCACTTAATACTTCATACATGCTTGCCACTCTTAACATTCTGGTCCTCTGTCACGGGTCACAATATGAAGTTAAATTTGACGAGTTACTGAGAAATTTGTTTAAATGGTTTCCTTTGAAAAAAAAAAAAAACTGACATCCATGAATGTTCCAGTTTACGGAAATCTTAAATATAGCAGTCTTCAAGTTTTGGCCATCAGAATGGCACCTTCAAGTGTTAGCCATCAGTACGCAACCTTTCAGGTTTTAGCCTTCAATATGGCAACCTTTAAGTTTTAGCTTCAATATGGCAACCCATACTTATAGGAATTTTGTAAAACTTGGTGCTAAGTTAAACTAAATTTAGCGACACTCGATCGATAGAATTGGGGGGGGGGGGGGGGGGTTGACTTTAACTTTGTACAGTTGTACTAAACTATCAGAGTTACATTTTGTCCCGACCGCAAAAATACTCCCAGGTCCTTAAATCCCTGTCTTAAAATAACATATTCTCAAGGTTGTTTTTGGCAGCTGTAGCGACATTATCGCACGCAACACCTTCTCATTACTTGCACATGCTGTATATAAGACTCTGTGAAAACAACACAATGTCCTAACGCAATGAAACTGTTTTCAAATAATGAAACGAAACGAATATATATATATATATATATATATATATATATATAAAATAATAGAGCATTTACTATTTTACATTGTCATATTCAATTTTAGCTGTGTAAAACAGTCACAGGATCACATTTTCTCCATGCACATATACGTTTTTACTCTCATACACTTGTATGTGACCTAACATTTACATCCAGATTCTCAGTTTTATAGAAAAGGAAACAGAGAAAAGAAGAAGAATAAATACGGTACAGCAGTGGCTTCTTGGTTACGGACCTTGATAAATGAGTAAAGTCTCCAGCGTTAAAATACCACCTGATATATTTTTTATAAGTCCCAGATTGGTGCATACTCTCTCTTTGTCTTCTGGATAGTGTAACTGAGCGCTTGCAATCAGAATACAGAGAATTTTCGCCTTCAAACCCATGTACACCAGGATATGACTTCTGGTGCATTAAGAAAAAGCAGACATTCGCGTAGAAGTCAGTGTCATAGAAATAGGCTTATGCCTGCGTTAGTAGGTGGGCGAATGGAGTAATAGACTTAGGCAGTGAAATATCTTTGTAGTAGAAATAGAAAAGATTACACCAGATGTGGATACATGGGAGAAAGAGAGAGTGGGAGAGATATGCACCAGACACAAGTTTTAAAGATAACCCTTCTGGATAATCTTGACAGTTCCCATCCCAGCCACCTGGGGTATGTCAAGGCAGGGCTAATATCACGACTAGCACCACGTGTCCACGTAATCTCAAGATTTGACGGGCTCCAAGGATAAACACAGCTAAAAAAATGAAGTTACTGCTTCCGCTTTGCATTAACCTTTCTAGTTTCTTGCGATCATTTAACCTTGGTCCTTCTCTTTTTTATGCAACGTTTTACACAACATTACTGGGCACAACAGGAGCGCAGGTGATAACTGGTTCGTATCTCATGATGAAAGGATTTGCTACGTAAGTGAGCAGTATTGAAACTTGTAACAGAACCCTCAGTCTTCTAGGAGTATGTAGGGATCTAGACACGCGCACATACACACATTAATAATAAAATCCTTCGAGAAGGTTTCTCTGAACCTTCCTTTTTTTAGTAACTTGCTTGGGAAATACAGAATCTAATGACAACAGTTGCCATACATTTGTCTCATGACAACAAGAAGCAAACTTATTGTGGACTCCCTGTCCACAGAATCACGCATTTCACCAAACTTTTCTCCCTTTTTTTTTTTTTTTTGAGTCCCGTTTCCCTGGTCTTTTATATTGCTCCTCTCACACTCCTACGCCATTTCAGTGTGCTTTCTTAATCACGGACCCCAACCGATCCTCCTGTGTAACTGGGTCCTTGATCATTGTTTGGAAAAGGGTCTTTTAACAGCCATGAATTTATCCCTATAAGGCCAGGCTTATTAGAGTACCCTCACTCTACCATCAGTGTATTAAGAAAAATAAGGAGATATTCTCGTGAGAATCAGTTCCATTTATTTGCACCCATCCTTGAGCTGAAGATACCGGAGTGTCGAAGTTGTTAGCATACTAGACTCTTACGGCAAGACTGGTGGTTCAGATCTAGTCGGAGCGCCTCAGTTATAGAAATGGCTGCTGGGTTCCTCTTTGAGGTGAGGAAGTAAAAGCAGCCAGGGATTATGCTGACCACATCACCCTCCAGTGAGCCGACTGCTTATGGAGAATATGAGGCACAAACAATATATCCCATAAGCTTCCATGTGGTATAATAGGACTATTGTTATGTTGTTTTATTAGTGTTATTTTCACGTTATTTCATGTTGGGTTTGGGGCGTGATGTTTTCCAAGGAAAATAATAAAGTGAAAGAAAAAAGGAAAACGCGTATTTTAATTAATGAACACGTGGACTGACACGCTCTCGTAAAAAATACATTAAGCTCGTCTAGAGACCGTAGTCCTGCCAGCACAGACCAGGTTAAAGAAGTCATACATATCACGAGTTATTTCAGTAACCGTTCAGGAGATGGGGCACACAGGTCATAGCAAAAAAAAGCTGTTGAATTCCTAATTTGTTTGCTTTTTTCTACCTGGCGCGTAGAGGTTTTGTTTCGTAGAAGACATTGATGAAAAGAAAAAGAATTTAAAAAAAACAATGAATAAGATGAATAACAAAGATGTAAGTATAGAGACGCGAATACAGTGATTTAATTCTTAAATTATGGAACAATACCAACAGCAAACGAACATTTTTTTTTATTACCAAAAAAGTGAGGCATACTTGTTTTACAAGGAAATGACACGAAATCTATTTTTAGCATCTCCAGAATTCATGAACTATGGAACAAAACCACACGGATGAAGTTATTTTTAATTTTCGAAAAGCCTTTTAAGTGGCTTATGCTTTCTGAGAGTTAAATATAACTAAAGAAGAAGAAAAATAAAATGAACGTAATGATACTATTAGTTGTGATGCTTCAGAGCGCGTTAGACCTTTGACATCTTACATCCTTCCCGTGCCTTTAAACGCTCGCATGGTAGTTTGCCAAGTTTTCCTGTTTTCGACGACCTTTTCAGCCTCATCAAAGGATGTTATGCCCACTAAATGCCTTCTTTATAGTTTCACGTGGTTGACCTCATTTTCTTCGGCCTGTTGTGTTCAACTTGATAGTTTGTTTTGGGATTCTCTGATTGTTTCTTCTTATCACGTGACCGACATATGTCAATCTCCTTTTTCTGATAACCAGTGAGACAGGTTGTTGTTTGCTCATCTGTCTTATCTCTGCGTTGGTCTTGAATTCGTTCCGCTTTATGCCGAGTATTTTCCTTAGGCATTTGTTTTCAAAAGAGTCTTAATTCCTTGTCTATTTCTTTAGTTGTTTTCCAGCTTTCACATGCATAAATGAGGGTGGATGATAATTTGAATTGAATAGTCTTAACTTGGTTTTTGTGCTTATAACATAGGCCCGGCATAAACCATAGCTGGATTTTAAAAATGGAAAATAAATAAGCGCTAAACATGTTTTTGGTAAAAAAAAAATGAAATGAAACTCAGAAAAGTGGGTATTTTTTATTATTACTGACAATCATATTTAGGCTTTGAAAATTACGCCGGTTAGATGACCGCCATTACATTTGATACATTCAACCAGGCGTCTGGAAAATTCCTGCATAACACCATTTAACATGTTCAAGGGGATATTTTGAATGCAGTGTCGGATTCGATCTTTTAGGTCTGCAATTGACTGTGGTCGACTAGCATAAACCGTGTTCTTGAGATACCCCCACAAAAGGAAGTCGGCGGCCGATAAATCCGGCGACCTCGCCGGCCAATGAATATCCCCAAATATGGAAATAACACGATTGTGAAATGCTTGTCGCAGCATGGCCATGGACTGACGGGCTGTGTGGGCATTTGCTCCATCTTGTTGAAACCATATTAGTCTCTTATTTCTATTGGCCAAGTCTGGAATGAAGTATTCAGTTAGCATCTGCACATAAAGATCACTCTTAACAGTAACAGGATGCCAGGTTCCAAAGCGTGCCTAACGGCTGATCACCGAGCAATGCGGTGCGGACTTCTTGAATTCGTTCAGGTATCTGTTGAGTTCTTGGACGACCAGTAGACTTGTTATTAAGTATACGGAAGTACATGGAAATACTGTTTTCCATTCCATTTTACAACTAGACCCCCTTACAGACCAAGACCCGCGTTTTTAGTCTAGCACTCCAGAACACGTTTTGTTTTGTCCTCCGATCGGGAACATTATCACTGGAATACAATTCAAAATGGCGGCGAATCTTTCGTTGTACAGTAATAGACGATTCTCCACTTTTAAAATAAGTTTCAACGGTGAATGCGCGATGTTGTGTTTGCCAAGAAGCCATTGTTAAAAATGACCGTTTGTCTGCTTCATCTCTGACGTCATGTTTTTTTTTCACACGTATTCAGTTTCTGCGCACTACGTCATTAAATCCAGCTATGCTTTATGCCGGACCCTGTACATCGATGAAACGGATCTGCAGATAAACAGACAGAGAAAAACCAAACATACAGTTTCGTGTTAACAATACCTACGTTGCTAACAACGGCTGCACACAGCAAACAACTACAGTTTGCTCTGCTCATTAAAACCCTCCCCACTCCCCTTTAAAAAAAACATTTAGAACGCCTTATTCTCTCTTTCGCTCGCTTCAGAATCACCTGCGAGAAACGTAAGCGAGGATCAGCCCATGATTATTTTTAAAAAAAAAGGGAAAAAGAGAAAATGGAGTGCAGGTTGCGAGAAGAAGGGGAAAACTTGTTGGAAGGTGCGCTATAATTCGGCGCATTCTGGGAATAATATGGCAGTAATTTCGCACATATCTGGTGCGAGGTTTTTTGGCGCCTGGTTCAGCTTGTATTTTTGATTCTTTGTTGCCAACTATGTGTGAATTATGTTTTTGCGTATATGTTATGGTTTCCTTCTTTCCTAGATTTCTGACATAATCATAACAGAGGTAGCTTTAGTAACTTCCTGCCTGCGTGTGATACTGTCTCTGTCCCTAACAAACAAACAAACAAACACACAAACAAACAAACACACACACACACACACTCTTTCCCCTTTTTCTCTCTCTCTGTTTCTTTCTTTACCTCTCTCACTTTATCTCTCCATCTTTCTCTTACCTCTCTCCATCTCTCTCCGCCTCTTTCTTCCTCTATCTCCCTCATTCTTTCTCTCTCTCTCTCTCTCTTATTATCTCACTCTCTCTTCTTCTTCTTCTTCTTCTTCTTCTCTCTCTCTCTCTCATACTTTTTCTGTTGATAAAATGTCTGTTTCCAAGCTTCCTCGTTGTTCTCAATTCCGAAAGTAGCACCACTGGCCCTTTCTGCTCACCCCAGCAGTTAGACTGCGCCTGGAACTCTTCTTGTATAAGAATTTCTCCCTGAGGAAGGTCCATGTTGGTATAAGAAGTTCTCGTTGAGCAAGGTCCCTGTTGGTATAAGAAGTTCTCTCTGAAGAAGGTCCTTATTGGTATAGTGTACCATATTGTTCTTGCAGAAGAAGGTCCCTGCTGGTATAAGAAGTTCTCGGTCCTATAAAGTCTGTATAAATCGTTTGATGCCTGTTGTTGTCGATCGTTCGCTATGTGGAAAATGGCTTTATCGCAGTCGGGACACTCTCACTTTTATTCTTTCTCTTTCTCTGACTCCGTCTCTCCTTTGCTCTCTGTCTCCATTACTCTTTCTCTCCCCATCTCTCTCTTTCTCTTTTTCTATCTCTCTCATCACCTTCCTCTCATTCTTCCTCTCCATCTCTCTCTCTCTCTCATTTTTATCTCTCTCTGTTTCTCTGTGTGTGTGTTATATGTGTACGAAAGACGGCATATGTTTATGTGTATACATACGTATGTGTATATATGTATATGTGTGCATGTGTTTGTATATTTGTGGTATTTACTTGCTTTTATGTGTGAATATACGAGGGGTGATTGATAAATTCTCGGCATAAGGTACAATGGATTATTTGTGGACAACTTTTTTGGGTTGTTTCTCAGTATAGTCCCATTGCAAGTTTATGCACTTAGTCCAGCGATCCTGGAGCATATGGATCCCTTCTTTGTAAAAGTCAGCATCTTTTGCATGTAGAAAGTTGTCTGCAGCATAAATTACGTCATCATCTGAAGGAAATTTGCGACCACTGAGCTCCTTTTTGAGTTTGGTAAACAGGTAATAGTCCGAAGGGGCCAAATCTGGGGAATATGGAGGATGTTCAAGAAGCTTGAAGCCGCATTCATCAATGGCAGCCATTGCCATCGCCGACTTGTGAACTGGAGCATTGTCTTACTGAAATATGACTCATCTCACCAGGTTCCTTCGACGTTTTTCCTTCAGTTTGACCCGCAGTTGCTTCACAAGATTAGCGTAATAGGCCCTGGTGACCGTTCTGCCCTTTTGAAGATAGTCTACCAATAGCACACTTTCTGAATCCCAAAAGATGGAAGCCATCACTTTGCCTGCAGACAGAACCATCCTTGCTTTCTTTGGAACTGGGGATCTGTGATATTTCCACTGCTTTGACTGTTCATGGGTTTCTGGTTGAAAATGATGAACCCAAGTCTCGTCCATAGTCACAAATTGCTGAAGAAACTTTTCAGGATCTGCAGAAAAATGGCCTGTGATCATCTCCAAGAAGTTTCGGGACCCATTAAGCAGAGACCTTTGTCATTTGAAGATCATTGTGAATAATGGCATGGACACGTTCCTGGGAGATGCCCAATTCAGAAGCAATGTATCTCTCAGTTAGTCGTCGATTCTCCATTATCATGTCATGGATTCTGCCGGTGCTTTCATCGGTGGTTACCGTTCTTGGTCTTCCTGGACGGGGATCATCTTCCAGACTCTCCCTTCCATTATTTGAATTGAGCTGCCTATTTCTTCATTGTGCTGTAAGAAGGGGCACTCTTCCCTACAGTCTCTACCATATCCTCATGGATCTCCTTCGATGATAAGCCCTTGATGCAGATGTAGCGAATGACTGCTCGATGAGAAATTTTATCCATTTTCTCAATTCCTGCCACCCCTTACCACTTCAGTAGCCTGTAAAAAAAATTGGTTGCAGATAATTTCTTGAAACTTGGTGTTTAATCTTACATTAACCGGATCTACAAGTGCATCTAATATCAACAGTGTGTTTCAAGTATTTGTACCTTATGTCGAGAACTTATAAATCACCCCTCGTATGTCTCTGCATGTACTTGTGCATATGAAAAGTATAGGTATATATATTGTCAAAGTCTAAATTAGTTTAAAGTATGGCATGGTTGTAGTAATTTGTATACTGCTTTTCTATAAATTTGTTAGTTTTGAATGAATGTAAGAATGTAAGTTTATTTCATAGAGTTGCATAAATCAGAGTGTGGAGTGTATGGACAAGAGATAAGTTTATTATTTATTTATGTAATCATTTAATTGTTTATTCGTGCATTTTATGCTTATTAACAAATGCTGAATGACTGTGACTGAGTGAAAGCTGTATGATGAAGGGCAGAATGTCAGACGGGTCTGTGTGCCCAATCCTTAACCCTTTGAAAATAAAGTACGTTCGTTCGTTCGTTTTATCCCCCCACCCCCACCCCACACCCCACCCCCCATATGTCTGAAACAGAGTGGAAGTTGTGTGATATAAGGCAGAATGTCAGACGAGCCTTTTTAAATCCAATTCTTAACCCTCTGGAATAAAGATCTATCAGTCAGTCGCTTTCTCTCTCACTCTCTCTCTCTCTCTCTCTCTCTTAACAGGCATAAAATCCCTTGATGAGGTTGAAAGACTCGCCGAAGACAGGAAAAATTGGCGAACTACTTTGCGAGCCCTATGTGACGTTTAACGGCACGGGAAGGATATAAGATATAAGAAGATTCCGTAAATCGCTTAATAACAATCGATTTATAAGTATATACGTTCTTTCTGCCCATCTTTATAACACAGTGTTAACATAATCCTGGCACATTTGAGTGTAGGAGTAATTTAACACCGTTACATAACTTATATATAATAGTAAATCCATTTTATCCTTTCCGCAAGCTGCATGTTGTTAAGAAAAAGTGGCACATTCTAGTAATTAAGTAGCTCACGAAGAAACGTGGTAGCAAAACCATGGTAAAAAAAGGAGGGGGAAAATGCCCCATGCAACTAAGACCAATGCTTGAGTAAGTCAAAAGGCAACAGGCTTCAAAGAGACACAGAGATGTCCAGTTTTATAGCCTTCCATTCATTTGCATGTCGCTTGCGGTACTTTGCCTCCCTAATAGCACTCCTCTAGCCCTCTCGGTTGTGAGCAAGATGGCCTGATGCTGATGCATCCATTTGCAGATGATCAACGATGTCTTGCAGCCATCTTCGTCTTGGTCTTCTTCTCTTTCTTTTTCCCATGATGTACCCTTCCAAGACGGTCTTCTCTAGATTATCATGACGTTTAATGTGTCCAAAATATTTAAGTTTTCTCTCTTTAATCCTCTTTACTAGTCAGTCTTCTTCAATATTAAGTTCTTGTAGTATGGATATATTTGTTTTTTTTTTGTTTTTGTTCCCATGATATTTGAAGAACTCTTCTGTAGCATTTACATTCAAAGGCATTTATGTGTTTCTCACCTGTTTTGTTAAGTGTTCAGGTCTCACAGGCATATGTTACGATGGGAAAGATGCATGCCCTTAAAAATCTTATTTTTGTAGTTCTATCTGTTCCTCTCCACAGATTCTTTAATTGTTTTATTTTCTGAAGAGCGATAGATATCCTCCTTTTAATTTCCGTATATCGGCCAAAGTTGCAAAACAGCCTGGCGCTTGTCCTTCTTGTAAACACACCATTTTATCAAATCGGTTATTTTTTTTTTAAATTTGACATTCCAAGTCCTTGTAACTTGATTCGAGACACAGAGTATCGAGAGAGACGGAGATGGCCGCCTACGCCTATTGGCATGGCACTGTCTGATCTGAAGTCCTTGTATATCAAAGAAATGAAATTAGAAGATTAAAAAAAAATAATGTATCAGCGTATTCATTTTGTACCAGTGGAGTATTTTTGCCTTTCGTTCCTAACTTTAGCTTCTGATGTCAAACAGACGTTAGAAGCCCGTTATCATGTTTTCTCTGTTCCTAAATTTGTGTCAGCCGTTCTGGTAAGACGCTCAGCGACGGCTGCTGCTCGAAGCTTGAGGTCAAACTGTTGTTGAGCATTTTCTGCACTGCGTTTAAAAATAGAAAACTGTGGCAAGCGCACTCTAGATCTGAAATTCGTTATGAATCTGGTTATGAACGCTGTACTTTTCGTCGCTGCGCAATTCTTTTTCTAAAAAAAAAACTGTTTCTACAAATAATTCATGTATGCTCATCTGCGATATATACCTCACGTTTGCTTTACCTGTGTTTTTTAAATCGTCCCCTTTTTTTTTTGTCCTTTTCGAACGTGCTTATTTTTTCTTCCGGTATTCACACCATCGTCTTAAACTCATACTAGTAATAGTTTTTGATTGAGTAGAAGACACATCTTAGATTTTAGAATACAACGATTGTATCGGCTGCTTTGTGCTGTGCTGGTTACATCACTTTGAAATGCTAAAGGTAAATAACAATTTAAGAAGCTTATCCGTTTGTACGGCACAAACCACACCCGAACTGTTTATTACTTTCTCAAAACTTTTTCTTCTAATATAAATTCTTGTCTAGCAGGATCATTTCTCTTTACTTTCATACTGCTGGATTACTCTCCAGTCACTCCAATCCGTGATGTTTTCTGCCTATTTGACTAAAGTTTCTTGCGCTTAGGGAAAGCCCATTGCGCACGTTTTACCTGTTTTAATATTCCTGCCACTCTTTGAACTTCAGTTTAGGATACTCAGATTTGAACTCTGGAGAAGTTGGCATGAGATGCTATCTCCTCTGTGATATATCTTTCATAGCAGTTAATGGCATGGGTTATATTTAGGTAGATAGAGGTGTATGGTGCAGTTTTACACAGCGACAGAGGGAGTGAGAAAAGTGAGAGAGAAACACAAATAATGAAAAACATACAACATCCAATATTTCGGCGTGAGGTTTTTTCAAGGATTGCATAAAAAACAAACACAGCATAAAATAAGAAAAATGAAAATAAAAAACTTAGCTTTGTGGCATTCCTCCTTGCACACAATACAACATAATGCGCCCTAAAGACAAGGCTGGGAGACCACAAAGGAAAACAAATTGAACCTATCGAATGTTAGCAGCGGTGAAAGGGAGAGAACAATACGGGTTTGTGGGGTGGGAGTGGGATGGCGGGGCGCATGAGAGAGATCAGGAGGCAATAAATACCTCTAGGTCGCTAGAGAAGAAGGTGGTTTGGGGAGGGGGGAGGAGTAGAGAAACTGGGAGATAACGTGAAACTGATGAATGCAAAACTGCAGCGAAACGCACAGGGCTAAGACAAGAAAGTAAATAGCAGAAAATAGGTGGAAATCTAAAAAGGTTTAAAGGAAGCTAACTATTTTATTAATTCCAGCTGAGTGGAGACAGCTGGCCTGGAAAATAAGGCACTGTTATAGATCCTTCCTAGAAATGTGTTACATAATATAATACGCCAAAAATTTAGAAGTATTGTACACACCTTGTGTGCAGATTTACATTTGAGGACAATGTCATAGTGATACTGAGTTTAGAAAACAGGAGAGTGCAAAATTTACATCTTTGATTATAGCATAATTTGTTTCGTGTTGTCGTGAATTAGGAAAACATTTCTCATTTAATATGCCACATTTGACTAAGAAGTTCTAAAAGACATAAAGTGTATTATAACCAGATGTACAAAGGATAGAAATAAAAGCACAAAAACAAATGATACCATATATTTTATGATACAGAAAGAAATAAAACGGCAAGTGAACTGGTCTTCATTCTACAAGAAACAAGAGCTTTCATGAGTTAAAAAAAAGTTTAGAATGCTTTCTCCTTTTGTTTTATTCCTATTTTGTAATATCAAACACATTCACCAAATTATAAAATGTAAAGTATGTATTCTTGATCTTTGTTTGAGTGTAATTCAGGACAAGCAAACTTGAATATTTTTTTAAGCCAAATACATCAAGGGGAAGTATTTGCAAATGAAAATGGGAAAACTGAAAAAAAAAAAAAAGAGAAACAAAGAAAAATGCAAGAGTTACGAGCCTTCCTAAATCCTGCCAGAAAATAGTTTTCACTGCCAGAAAAAATGTCGATAAAAACATCAGCTCAGTAGCAGCCAGGCCAGAATTGTAAACTGAGAATCTTGTTTATGAGAGCTGGTATATGCGTTGTTTGTATTGTATTTTATAGTTTGGAGTAAGTCAGTGAACTACAACAGTCTTTAACCAGTAAACTACAACAGTCTCTATACTACAATAGTCTCTAACCAGTATACCACAATAGCCTCTCACCTGTCCAGAAAAAATGGCCCAAGTTGTCTTGTTTTCCCACAAATGGCACCAGAGAATGAGATCACAGGCCACAGTCTGTAGTTACTTCAATCTGAGATTTGGGATTAGCAACATCAGAGTCAGTCTTTTGATACTTCAAGTTGTGATTAGACACTTAACACCACTAGAGCCAGTCATTTGCTGCCTTAAGCTGTGACTGATAACACCAGAATCAGGATTTAGTTACCTCAAGTTGTGATTGGCAACACTATGGTTAGCTTTTAGTTATCTCGAGTTGTGATTTGCAACATCAACGTTAGCTTTAATTACCTCAAACTGAGTTTGATAACAACAGAACCAGCCTTTATTTACATCAACCTGAGATTGGCAACATTAGGGCCAGCTTGTGTTTACCTCAAGCTGAGATTGGAACACCAGGACCGCTTCAGTTACTTTAAGCTGAGATTGACACTACAACCAGCCTTTAGTTACCTCAAACTGAGATTGACACCACAACCAGCCTTTAGTTACCTCAAACTGAGGTTGACACCACAATCAGCCTTTAGTTATCTCAAACTGAGATTGACACCACAAACACCCTTTAGTTACCTCAAACTGAGATTGACACCACAACCAGCCTTTAGTTACCTCAAACTGAGATTGACACCACAACCATTCTTTTGTTACTTCATACTGAGATTGACACTACAACCAGGCTTTAGTTACCTCAAACTGAGATTGACACCACAACCAGCCTTTAGTTACCTCAAACTGAGATTGACACCACAAACGCCCTTTAGTTACCTCAAACTGAGATTGACACTACAACCAGCCTTTAGTTACCCCATATTGACAACAACAGAGCCAACAACAAGATGGTTAGCACTGCAGTGTAAATGTGGAGCATTGATAGTCAGATTCACAGAATTTCAAAAAGAGCCACCATAAAACTACAACAAACAAGCTTTTTGACAAGAAAATCGAGACTGGGTGGCCATAAAACAGTATGGAGAGAAGCACTAGAAGCAGGGATTTATAACAGGGATCATTGTAGATAAATGACGTTGGATTCTAAAGACCACGAGAAGTGGAGAATGGCTAAAAGCCATGGTAGGTTAAGGCTCATTCTCGTAACCAAAGGCCAGAAGACTTATGAAAATTTAATCAATTAAAAAAACGAACTTAAAAAATAAAATTATAGTCATTGCATATAATAGAGCTAGTTATTTTCTTTTTTTTTTCTTTTGGCATGTTATAATTCAGTCAGTCCTGTAAACAGTGATATATCAAACCTTAATAATTCATCCAGTCCTGCAAACAGTGATATATCAAACCTTAATAATTCATCCAGTCCTGCAAACAGTGATATATCAAACCTTAATAATTCATCCAGTCCTGCAAACAGTGATATATCAAACCTTAATAATTGTTATAACTGTAAATTTAACCAGAAACATAAACCTAGCAACTTTTTTTGTGCAGGGTTACATCAAGAACGTGCTATCACATTTGTTATCAGCCTTTTTTCTAGAAACAAGCCCATTCTCTTTCAGATGCTGCAAAACATTAACCAGGCATTTTTCCATTTATAGGGTTACACCATTAACATAATGTTACATATGTTCTCAACCTTTGTCTATAAACATATCCATTCAATATCAGATGTTGTAAAATATAAATCTAGCGTCTTTTTTGTTTTGCAGACTTAATATCAGGAGCATACTGTGTCATCTGACTTTAACCTTTTTCTAGAAAGAAATCCATTCTTCATCAGATGTTGCAGAACATAATCCTGATATTTTTCTGTTTTCAGGTTTACATCATTAAAACAAAATATCACATTTGATCTCAGCCTTTTTTCCAGACTGAAAACCACCTTTTAAATGGGTACAAATGATGAATACCAAATTTAGCTTCATCTCAGCTCTCCTGATTCACACAACCACCACCATAACTATGTTATGTATGACGTGGTACACAGATAACTGGGCACCTACTGTGTACAGTGGCTTGTGCTTATCTCTAACACAGAGGACAGTGGTTCACAACTGACTGGGGGCACTCCAATCATCCAGCTGTAGAACTGTGTACGTGGCTGCTTTGGGAGCATAATCTTGACCATATCACTCTCTGGGTACTATCTTATCGAGGAAAATTATCAGGGTACTAACATCATATCCCAAGCACCTCTGTAGTATGATACCTTTTTTTTTTTTTTTACTACCAATAACTGTAGTCCATTATTTTTATTCTTATAAATATATGTTAATGATAAAGTAATAAATTTATTAGATAATATGTTGACTATATTGGCCTGCATGAAGGATCGGATACTTTGGAGAAGCATAATAGCCAACGCCAGTCGGCATGGCACATGATGCTGATGATGATGTTGACTGTATAGGGGAAAAATGTGTATATTGAGAGTACTTTGGCTAGTGGTGGGTTCACTATCATCATCAAGATATTTGGTGACTTCTATTTTATCCAACAATAGGTAATACAGTAAAATATACTTTCTCTTATACTGTTTCCATGTCTCACAAATACCATAGGCTAGTTGTTGTGAGGGCCACAGATATTCCATTGTATTTTTTTTTTTTTAGATGTCCGTGATGTTTTCGACCTCTTTGACTTCTGGGACGGCAGAGATGGTCTGATTGATGCTGTCAAGGTGGGTGACTTACTTCGATGTGTGGAGCTGAACCCAACCCTTGCTCTCATCAAATCTTGGGGTGGCACAGACAGACCAGGTATGTGTCAGCTGTAAACAATAGAAAGTGAGAAGTGATCAATTTTAATATAAAATTTAATTGCAGATTTTAAGAAGTTAAGAAATTTACAAACGTGGATAGCTGAATAGATGAGAGGATGGACTGATGAATGAATAGATGGATCAGAGCATGGGTAGTTTAGTGAAAATATGGTTAAAGTAATGGGCCAATTATTGTTTAGATGGATACATACATGAATGGATAGCTGATTGGTAGATTATTGATATGTAAATGATTTACTAAAAGATATGAAATTACAGATGGCCATTGGTTTTATTTGTATAAAAAAAATGGTATATACACTGATATTTTCCCAATGATATTTTGGGGAACACGGTGTTAAGCCCTCCCAACACTAAGCTCATTTTATAATAAATTGTTTGATTCTAATTTTATGCATCTATAAGGTGAAAAACAGTACTCATATGAAGAGTTCCTGGCAATCTACAAACAGACAAAGAATGTTAAGGAATGGGGCACATTCAGGGATTTTGAGGAGGCTTTCAAATCTTTCGACAGGGAGGGTCAGGGGTACATCAGTGCTGCAGAGATGAGGCATCTTCTAACAGCCATGGGTAAGCTACAGGGTCACAGCAATCTCTCATTGCTTCCTTATTTCACCTCATATCCTTTACTCATGAATTTGTATAATAAGTTATGAAAAGAAACCCCCCAAAAAATTATCTAGCAGTCTAATTTACAGCTGTGATAAATTAATAATTTCGTTAGCTGAATCTTTGATTTTGAAATAAACTGATCGAATAAAAGATAAATCAGAACTGAACTTGAGCAAATAACGTGGGCAGGCTTGATTGAAACATCATTGTCATCTTGTGCTGTCTTCAGAACGAAAGTTGGCGGTATTGAGTCTCCAGTTTTCTCACTCCCTTGTGTTGGTGGTACACTCAGGCTGTGTCCAGTCTGCTTTGTATGTTAACTTCCCATCTACCTCTCTGTTCACCTCTGCTGATTGAGTAATTGAGTTATTTGTTTAAAAAAAATCTGATCTCATAAGAAGCAGTTAAAGGGGAACTATCTGCTTTTTAAAAAAAAATTACTGTGTTTGTCAAATTATGTATGTAAAGATAACTTTTTAACAAGCTTTGAGCTGTATATGTTCCTAATGTTTCTATAACTGATGAACATTATTCAAATTTCTACCTGTATTTTTTTTAATAATAAGATAATGTCTGCTGTCATATTTAGATTCTACTTTGAGACTTTATTTAAGAATTGTACAGTGATTTACTACATGCTCTTAAATCAAATTTTGAGTAGCAAAAATTGACAGATGTATGAGGTTCAGTTTTACAAAGTTACTGACATATGTATATTTAGAACTTACAGTAATTTTTCTCATTGTGAGCATAAGAGTTTTTTTTCATTTAAAATATTTTAATCATGGTTGTTGTGAGCTCTGTGACCTTGTACTTAACTGAATGTTTGTAAGTGAGTGAAAATTGTAATAATAAGAAGAAGGATGGAATATCTGACTGACCTGCAATCCCAGTTCTTTACCTTTAAAAGTAAAGTCGGTTCATTCATCTCTTGCACTGCTAGTTTTGCAGTAACCATCATTACATTAATGAAAGTTGGAATGTTTTCCATAATTTTCTTGGGTACTTCCTTTTATAAGAATAGTTTGTTTACATTTCTTTTTTTAAATAAAAGTTCCATTTCACTGTTAATTAACAGCAGATTTTTATTGTAACAAATTTTGTCATAGTTTGTTACAAGGATGTATAATGTTCATGGTTAATATGCTGTCATACTAAACCTTTCTTATAGATAAAGGCACAAATAATATAACTGGTATGCCAGTAACCCTCTTTGCTTTATTTGTTTATTCTTTCCTGCTTTGGTTTCCCCCAAATGTGATTCAGATGGGGGAGTCATTACTGATGCTTGGCGATCCTCTCTATCCTTTAGTTTTATGCTGATTTGTCACCCAGATGTGATTCTTATGGGGCGCTGTTTCTGATGCTTAATGTTACATTCTTATCTCTCATTCTTCATCTTTGTTCTAGAATTCTTTTATTGTTAATGATATGTTTATATGTGAGTAAATTTACCTGCTCTGACTGGCCAGGTGAGAGACTGACTGATGATCAGGTCGATGAGATTATCAAGCTGACTGATATCACAATCGACTTAGAGGGCAATGTGAAATATGAAGGTAATGTTATCACTAGAATAATATATGGTGTGAAGGTTATATTGTCAATAGAGCACTATGAAATGTTACCTTATTTACATACAACATGATTATGTAAATTTATTGTTATTGTTGGTGGTGTTGACTGTTGTTTTTTATCTTTTTTTTATAACTTATGCATATATGAATATCTCTTTTGGTTTCACTCAGTATTGATTCCACATGAGTGTCTAATTAAAATCTTGTCATAGGCCATGTGGACCCGTAATTATAGGCATTCTGCCCACATCTTTACAGTAGTGGGAGTCTGCATCTTGGGTTAGACATTTTCATTTGTCATTGGAGGCTGCAGGTTCAAATCCCATCAGAAATGGTAGGGATGTTTTATCACGAATCCTCTAGCATTAAATTCCCCTGGTCTCGAGACAGTGAGACTGATTGCATTGTTCCATATGTTGAAAGTTCCTTGGTGACTCGTCAGTCATTTGCATGTCCCTGCTCTCCTGTAGGCCTCTCAGTTGTAAGCAAGATGCCCTGCTGCTGATGCATCCATTTGCAGATTATCAACGATGTTTTGCAGCCATCTTTGCTTTTGTCTTTCTCTCTGTCTTTTCTCATTATGTACCCTTCCAAGACGGTCTTCTCTAAATTATCATGATGTTTAATGTGTCCAAAATATTTAAGTTTTCTCTCTTTAATCCTCTTAACTAGTCAGTCTTCTTCAATATTAAGTTCTTGTAGTATGGATATATTTGTTCTTTTTTGTGCCCATGATATTTGAAGAACTCTTCTGTAGCATTTACATTCAAAGGCATTTATGTGTTTCTCACCTGTTTTGTTAAGAATATTGCAAAAAATAAAAAAGTAGACTAGATGGCCAGTACCTGAGGAAAAATTCTAGGAAGTTTACCATGGAAATGAGTGCATGGAGAATGAAACCGTTTATGAGGAAACTGACAAACAGCTGTGCCAGTCTGTCCTTGATGAGCAGTTTGTGTCACATTCTGTACACTTGAAAAATCTGGTAGTTTTAGCCATATGATTCTCTTGCCGCTGAATAACATGGGTCTTATGTCATCTGCAGGATTCTCTTGGTTTCTCTCTCCTTCTCTTCCTGTCTCTCTCTCTCTCTGTTTTTCACATCATCCAGCACTCCAAGCCCTTAATACTCATTGCTGTAGATTACACTCTGCTTTTATTAATCCCTGTTCCTGACTTTCTGTCTTCAGTCTCCAGTTGTTTATTCAAAGTTCTCTTGTACCCATGTTGTTTTACACATTTCAAAGCAACTTTCAGTACCCAGTACCAATGCTAGTAGCTCCCAGTTCTCATTTACATACATCTTCCCCGGAGTTCTGTGATCAAAACCAAGATAGACTCGGAAAATAAATAGTTATATAATAAAAATGATACCATAATTCTGAGAGCTTTCAGATTAGAAGCAGTACTTCATCGTCATAATGCAGTTACCAGTATATTAGTATTTTTTATTAGATGTTGAACCCCCGCCCTTCCATGCCTCAAGGCTTAAACCAGCTCAGCATAATAGATATTTCACCACCACCATTTGGAATAGTGGATGGATTAAATTACTTTAAATCACATTAGTGAACTAGGTCAAGAATAATACATTGAC
This sequence comes from Achatina immaculata, assembly GCA_009760885.1. Taxonomy (NCBI): domain Eukaryota; kingdom Metazoa; phylum Mollusca; class Gastropoda; order Stylommatophora; family Achatinidae; genus Lissachatina; species Lissachatina immaculata. Next base: position 5,537,862 of record CM019694.1, read on the forward strand.
TCAATCATTTATGATGAAGTTTTAGAAGGACAAGCTGTACAATGAGAACAGGAAAAACTTTTGTAGAATTGTACTTGATTTTACTTGTTCTAAAGACTATGCCTGTGAGACCTGGAGACTTAACAAAACAACTGAGAAACACATAAATGCCTTTGAATGTAAATGCTACAGAAGAGTTCTTCAAATATCATGGACATAAAAAAAAAAAAGATCAAATATATCCATACTACAAGAACTTAATACTGAAGAAGGCTGGCTAGTAAAGAGGATTAAACAGAGAAAACTTAATATTTTGGGCACATTAAACATCATGATAATCTAGAGAAGACCATCTTGGAAGGGTACATAATGGAAAAAAGAAAGAGAGGAAGACCAAGGCGAAGATGGCTGCAAGACATCATTGAGGATCTGCAAATGGATGCATCAGCAGCAGGCCATTTTGCTCACAGCCGAGAGGCCTATAGAAGTGCTGTTAGGGAGGCAAAGTTCTGTAAGGGATATGCAAATGAATAAATGAAAGACTACGGAGTTGCTGTAACAGTAACTAGTGGCATCATTTTCCAATTGCTTTTTTTGTGATTTTATTTCAGACTTTATCAACAAAGTTATGATGGGCCCACGACAATAGAATTTCAGATACAAGGTCAATGAAGCAGAGGCTAACAGGACAAGATGCAATAGATTTGTTATATAGCTGTGTTTACACTGGCATTTATTTACAAAGAAAAGAAATTTAGTTTGCCTTATTTTAAATTATGTAGTGTGCCTGCTCTTTGTTTTGTGTAATATTTATTCACTATTTTTAAGTCTAACAGTTTGACTTAATTGTGTAGGAAATGTAACTGGCTGCACACAAGTTAGGTGTAAGATGAGTTCAGTTTGTTTCAGTAAGTTTATGAAATTCATTAATTTCTTCATTTTATATATAAGGTGCTGAATCATGGTGTTTTCAACAGATATTTGAAACTGATTGTTATCAGGAAGGCTGAATCACTTAAAAAAAAAATTAAACTAGATTCACAGTGAAGATTCAGTTTTAGGTAATATTCAAAATCCAGTCCAGATAAATGTAATGAAATATCTTTATTTGCTTCTTAACAGAGTTCTTCAAGTTTGTTCTCTTTGATAAATAAATCAGTTTTTATCATGCAAAAGTTGTAATACATTTTTTAAAACAGTTTTATTTCAACTTCTTTCTCTTTTTAGTTTTTTTTTTTTAAAATTTAAATCAGTCACATAGAATCTTTATAAAACAATGATATTTAAGATGAAAATTCTTTGAATGCCATCCAAATTAGAATTATATAGTAAACAGAATTAAATATGATAAGAAGAGAATCACAGAAAAACACCTACCCTTATGTAGCTCATCTTATTGGCAAAAGACATAGTAAGGTACCTGACAAGAACATTATGACACAGTGAAATTTAAAAAAAAAAACCAAAAAAACATTTCTCACTTTCTTGTGGGCAACTGTAGGTTTCAGAAGACATCATGAATGGTTTGTTAAAGTATCTGCTCATACATATTGCAGTCACTTCATAGGCTTTTTGTCTTGTGCATAAATCATGTTCGTCCTTGTGATCAGAGTTTTGTGAAATACTGTTATCGTAAGTAATTCACTTTGTAAATATTATAACAGTTTATTTTATCACTTATTTAACATCATACACATTTTCTGAGCATAAGTTTAGCTTTAATCCTTCCCATTCTTATAACAGAAATTAGAAACTTGACAAACAGGAGAACTCAGGCACCAAGTGCCAAGATCTTATTAGATTAATTTCTGTTATTCATAAACATTAAGAAATATTTTTGAACACAGAAACTATAAACGAATGAAATACTAAAAACTAAACAAAGTGAAAATATTGAATTTAAAATAATGAAAGAAAGATATGAATTTAAAATAGTGAAATAAAATTGGAAAAATTGCATTTAAAATACTGAAAAAATGTTCTGGAAAAATTGAACTTAAGACATGTCATTCACTATCTAAAATGGATGGGAAGGGTTAATGCATCACAGAAATGTTATTGTGAATGAGGGAGAAATGGCAATTAAAAATTCACAATGTAATGTGAAAGAGAAAATTTGGAAAATGTTGTGTGAAACAATAAGGAGGCGGAGGAAAACTGTAAAAAGAAATCCCAATAACTATGTAATAGTGTGACCTGCATGAAATGAAATGGACAGAAAAATGATAACATTCACTAGACTCTGTTAAGTTCTTTCTTGCATTGACACATTATATGAGCTTCATTAATATTTTATATAAGTTTGTTAAGCAGCTTTCTGCCTATTTCACTCAACTCATAGTAGATCAAAATCCATACTCACTTTCTGTGGCGAGATCATGTCTTTTTGTTATATTGTTACCTACACACTCTTTTACTGTAAACATTCACAATGTTGGCTTTTGTAAAATGGGGACCATGGGTTTTTTTTTTTTACTGCCAAACTATTACTGAAGAGCTGTCTGTAGCTCAAATTTTCTGAACAAATGTCACCAAAGATATTTAAAAATGTGATATTTATTTATAAGTTATAAATTCTGCTAAAATATTGGATCTAGCTCGTACAGATTCTTTTAGTTAACTGTCATGGCATTTTGGCATATCACATCAGATGTATCAAATGTGGCTTTATGCATTTTTCTATAAAAGTGGTTTTTTTTTAATATAAATTCAACATGGATAGTTTTTCTGGATTTTTTTTTCCTCTAGTCACTTGACACTAAGAAATCGCAAATTAATAACTTTTTAAAATGCTTTAGAGCAAGATGATTTTATTTTCATAATATTATGCACATTTTTACAGTTTTCACAGGTTTTAGATATTTCTTTCTGTGCTGGCAAAGAATATGTCAAGTGATGCTGACAACAGATAACATGTTTCTGCACTTTCTGGATTCAGTTATTTTAGCGTAATTTATAAGAGGAAAATATTGATTAAATTGACCCTTACCCAACCTAAAATGTAACTCTTAGAACCAAGACCTTGACCTTCATCCAATCCTGAAACCCTTCCTGAAATTTTGTGTGGATCTCCTTTCTACCCAAAAAATGTGAAAACCATGTGAAACCTTCCTTTCCAGATTGTAATACCTTATTTCCATGTCATGAGTAAAAATAGTAAAAATATGTTTCCTGTTTGTTCTACAGAATAGAACAAAAAGGACTACACAAGCCATTGAACATACTTTTTTTACTGGCATGTAATGACAAAAAAACCTGAACCCAAGTTCCCATTTTTGTTCATCTTGTCCTGTTTGTTTCGTTGTGTGTGTGTGTTTCTATTTTTAATTTTGTGTCAGTCTTAACTAACTTCAACACCCACATTAGTATGCAGCTTCCTTCATGCTTCCCTTTTAAAGTGTGCTCCCATGTGTAATTTAGCTCTTGTATGCCTGAAGGAAGAATTGAGAAGTAAGTCAATTGCCTGTGAAGTAATTATACAAGATATGTATGCATATATAGAGCAGATATGTGTTGATATAGAGCAGATATAAGTAGTTTTCAAGGTGAGTTAAGTGAGAGAGTTATTAAAAATGTAAAAATTTTTTGTAATGTTTAAAATACTTCAGCCTAAAATGACAAAGAGTCACACAACAATAGAAGTGAACTGTCAACATTAACTATAAATTTAGAAAAATGAATCAGTTGTTCAGCCATATAAAACAAAAAAAAAAAAAGAAAATTGTGTACAGTTTAACAACAAAGTTCTCAGCAACTTCACAAGAGCATGCAAGGTTCTCCCATGTTAACTGGTCTTAGTTACCTTCACACCATTGTGTGTTTACCTATGTAGTGTGTTACATATCCTTGTGTTTCTTCACCCTTTTTTTCCCTAAAGTGTGCAGCCTGTAATTTAGCAACTTAGTTCCCTATTCAGATCATTTTACAAAATGTTCTGCTGAAATGTCAGTTTCAGTGATTATAATTGTAATTTAACAATTATAAAATGATCTGAATTTTAAAAAATCTTAATAATTTTGGAAATAAATTGGTGAAACTTTTTTTATTTGATACTGGAACAAATAAAAAATAAATAGATGTATTTGTGTATGCTTGTCTTTATGTCATGAAATCAGAATGTTTTCAGATTTTTACTTGTATGTTGAACTGTATGTGTTTGTGTGTGTATGTGCAGCTGCTTGTTGCTGGAGATAATGTGACAGGACAGTGTTTGTGTAAATTTTCACCAGTGATTCCTGTTTCTTGTTGGCAGTGTGAACAGAAGCAATGCAAGCATTTCTGAAGCTTATTTTGCAGACACCTTTATGGAAAGGCGAAGGCTGTGGTAGTAACATGCGCTTGCTAATGTAACTGGATGATGATCTTTGTATTGTCACTGCTGACTTCTTCACAGCAGACACCTTTATAGTGACCTGCAAAAGCTGTGGTAATAACATGTGTTTGCTAATGTAGCTGAATGATGATCTTTGCATTGTCACTGCCGACTTCTTGACAGCTGATATCTTTGGTGCTATATCATACTGGCACATTTTTTTGTGATAGGAGATGGTTTTGAAGCAGGCAATTAACAGCTGCTATAGGTTTTGCTAAGCATCATTGTGCTGAGCAGCTACTCATTATGACAACAGATAATAAATCACAAACTAATGGGCATCAAACAAGAATGGGAATGGTCATTGGCATTTTCATTCATTTTCAAAACAGACTGAGAAACAAGCCACACCTGTGACAAAATAATTATCAGGCAAATTCTTCAAAATGAAACTAATAGGATTGAAATTGAAATAAAAATGAAAATGATGGATGACAAGACTGATTCTGAAGAAGACCGCCTGAAGCCAGGTTTTAAGTATTGTATAGAATCTTTTCTTAAATGTTATCAAACTTTTGCTGTTTCTTTTCCATGACTTGTATCTGCTAATGCACTTAATTTTTCTGTTGCACCCTCCACAACCACCTCCCTCCTCTTCTCCTTGAGTTCAGAGTCTGATGCATATTCTCCTTCTTTCAGCTTATTCCTCGCTATACTCTTCAGTGCTGGTGCTATCAAAAAGTTTTCCATTTGGTGTGCATATTCTAATAGTTTTTTCCTGCAGGTAGTGACCCCCATTTCTTTCAATACTGTTTTCTGTATGGACCTCCTGTTACTTTAGTCTTCTTCTTCTTGTTCTTCGTTCGCTTCTACCACCAAGACTGCACCGTGATCCTCCTGAATTTACTCCTGTGGTCCACGATAGGTCTCGTAGTCCCCGAAAGGAGCACACGAGATCCAATAGAGGACCACAAGAGGTTCAGAGTATCGCAGGCTTGAACCTGTGTTCTTGGTGGGTCTCAGAAGCGGGAATGCATGACACCGTGGTTTTCATTGCACCAGTTTAATCTAGAGTTGGACTTTCTCACTGGAAAATCTTGACGTGTCTTGGAATAACCACGTATCCCCGCTGGGTGAGAGGCGGTTGCCCATCCAGTCCAGCATTGGACTTTCTCACTGCAAAACCTCAATGTGATTAGGATATGCATACATCCCCGCCGGGTGAGAGGTGGTTGCCTATCTAGACTGCCCTGGTCCAGTGTCTCCGACATCAGCATTTTGTGGTTGTGGCCGCTACTCTTTCTAGTTGTGACCAGGATGGAGCTTTTGTCCAGGAGGACGAATCCTCGCCAATAGTAAGTTTAACCCCTCGGTTGAGCCGGTTTAGGCATATTATCCCAGTATAGGCGTGTTTAGCACGTGACCAACCTCTAGACGGAAGTACCGTGACATGAGTAGCCATCAAGTTTCACCCTTGGTTTAAGCCAGTTTAGGTATATTTCACCAGTATGGATGTATATATTGGATGTGGCCGGCTTCCAGAACAGAGGTGCCGTGGTATGAGTAGCTCTCACTGCGAGGCCACTGGACATACCGACTAAACTTCACTTTATCCTTTCCTTCACCTTTTCACTTCGGCGCCGCACGGCAACCATAATTTCTTTATCGCATTTTCTTCATTGGCCGGGAGGAGTTTCACTCCACGCGCGACATCAGAAGAATCTCGCCATCAATGTCTTAACCTATGGGTTAAGCCGGTTCAGGCAATTCACCCGATATGAGTGCACATAGGATGTAGCCGACCTCTAGACCTGAGGTGCTGTGATTTGAGCAGTCCTGACCACGAGACTACTGTTTATTTCACTTAATCCTTTCTTTCACCTTTTCCACAGTGGCGGCGCGTGGCAACCTCATTCGCACCTTTCTTCACTGGCCAGGAGGAGCCCCACTCCATGCATGGCAGCTGAAGAATATCGCTAGCAGCGGTAGATGAACTACCAAACATGAAGCATCTGGTTTTCAGGCACCAGATATTCGTCTTTGCCCCATCTCCTGTCAGTTTGAGCAGTTCTGCCATGAGAAGGCCAGGAGCTGGACTTGACTCAAAGGCTATTTGAGACACACGCCTTGGAGACATCTAATTGGAGTGGAGAGCGTATCCCCTACCCCACCTCCGGCTATAACAGTCCTTAGAACTCCTGTTACTTTAGAAAAATATATTTTACATCTTTTGAATGTAAAAGTAAGGTAAAATTCCTGTTTCCATGCATCTGAGGCATATTGGGGGTACTGTGTTAGGCCCATATTTACATGAGCTTAATCACATGAAAGTGTGATGTGGTCAATATCACAACTTTTAATCAGTATCTTTTAAATGTTGCATCCATAAATTGACTCCTTCTAAGGAAATCTGTTGTAAATCATTTTATCTGAATGACAAACGTGAGCCAAACCTTAAGGACATCCTCGTCCACAGCCACTTGAAGCAGAGCCTTACATATGTTGGCACCAGAAAATGTAACCGCCCCCGCTGCGTTATCTGCCCCGTAGTTTGGGAAACAAAAACAATAACCTTTCCCAAAACTATCCTCACTCTTCATGAGGGATTCACATGCAAGTCCCGAAATGTGATATATGTCATCGTTTGCAAAAGATGCAGGATAACATATATCGGTGAGACTGGCCTCAGATTAGGGGACCGCATGCAAAAACATCTGTACGACATCGCCCAGCATGCTTCGAAACCAGTCCCAAATCATTTCAATGGCCCCAACCACAGAGGCAAATCTGATTTTCTGGTAACAGCCATTAAACAATGTCATGCAGATGACACAAGCCACCTGGCACTTGAGAACTGCTGCATTCAAAATTATGGGACGCTGGAACCAGGTGCAAAGGAATGTGACGACCACCGGACTATCAGCCTCTCATGTCACATAACGAAGCTACTTCTGAGAATAATTATGAGAAGAACAAGGAAAAATATAAAAATGGAAATAGCAGATGAACAATTTGGATTTGTTGAAGGAAAGGGAACACACAATGCCATTTATGCTTTATGAACACTAACAGAAAGAGCTTTAGAAGTACAGAAAGATCTCTACTTCATTGATTACACCAAGGCATTTGACAAGGTGAAACATAATGAAATTATTAAAATGCTTGAAGACATCAATATAGATGGCAAAGACCTGAGGATTGTAAAACATCTATACTGGCAGCAAGAAACAGCAGTTCGAGTTGAAAATAGAATTGGAAAATATCAACCTATAAAACAAGGGGCGCGACACGGATGTGTACTATCTCCAGACCTTTTTTCTTTGTATAGCGAGAATATTCTAAGAACAATCATCACAGAACCAGGTATAAAAATTGGAGGATACAATATTAACAACCTTCGGTATGCTGACGACACAGTACTGATAGCTGAGAAGCAACAAGACCTGCAAAATCTCTTGGATAAAGTCGCCAAAGAAAGTGAACAGAAAGGCCTTACTTTGAACATCAAAAAGACAGAGACTATGGTTATATCTAAGAAACAGAATCCACCAGCATGCAGTATTACATTAAACGGAACTATTCTAAAGCAGGTGCAGAAATTCAAATACCTAGGAGCAGTAATAACTTCAGATGGGAAATGCAGAACAGAAATTAGGAACAGAATAGGCCAAGCAAAGACTGCATTTCAGAGAATGAGAAACATATTAGCTAACACATCTTTATCAATGAATGTTAGAAAACGAGTCCTAAAATGCTATATTGAACCTATCTTGTTATATGGAAGTGAATCATGGACAATAGGCAAGTCTGCACAAAAATCATTGGAAGCAGCAGAAATGTGGTTTATTAGAAGAATGTTGCGAATCCTCTGGACAGCAAAAATAACTAATGAAGAATGTATGAGAAGAGCTGGAGAGACAAAAAACCTTGTCAAAAAAGATAAGAGAGAGACAATGTACTTTCATAGGACATGCAATGAGAAGAGGGGGCATTGAAAATATTATAATAACAGGAAAAATAGAAGGAAGAAGATCAAGAGGAAGACCAAGAGAAATGATACTAGACAGTCTGACTGGATTGGGTGAGAGGAGATCACCAACTGAACTGATGGCCTGCATGAAGGATCGGATACTCTGGAGAAGCATAATAGCCAACGCCAGTCGGCACGGCACATGATGATGATGGAACCACATGGGTTAAACTCGCTGTTTAGTTACACGTAACATCATCTTCTTCAATCATTATAGTACCTCTCCACTAAATCCACCCCTTCTTACTTTTCAAACTTCTTCACAGCATCACTCTGCAACCCTGCCATTTTCTCTGCAACCCCTCTTCTCTGCAACCCCTCTTCCCCAATCATCTGTTTCAATTTCTCCTAGCTAGGTCGGTATTGCGTCACTCTCTCTCCCCTCCCCGGTTCCCCATCCACCACTCCCAGTTACAACCCACTGACCACATGTCACAGGTCTCTATTTAAACAGTCTCCACGTCCCACTAGATCCATTCCTGACACACACCGCCGGACAATCCACACCTTGCAATTTACAGCTAAGTACTCTTTTAAAAAATTTTTTTTTTTTTTTTTAGTATTCATGTGAATCTATACTTTATCTCCTCTCTCTATTTCTTCATCCTGTATGTTTTTGTATGATTAAGGCTCATGCCGAAACATCACAACTTTGTAATCGTTAAGTAATAAAGCTGCTCCTACTTTTTTCCTATTTTATACATTTGTCTGAATGGTGTTCTACTGGGAGTCCATGAAGGATGATATGGAAGCCTTATAGCAAGTGTAGATTATGTGGAAAATTAGAAGTGCATGAACTGACCAAGGAGCTTATCGGTGTCATAGCAAAATTATCTTTCACCCTTGGTTTCAGTGACTTGAAAAGTTTAAAACTACTGAGGATCCATGAAGGGTCATATGGGAGTCTTCATTAAAAAAAAGTCTACATTATGGGGAATACCAGAAATTTATGAAGATTTAAAATTTAATACAAAAGTGACTGAAGAGTGTTGCAAAGCCAGAGCAATTAATCATTGGCTTCTGGGATCAATGACTAGAAAAATGTTGAAAATCACAAATCTTAATACTGTAGTTGAAAAGTGTGTATCAGTCAGTCATTTGCATGTCATTTGTGGAACTTTGCCTCCCTAACAGCTCTCCTGTAGGCCTCTTGGTTGTAAGCAAGATGGCCTGCTGCTGATGTGTCCATTTGCAGATCATCAACGATGAAAAGTGTATAACAAAATGTAAAATTTTTCAAAGTTGTCAGCAGACAAAGAAGTAACAACATGTGAATTATAATAGTGCAGACATCAAATAAACAACTGGTAGACTCTCATTACAGTAGTAAAACAAACAAAATATAAGTACATCCAGGTTATGCCACTCATGTGGAGTAAACGTTGAAATAATCAAAAAAGAAATGGCCACATTGTCCTTGTCCACATAACTTGTCTGTGTAAGATTTTCAATACTTTTCTGATTTAATATCATGCGTAAAAGGATCCACTCACTCAAATAAGACAAGAAGTGGTGCATTTATTTATAGCAAAATGGTGGTAGAACTGGATTGGTCATTGACAAGATCAAATCACTGTTCCTGGATCAATCATGTGTTGGCTATCTAGAGGAAAGAGAAAGAGGTTATTCAAAGACAATATAGTGAAGAACATTAAGCTGAGATGTTCAACATGCAACACAAATGGAGCACCACACACAGGCTTCTTTTATTTTGCTGCACTGCAAGATGCTACAACACATTCTCAACAGTGATTGCTTTGTTAGTCATCATCTGAGGGCACGGATGGATGTATACCACAGGAATCTGTAAACCACTGGAAGTTTATACAAGTATTTTGGCAATATTACAAGAAAAAAAAACTGTACTGAAAGTCATGCTGGACAGAAGAAAAAAAATTAGGGCAAAAAAGCATAAGAAGATGCTGCAAAACAGATGAGTTTTACTAGCCTCCTATCCCCTGGGAACAACTGTGTTAAGAACACACTTATCTTAACATAGTCTTTGTGAGACAGGGAACATAGATCTGATTGCTTAAAATCTCTTACCTACTTCTGTAGCCCAAAAACTTGTAGCAATTAACATTAATTATAGTGGCAGGATGTGGATGGATAGGGACATGGAGATCACTGGTAGGGATGAGAAAAATCTGATGTGAAACCAATGAATCCAGGACGTGATAGGCCTATGGGTCTGTACAACAATGGCTACCAGAATGAGGTGAACAAAACAGAGCCAGCAGACTACAGATTGCGGGGAATGGACATCACTGAAGCTCTCATCGGATTCCTCATCGCAAAGTTGGAGTGTCTCTGTGGAACTGTTTCAAAGCCATTGGGCCTGATGTGGAGAAGGTGCTTAAGTACAGCCACCAGAGGCTGGAAAACAAACATGCCAGCCTACACCACTGTCATTGTAGCAGTCCAAGCAAGACCATAGTCTGCCCTAGCAAGGAAAAGTGCTGTGTTGGAGGTACCCAGCCTGAAGGCACATCACAAAAATCAGGATACCTCGCATTACCGCTAAATGCACAAGAAGAGGAAGAAGACTGACCTCCCCGATTTCCAATTGTATAGACTTAATCAGTAAATCAAAAGAGTCATGAGAAGGTAATGCACTATGGGGTATTCACTTACCCCAAACCTTTAGCCCAGATGAAATGAGAACAGGTTAACACTGCCTGCAAACTAAGCAGAAGTATCTTACATCTTACATCCTTCCCATGCTGTTAAACGTCACATTGTATTTCGCCAAGTTTTCCTGTTTTCGGTGAGCTTTTCAATCCCATCAAGGGATTTTGTGCCTATTATTTTGGCCTTTCTTAATAATGTCCTCTTTAGAGTTTCATGTGGTCAACCTCTTTTTGTTTTCAAAAGAGACTAATTTGTTGTAATAGGTAGTTCTGTACTCCTGCAAACTAAGCAGAAGTACAAAATGTATAAACCAGAAAAAAAGTAGGAACAGCTTTATTACTTAACAGGTACAAAGTTGTGACGTTTCTGCTTGAGCTTTCATCATACAAACACAAATAGGACGAAGAATTAGAGAGAGGAGATAAAGTATAGATTCAGATGAATACTGTTTTAACAACATAAATAAATAAATAAAATGAAGAAAGCACTTAGCTTGAAACAACTGGAAACTTCTGAATTTCAATCAGAAATGTACCTGTTTCTATGTTCAAGACGAGTACATTCAGAAATGTGCACAAATGTGCATGGTGGAGTGTAGAGAATGTTGAAATAGAGTTTTGTGATGTGTGATATGTGGATTGTAACTAATGGTGGTGTTTGGGGAAACTATTGAGGGGAGAGAGATTGATACATTAGTAACCTATCTAGAAGAAGGTGAAATAAATGATTATGGTTGGAGCAGAGGGGTTGTAATGCAGTGATGTGAGGAGGTTCTGAACTATGTGTAACAAGTGAGAAGAGATTGGAGCTTAGTTGAGAGGGATTATGATTGTGCAGGAGGAGAATGTCATGTGTAGCTGAATAATGAGTTATGTGGTTCCAGCATTGAATAGTCCATAGTCTTGAATGTAGTTGTTCTCAAGTGCTAGGTGCTGGTGTCATCTTCATGACATTGATGGCTGTTACCAGAAAATATGATTTGCCTCTGTGGTGGGGCCACTGAAATGATTAGGGACTGGTTTTGAAGCATGCTGGGTGATATCATACAGATGTTTCTGCATGCGATCTCCTAGTCTGAGGCCAGTTTCATCAATACAAGTTATCCTACATCTTTTGCATTCGATGGCATATATTACATTACGTGACTTGTATGTGAATCCCTCATGAAGAGTGAGGATAATTTTAGGAAAGGTGATTGTTTTCATTTTCCAGATTACAGTGCAGGTAACACAGTGGGGGCGGTTACATTTTCTGGTGCCAACAAATGCAAGGTTCCGCTTTAAGTGACTGTGAATGAGAATGTCTTTAAGATTTGGCACATGCTTGTATGCTAATAGGGGTGGATCAGATAAGATGTTGCGGGTGTCAGGCTTGAGTTGGACTCACTCTTCTGTGTTCTGAAGCAGGCAAATATTAGTTTTGGGTTGTGCTAAGTATCATTTTACTGGGCAGTTTTTTTCATACATGATTCCATCAATGTTGGACATTCATAATAAATCACAGTAATAGCCAGTAGTGTTTGTGTTGCAAGGACTATTCTCTTTGTGCATACATCTTTAATTCTCAAATTTTCTGTCTTTTCTGGGCATCTACTTTGGTGAACGTTCTTTGCCTGTCATCTACTGTAAACATGAATTTAAAGTAAAAATGAAAAAAAGAAAAGATCATAGGTTTCACCTTCCAAATGTCATTTTATTAATCATTTCCATTTTTATATTTGTTTATTGCTACTTAAATCTATTAAATTAAACAATGAAATTAATTCAACAAGAACCTCTAGTACAGTTTTATCACTGCAGCAATGTGTGGTTAGAATACATTCTTGAAGCAATGGACTGGTTTCTTGTCTGATTTTTAACAATCTCTTGTCAGCCAATTTGAAAAAGAGCACCTGATACTTGTGTTAAGTATCAAAAGACAGCAAGTAGAGTGAAGACTACACATCTCATTTGGCTGAGATCTCAGAAAGTGAAGATCTCATTTCACACTCACTGACTTGAGTTGGAGGAGCTATGCCACTATCAACTCAGCCATTTCTATCAGCCAAACTAGTATATGCCACACTCAATCATTCCTTAGCATGTCCCTTAGGGAAATAAGTTCAACAATATATTCAGCAGCATTTCTAATAAAACTTCACCATCACAAACTACAGAATAATAACAACCACCACCACCACCACCCCCACAAAGAAAAAAGGCCACAGTTATTTGCTTGAAATACACATTTACAATACCTGGTCAATCATCTTTTAATAGTTCTAATAAGTTTAAAATGTATTTTACAAATCTTGAGTAACTCACCAATATTTCAAGTTTTACAGGTTATTTTCCAGCCAGTATGTCTTGCCTTCCTTGCCTTGTTTACCTCTATCTGGGGCATAGGCCTTCAACAATGGCTCTCCATTTACTTCAGTCCTGGGCTGTTTCTTCTATCTGTCTGCAGGTGTAGTTGATCTTCTTGATCTCTGCTTCAAGACTCCTTCACCTGGGATTTCTAGGTTTACAGCAGCTTAAAAGTATAAATTTTCAATTATGGAATAAAACTATATGACCACAGACTTTTACTTTTTGTTTTTCTTTCTTTTTTGACATCCATGAAATTAATTTTTATTAAAAATTTAACTGTGTAATTTTTTTTATTAATTCTTAAAATGGGATTCTGATGAGTGCTAATAATTATGTTTGCTCATTCTGTATGGTAACAATACTTCTAATCAAACTGTTCCTTTCATTTTCTAGTGCACTCTGGTCAGCAAAGTCAGATATTTTTAGTTCAAACTCCTTCTCTTTATTTTACCCTGAATTTTTCAGTTATTGGCATGTTTTCTAACTTGTCTTCTCATGAAATATACAGAGAATTTCATAATAAATTCCTGATTCATTTTAGCTCATTTCTGTTTTGTGACTTTTGGTATACATTGCAACTTTCTTTAAAAAAAATCACATCTCTATTGCTCCCAATTTCTGATTCATTTGTTTGTTTATTGTGAAGATTTCTCAAGTTTTGAGGAATATTGACTTTTGGTAGCGTTCTAATATTTTGTATATGAAAGAACATTATAAAATGTTAACATTAAAAAAAAAACACATTGGACTACTAATATAATAATTCAGCACAGTTTCAAATATTTATATATATGGCACTTCTAGCTTTCCTGTCAGAGGTTCTCAAACAGCAGAATTTGAAGGCATCAGATAGAAAACCATAATTAAATATGACTGCCCAGCTCAAGGTAAAGTAAATTAATAACATAATGGCGGTTATCAAGGCAACAAGAGTTCACAAATTATTTTGTGTCATACATAAATACTGGAATGTATTGGTATTTGGAGGTTAGATTCTCATTTGCAATGCAGAATTGTAACTAAAAATTATAACTGAATATATTTCTGCCTTGTTGGTTCCATTGTCAATTTTCACTCTATAACTTTGAAAAAAAAAAAAAATCACACACACACAAATACAAAGTAATTTTCAAAATACACTGAATTAATCAAAATATTTTACAATCCATTCTCCAGCTAATGTTTGCACTTTTTATAATATATATATATATATGTGACTGGTCACTGTGATCCTATTGAGCAATTTATAGTGACTTCTCGTACTGACATATTCATGTACTAGGAAGCAAATGAAACCAGCGGTCTGTGATTATGTGATTTCAAACGCTTGCTCGGAACTAACACAGCATAATGCAAAGTATTGGTCAAACTCTGCCCAATGTCACTGTCCAAGTTAAGGGTGATGAGCAAAGTATCTGTAGTACTGTGACATATGTGTGTTTCTGCCTTTTATTCTTGCATTCCAAGAACCCACAAGAAAATATACAATCAAAGATCACGGTATAGTTATGTTTTGTAATTTTGTTTGGTAGTCATGGACTACTTGTGGTACCCGGGATCTGCAAAGAATAGGACCACTGTACCCTACCATGTATGATTGTAAAAGGTGACTAAGGAGTGTTCGGCATAACCCTATCTGATTAAAAAAAACCCTCAGACTGCTACAGAAACAGAAGCAAGGGAAAAAACAAATGTAGGTGTTTTGCTTTGCTGTTTCATAGATAGAATCCAAAGATAATCTCTTGTTCTTCTCTGAAGAGTTGAGTAATACTTATCTGAAGATTCTCTTGTTTTTCTCTGAAGAGTTGAGCAAAACTTGTCTAAAGATGATCTCTTGTTCTTCACTGCAGAGCTGAGTAATACTTATGTCAAGACAATCTCTTGTTCTTCTCGCAGAGTTGAGTAATACTTGTCTAAAGATAATCTCTTGTTCTTCACTGCAGAGTTGAGTAATACTTATCTAAAGATGATATCTTGTCCTCTACTGAGATGAATAATACTTTCTAAACTTAGAAATGTTCTACAGAGTTTAAGAGTCTCCATACAGGCCATACAAGCCTTTCATGAGCACAGCCATTGTGCAATGTTTTGATCATCAAATATTTTTTTCGTAGTATCAAGCTGATCATACTTCCATATTTTTTCATGTATTGTCTCATTTGTCTAATTTTATGCCTGTGACAACTATAATGCACGCTCTTCAAACAATGAAATGATGTCATCAGATATCAATCATAATGATCTCTCCACAAAAACCGATCATCTCCCAGAAGTTCTGCTGTTTCCTTGTTGCATTCATCATAAAATTCACGCAAAGCAACCACTGTTTCTGGAAGGACTGTCCCAGTCTTATCCAAGGTCACATGTCTCCGAGTTTGATTAAGAATCTCTGCCATTTTGAATTCAGGTAAGAGCTCTGAAAGAGAAGAAGAAATCTTTATAATTTACATTCCTTCAATACTCATCATGAAAAAATACTGATATATATTGTGCAATATAACACTTTACATCATACTGTTTCTTGACATATACGTAATCTCATATATAATATAGTGTCTTTTTTCATGTATGTTTAACAGAAATATGTTTTGCATTCACCATCAATGATATTTAAGAGCTGCTGTTCAACTGATTCTACTCACACATGCAACTTCTCTTGCAGCTGTTGGTTGCATTTCCAACTATGCTTCAGAGTCCATCAAAGGCTTTGCGTAAGTTGGCACAACAGGAAGGTATCAGGCTTGCAATAGCACATAAAGCAGTCAGAGAAAATTTGAAACTCTTCCTATATAAAGTAATTACTGTCCAACAGTTGCTGCTGGCGGATCACAAACTCTATTACTGTGAATGGTTTACAAATTTCAATCAAATTAAAACTGCTGATATTCTTGATGTCACCTTTTTTTACAGATGAGGCTTGGTTTCACCTCTCAGGCTATGTTAACATGCAAAATACTCAAGTGTGATCATCAGAGAATCCTCATGATGTGCATGAAACACCCTTGCATGATCAGAAACTTGGAGTGTGGATTGCAATATCTTGATGGTGCATTGCTGGTCCTATATTCTTTGAAGAGACAGTCACCAGTGAATGTTATTGTTCAATACTTCATGATTTCATCAGCCTGCTTGAGAAAGACAAAGCTGCATACTCAGAGCTTCAACAAGATTTTTTTGCTAAAAATTCCATGAAACTTCTGAACGACATTTTTGGAAATTGTGTCATCTCTAAAAACTTATGACCTCCTCGCTCACCAGATCTAAATCCACCAGACTTTTATTTATGGGGAGCAGCAAAGTCTGAAGTTTATCAAAATGCTATGCACACAGAATGAATTAAAAACTGCAATAACTGTGTACATAAGAAACATTTCACAAGCAGATCTAAGAAAAGTGTTTGCCAACAAAATTAAAAGTGTTCAAGCACCAGGACATTACTTTCAACATTTTCTATACGATACAAGTCTGATGAGCTTGTATTATGTAACATTTTTTATCAGCATGCTTAACTGGCAACTCCAGTCTTGGCAGGTAGATGTGGCTAGATATCGCAGCTAAGAGACCACTACAATACCAGAATTGATACTAGGCTAGTGCATATGGACTCTGCGAATGCCTTGTATCACTACCCCTACTTTTTGCCATATTATTCAGCAGTAGCACCAGCAGTTGATGTTCAGGGACAGAAACACAGAAAAACTTGACCTGCATTAGAGGACAGTGATTGTAGAGAACAATCTCAGGAGGAAACATATGGAGCTGCAGTGTTTAATAAATTCTACCTGAATCACTGCGTTCATTATAACTGATAATATGCAACAGCTGCACCATGTGAAGTGAAAAGAATGCAATGGGAAGATTAGGCTAGATTGCTAGAGTGAGACACAATAGGCAAAATGAGAGTAGATTATTTTGAAAATATAGAAAGTTCTTGCACACAGTGAGTTAGAGTAAGACACTGATAAAAAAAAAACAGAATCAGCACAGTCATACTGAGAACTGAATAATGATAAAATACAGAATTTTCTCAGTTATTAATGAGAATTAAATAAGATAAAATACAGAATCTGCTTTGATATAATGAGAGTAAGATAATGATAAAATACAGAATCTGCTCTGATATAATGAGACTGGGATAATGAGAAAATACAGAGTTTGCTCAAATATTAATGAGAGTAGATTATTTATAAAAGACAGAATCTCCTACATGTTTCAGTTACAGGAGAGAGCTAGAAGGATGAGATAAAAGACAGAATCTCCTACATGTTTCAGTTACAGGAGAGAGCTAGAAGGATGAGATAAAAGACAGAATCTCCTACATGTTTCAGTTGTAGGAGAGAGCTAGTAGGATGAGGTGAAATACAAAAATGAGTGCTTGGAGCCTGAATCTTGGACTTTGGTCCAGAAAACAAACAAAAAAAGAATTTTTATTATAGCAGTAAAAATAATGGTGAAAAAAATCTTTGATATATTCATGAAACAAATACTGTGACAATCTGACTTTTGACTTTTACAAAACAACAAAAATTACAAACAAAAAGAAAGAGACAAGAAATGATGTGAGCAACAGGTGACAAAGATTAGGCTGGACAAATGTCACATGTGAAATTTATTAGAGAACAAGGACAGGAAAATGAGAATAGAGACTAAAATCTAAAGTCGAAATTAACTGTCAGATTACCAGTCAGCACCTATGATACATGAACAATTTATGCTACCATTTGTCACGGCTGCCATATTTTAACAGGAAATAACACAACGTTTATATTTAGTATTTATTATTGTTTATAGTGTTTATATAACTTATATAGGTTTTATATAAATAGGTTTTTTAACTTGTATACTGAAAATATAATGAGGAATGTTAGAGAAGGTGTAGACAAAGAGTATTATGATGCTATAACAATTGGAGGTTATGAAATACCAGAGATTAGATATGCTGATGACACAGTATTACTGTCCACAACACAAAAAGGAATGGAAAAACTAATTATGTCAGTCTGTAAGAACAGCAAAGAGCAAAATCTCTATCTTAATGGAAAGAAACTAAATTGATGACAACTGAAAAACAAATAAGGCAGCTGAAATATGTATCAATGAGGAAAAACTGGAAGAAGTACTTCAGAAAGTAAAACAACTAAAGAATCTGTGGAAAGGAACAGACAGAACTACAAAAATAAGATTTTTAAGGGCATGCATCTTTCCCATCACAACATATGCCTGTGAGACCTGGACACTTAATAAAGCAGCTGAGAAACACATAAATGCCTTTGAATGTAAATGCTACAGAAGAGTTCTTCAAATATCATGGACACAAAAAAGAACAAATATATCCATGCTACAAGAACTTAATACTGAAGAAGGTTGGCTAGTAAAGAGGATTAAAGAGAGAAAACTTAAATATTTTGGACACATTAAACGTCATGATAATCTAGAGAAAACTGTCTTGGAAGGGTACATAATGGAAAAAAGAAAGAGAGGAAGACCAAGGCGAAGATGGCTGCAAGTCACTGTTGATGATCTGCAAATGGATGCATCAGCAGCTGGCCATCATGTTCACAACTGAGAGGCCTATAGGAGTGCTGTTAGGGAGGCAAAATTCTGCAAGGGACAAGCAAATGAGTGAATGAATGAAAGTATATATTACACCTTACATCCTTCCCATGCCGTTAAACATCACATACGGCTCATATAGTTGTTTGCCAAGTTTTCTGATTTCTATCCTGATGATAGTGTTTATATAGTAATTTAAATTTGTAAAACTTCCAACTTTAGAGCCTAAACAGCATGAGTGCTGTTATTTTTCTTTTCATTTTTTGTTTGTTTTAAATTCATTTAAATGGCTTAGGCAAGTTTAAGAATAAAATGCAGATTAACAAACTTAGATAATTATCCTTAACTGAGGAACTTGGTTATATGAAACTGTATAAACTAGGAAAAAAGTAGGAAAAACTTCATTATTTAACAGTAACACACTTGTGACGTTTCAGCACGAGCCTTTGTCAAACAAAAACAAAAGGACGAAGAATCAGAGAGAGGAAACAAAGTACAGATTCACATTAATTTGATGTTAACAAAACAATTAAAAAAATGAAAAAATTTTTTAAAAATGGCAAATGACTTATCTCAGCTTCTGGAATAGCACAGAACCAAAATCACTTGTATGTCCTTGATAGGAGCACAAACAATAATCAATGGTTATGATGTAAACAGAGCATTCTTTCTGAAAAGGTGCAAAATTGTGCATAGTTGAGTGTAGAAAATGCTAAGAGACAAGGATGTGCACAGAAGGAGCAGAGAATTATTCCAAGAACTTGGATGAGTGGAGAGCCTCTATCCTTGGCCCCTATCCACCACCCCCAGTTAAAACCCACTGACCACATGTCACAGGTCTCTATTTAAACAGTCTCCACGTCCCACTAGATCCATTCCTGACACACACCGCTGGACAAGCCACACCTTGCAATTTACAGCTAAGTACTCTTTTAAAAAAAAATTTTTTTTTTTTTTTGTAGTATTCATGTGAATCTATACTTTATCTCCTCTCTCTATTTCTTTGTCCTGTATGTTTTTTATATGATTAAGGCTCATGCCAAAATGTCACAACTTTGTAATTGTTAAGTAATAAAGCTGCTCCTATTTTTTTCCTATTTTATACTATCCATGGCCTGTGCCATTAAGGGAGTGAAAGTCAATGATGATGATGATGATGATGATGATGATGATGGAAGGGAAGGGATGGTAATCCATTTAGGAGAAAGTGAAATGAATGATTATGGTTGTGGTAGAGGAATAATAATGTGATGATGTTTGAGGATACTAAACTATGTGCAACAAGTGAGAATGAGTAAGATTGTGGAAGATTATGTGTAGCTGAATAATGAGTTCAAACCATGTGGTTCCAATGTCCCAAAGTCCTGAATGTAGTGGTTCTCAAGTGCTAGGCAGCTTGTGTCATCTGCATGACACTGTTTGATGGCTGTTACCAGAAAATCAGATTTGCTTCTATGGTTGGGGCCATTGAAATGATTTGGGACTGGTTTCATGATTAGGGACTGGTTTCAAAGCATGTTGGGTGATTATATATAGATGTTTGTGTATCCAGTCCCCTAGTCTAAGGCTAGTTTCACCTATATAAGTTATCTTGCATCTGTTGTATATGATGACATATATTACATTGTGGGATTTGCATGTGAATCCCTCATGGAGAGGCAGGATAGTTTTAGGAAAGGTGATTATTTTTGTTTCCCAAACTACAGGGCAGGTAACACAGCTAGGGCAGTTACATTTTCTAGTTCCAAAATATGGAAGGTTTCGCTTTAAGTGCCTGTGGATGAGGATGTCCTTGAGATTTGGCTCATGCTTGTATGGTAATAGGGGTGGATCAGAGAAGATATCACAGGTGTCAGGGTCAAGTTGGATTATTGGCAGATGACAATAAAGAATTTTCTTAACCATCTGACCTTGTGGGTGGAAAGGTAGTACTAACTTAACTCTGTCAGATGGGGTAACAGGCTTTTTTCTAAATGCTTCCTTGCAGTTTATTAGTTGCATATATCTTTTTTTAAATTCTGGAAGTCTACCAGGGTAGGTTTCCCATAATTTAACTTCCAGACTTCCAGAATTCTATAAAAGATATATCGATGATGGCACTGGAGTCACCAGTATGCCACAGTACAAGT
Source organism: Achatina immaculata (assembly GCA_009760885.1). NCBI lineage: Eukaryota > Metazoa > Mollusca > Gastropoda > Stylommatophora > Achatinidae > Lissachatina > Lissachatina immaculata. Next base: position 5,558,844 of record CM019694.1, read on the forward strand.
TAAAAAAGTGTATTGAATTCACTAATTCACTTAATAGTAACATAAAATTCACTTATGAAATTTCTGACAGGTCTGTAAACGTTTTAGACATTAAAATATCTGTTGGCACAGACAGGCTTATTACCTCCATTTTTTACATGCCCATCGACAGCCACACCTATTTACTTTACACCTCCTTCTATCCTGAAGCATGTAAGAACTCCATTCCATACTCCCAACTACTCCGTCTACACCACATATGTCAGGATAACTCGGACTTTATTGATCAGTCCAACAATTTACTAGAATTTTTCTGTCATCTCAACTACCCAGAAAATGTCCTTCATGCAGCCTTCAACTGTATCCAACTAATAAACCGCAAGGAAGCATTTAGAAAAAAGGCTGTTACCCCATCTGACAGAGTTAAGTTAGTACTACCTTTCCACCCGCAAGGTCAGATGGTTAAGAAAATTCTTTATTGTCATCTGCCAATAATCCAACTTGACCCTGACACCTGTGATATCTTCTCTGATCCACCCCTATTACCATACAAGCATGAGCCAAATCTCAAGGACATCCTCATCCACAGCCACTTAAAGTGAAACCTTCCATATTTTGGAACTAGAAAATGTAACTGCCCTAGCTGTGTTACCTGCCCTGTAGTTTGGGAAACAAAAATAATCACCTTTCCTAAAACTATCCTGCCTCTCCATGAGGGATTCACATGCAAATCCCACAATGTAATATATGTCATCATATACAACAGATGCAAGATAACTTATATAGGTGAAACTAGCCTTAGACTAAGGGACTGGATACACAAACATCTATATATAATCACCCAACATGCTTTGAAACCAGTCCCTAATCATGAAACCAGTCCCAAATCATTTCAATGGCCCCAACCATAGAAGCAAATCTGATTTTCTGGTAACAGCCATCAAACAGTGTCATGCAGATGACACAAGCTGCCTAGCACTTGAGAACCACTACATTCAGGACTTTGGGACACTGGAACCACATGGTTTGAACTCATTATTCAGCTACACATAATCTTCCACAATCTTACTCATTCTCACTTGTTGCACATAGTTTAGTATCCTCAAACATCATCACATTATTATTCCTCTACCACAACCATAATCATTCATTTCACTTTCTCCTAAATGGATTACCATCCCTTCCCTTCCATCATCATCATCATCATCATTGTCTTTCACTCCCTTAAGGGCACAGGCCATGGATAGGGGCTCTCCACTCATCCAAGTTCTTGGGATAATTCTCTGCTCCATGCACAATTTTGCACCTTTTCAGAAAGAATGCTCTGCTTACATCATAATCATTGATTATTGTTTGTGCTCCTATCAAGGACATACAGGCGATTTTGGTTCTGTGCTATTCCAGAAGCTGAAATAAGTCATTTGCCATTTTTCTTTACTTTTTTCATTTTTTTAATTGTTTTGTTAACATTAAATTAATGTGAATCTGTACTTTGTCTCCTCTCTCTGATTCTTCATCCTGTTTGTTTTTGTTTGACAAAGGCTCATGCTGAAATGTCACAAGTGTGTTATCGTTAAATAATAAAGTTGTTCCTTCTTTTTTCCTATACATTTTGGTATCACAGCTTTACTGCAGTGATTTGTGTATAGTCGTATGCCTATACACTAATTATTGTGTGCTGCTTGGTTATATGAAGTACAACACCTCAAAAGCCTCTGTTATTAAACAATTTGCTCAAAAGAATTTTATTGATGCTGTATTTAGTAATAAGAAAAGCAGAGTTATTATAGACATAAATCAGCTGCAGAAATATGAAATGCATCAGCATTTTAGAAGAATGATAAAACTAAGAGAAAAGTAGGAACAGCTATATTAATGAAGGAGCACACAATAAAGCTGTTCCTCTTTTTTCCTTAAATAGTTGTAACATTTTGTTATTACAGCTTTATTGCAGTGGTTTCATGTACAAGGTATAATTATATATTTATTTTTAAATACTGGAACACTAATTGTTCATGTGTTACAGCATTTTCGTAGAGCAACACAAGCAGAAATAACTGTAATGATCAAACTACAAGATATTACACAGTTTTAGAACACTACTGCTCCATGGAGATAAGTGTAAAAAACTTACTTAAATCAAGAAACTTAAATACTCTGCCCAGTGTTTCAGCCATTTGATTCTGATACTCATCCATTCTTGTGATCAGGAAAGAACTCCGGGGAAACACATTAAACCACTCTTTCAGGAAAACAGAGTAGCACCCCAGATGTATACGAGCCTGTACAAGATATTTTCCTGAAGTTACTTAAACTTATAATTACATGTGAATTTTCAGAACTCATAAAGAGTTAATAAACTCATACAGAATACAGAGTTGTTTTGGAATAATAATATGCTATTTGTCTAGACACTGACTAATTATAAGATCATATTTATGTATGAGATTTGGCTTTTTTGTTTTGTCCTACTTTCATGATGTGCACATAAAAATACTTTTAATACATACAGTAAGAAATGTGTAGTATTTCTATCTTGCTGCCACTCAGTAGATACAAAAGAACTAGATCTGTAATATTTCTATCCTAGAACTATTATGTGGATAAAGTAAGAACTAGATTTGTAGTTTCTGCACCACTTTTTCATGTCTTGTCAGCTAAAAGTTCTGAGCAGCACTGAAGATCTTGGCCATCTTCCATATATTTTCAGTTTTGGAGTATAAAATATTCTTAACTTTGGGGTATTATGCCACAGTGTTTTGCCAGGAAATGACATGGCGGCTATTTTTATGTTTGTAATAGTTAAAAATTATAAGCTCTGGAGAAAACCATATAATTGTAGTTATTTTATTTTCCCATTTTTAAAAAGTCATGTTTTAAACAGTTCTTACTGGGCTAAGGATTAACAGTGTCTGTGGTCCTGAAGAAATTATTAAGTATTTTAAGCTATACACTTTTAATTTTCTTTTTCTTTCCACAATTTTTTGGCAGAATATAAAATGATCAAATATTTGCTGCATTTAATAATCTAACAATAATCTAATACAGTATGAAAATGGAATGTTTAGAGGGATTCCATGTACATAAATTACTCATATTTGTGAGGATCAGTCAAATAAAAAATAAACATTAGTGAAAAACACTGTTCCATAGAAATAAACATTACCGGTAAAGCATAGTACAACTCATTACTGAAATAGCAAATTCTCCTGGAGTGTTTTTTCAAGCAGGAATTCATCATTTCGATGGCCTGCAGACTGTGATTATGAAACTGTTCTGGATTTTTTCCATATTGAAGAAAAATATAGTCTGAATAGAGTCTGCAGGAAAAGATAAGAGCAAACACTTGGGATATTACCTTGTACTTGTCAATATAAATCATTTCAATATTTTATTTAGTACATAAAAACTGCATGCATGATGTGCATATATTTTATTTACACATAAAAGAAGCACTAAGTTATAAGAATTTAGTAAAATAGTTTTACAAGTATGACTGAAAAAAAATGACAGGTTAATTTTAAGAAAAAAAAAAAGAAAGTAAAAATTTCATAAACCTTTTTTTCTATTTTAAGAAATCATAATACTTAAGAAATATGTCTATCATCCATTTCATGACCTACAATAAGGATTAATATTTGTTTATCAAATACACTAAGTATCATCACACTAAAAGTAGCTTTAAATAGGAAATAAGACTGCTTGTCCTCATAATGAATGAATTATAAAGATTTTCTGCTTGTTTACCTTTCTACAGGCTCTCTGAACTGGATTATGAACTTCGGGATTTGTTCTCCATATATGTATTTTAAGAAGTGAGGGGTTAGGACCACAGGTTCTTTTCTGCCTTTATTCTGTGGTATTTTTGGCCATGACCTAAAGTCCCAATAATCCATTGGAGTAGCATCCCCTGAAATTAAAAATATAAACAGTGGAATGAATTATACAGTTTTGTTTTATCTTTATATACTAGAAGTAAATGTGACTGTGTTTGATGATATGGTGAGCAGACTCATCATCCTCATATTCAGTCATCTCCATAGAAGAGATTTGCTGCAATGACTCTCTAACTTGCTTTATTTCTTGCTTCCATGGTGCAACAAAGTTGAACTCTGTCCATCTCTTGATGTTGTCTATCCCTTTTTAATTCTGCCTTCCTCCCATTCATTTTCCTTCCAAGTTTCATTCTCACTACTGTATTATGCCTTTTGAACTGGCTGAAATATTTTAACTCTTTGGTTCTTTTTTTTCATTACTTCTCATTTCACTTTCAGTTGGTCAGTATTTTTTTCTCTCTAAAGAATTTAACCCTATTCTTCTCATTTCAATCCTCAGTTTTCTTTTCTGTTTTCTTATTTAATGCTTATGGTTTTACTGCATAGAGGAATATGGAGTATACAAAACATTAGCAACTCACATCTTCAGTAAATATCCTATATGTTTTGAAGTACATGTAATAACAGTTTTTAAATTCTGTTGAAAGAGCATTTAGCTTTTTATGTTGTTCTGTTAAGCAAACTATTGCTGATCAAAATCTTACCCTTATTCTGTCTGTTAGCAGAGATTATAGCAAGAAAAGGTCTTCTTCTTCTTCCTCCTCCTCTTCCATTCCTCTTCCGCTTCCTCTTCCTCTTCTTCTTCTTCTTCTTCTTCTTTCTTCTTCTTCTTCAAGTGCTAGAATATGGTAAATCTGGAGTTAAAGGTGCAAGAATATTACATGTGGATCTCACAACATCAGTGCTTGAAATGGTTCTTCATTTTCTTCAGAATTCAGCACTAGAAAGGGTTAATCTGGAGCCCAGTTACCAGGCTTTTTCTGCAGCTTTGCAGTGTCACTATAACATCTGCAGACATTGGGCACTACAGATATAAATTCAATGATAGAACTGATGCTTATAGTGACAATTATATTGCCTGGTTTCCAATATAAGAAGTCCACATATTTCTCCAGGCTTTCTCAGTGGTTTCATCCCTTCAGACATTTGACAACTATGAATTTAAAATCAATGATTTTGACTTTGATTTTTCCGATCCCAGGTTTACAAATTTTCACTCATTTTTTCCCTTGTGCCAGATAATGAAATGTATAGGTCCCCTTCAGCTGTTCTACATCTTTATACAGAGTGTCGGTGATTGAGAAGTTTGGTGGTATCATGAGGAGTTTGATGTGCCCTGTTGGCAACCTGAAGATTGTGCTTTGGTCTCTATGACATAAGCTGTTGATGTGATCTCTGGGGTTAGGCTTTGGCAGGTATGTATACAGGGATCTTCCAGTTGGATTACTAGTCCTGCTTGCAGTTGTGTATAATGTGTTTAGCTGTTCTCATGTTGGTGAGGATATGGGGCTGTGACTTGGTGGCTCCACTCTTTGCTAGTCTGTCAGCACATTCATTTCCTCTGATATCTATGTGCCCTGGTATCCACTGTAGGGTGGTCTTGATGTCATAGGAGGTGAGTTGGTTTATTGCACTGAGCAGGTCAGTTGTAATGTGATCAGCTGTTGGTATCCAATTTTCAAGGGCCTGTAGAGCAGACTGGGAGTCTGAGAAAATAACATGGTTTTTTGTTTTTTTTTTGGTGAGAGGCATTGTTTTTGTATTTGGTGGTGGTGGCTGCCAGGACTACTAATACTGCCTGCATCTCAGCATCATAATTGGAGCACTGAGATCCACAAGGAACAGAAATGTGGCTTGTTGTCTTGCCTAGAAACATTATGAGTACCCCATATCCTGCATTGTCTGTTTCTTGAATGCTGACCCATCAGTATATGTATGGATACAGTCCTTGGGGTAGGATTCTATGATCTCCAGTGCACACAGCTTTAGGGTGTTGGTATCTGATGATTTGTTCACTAATTTGTTCTTAAGTCTGGTGTTAGTTTGAGGAAGTGTGTAGTTTGTGTTTGGTGGGATGTCTGGTACTTTTGTAAGTTCTCTGTTTTCAGGGAGTTTGTGTCTTGTGTTTAACTGTTCTGCTATGTGGACTTTTTTAGTTTCAGTCTATTATTATGTTTCCATTTATCAATTACTATTCTGAAGATGCTCTGGGGGCATGCGTTTATATCTTTCTACTGCCTCAATCGTTGACTTTTCCCATCTTATATCTAATGGCTCTATGTTTGCATCAGTTTCACATGCAGCTCTGGGTGTTGATCTCATAGCCAACAAATGAAAGGAATGGCTTGGTTCTGGATTCTGTCTACTTGTACATGAGTGCTCTTTGATGCTGTGACTTGTAGGGGGAAGGTGTAATCTATTACAGATCTAACATATCTGATATACAGTTGTATGAGTATTGCTTTGTCAGCTCCCCAGGATGTACTTGCAAGTTGCTTGAGTAAGTTTAGTCTTATGGATGCTTTTTCTGCCAATTTATCCATGAACTTCTTAAAGTTAGATTTGATGTCTAGTTTCATGCCAGTGTATGTTGTATTTTTTTTCTTTCATGATTTGAGCACCATCAAGAGTTATTTTCAGTTCTGTCTTTGCTAATTTGTTGCTAAGAGTGAAGACTGTATATGTAGTTTTACTAACATTGATCTTCAACTTTCAGAAGTTGCAATAGGCTGATATGGTGAAGAGGGCTCTATTAAGTCTCTCAGCAGCCAGCTGCAGGTCTGTTCCGCTAGTCCATATGACAAGGTCATCGGCAAACATGGCTTTGATGTTCAATAGGTTGGGGAGGTCATTTATAAATATTAGGAACAAAGTGCAGCTAAGAGCAGAACCTTGTGGCAGACCTTCCTACAGGGTGCATTTGTTTGAGAGTCTGTTATTGACCTGAGTTTGTATGGTCCTGTTGGTTGGGTAGTTTTTAACCCATTGATACACTGATATATTTTTCCATGTATGCCCATGTTCTGCATAACATACGTATTTTTTACCAGATCTTGTTATATGCCTGCTGGAAGCCTACAAAGACTCTTTGTAAAAAACCATCTTTCATACTTTGAGTGAGGAGAAATAGCTGGTCTTCAGTTCTTGATCCTTTGCGGAAGCCTGCTGGAACTGGAAGTTATTGAGGGACCCCGAGGATTCCAACCACCAGTACAACCTATTGTTAAGCATTCAATCTGCTAGCTTACCAATGCTGGAAGTCGGTGAGAGTGGTCTAAAGCTTTTTAGGCAATCTTCGGGTTCCTTTTTTTTCAGGATAGGTCTAACTATGGCTGACTTCCAAGATTTTGCTAGTACTCCACTTTGCCAAGTCTTATTAATGAAGTTGAGCAATGTGGACTTTCCTAATGGGCCCAGATGAAGGATCATTTCATTTGATATTTTGTCTGGTCCTGGTACTTTTTTTAGCTGTAGCTTACCCATAGCACTCTGGAATTCATGGATAGTGAAGTTTTCCTCAGAAAGTGAAATGTTTTGCAAGCTAGATTTCTCTTTGCTTTTCCCAATGCCTTGTCAAGTACTTTCCTGCTGAAGGGTTTGCTGGTGGCAGTGAAGATTTTGTTAAAAGTACTGGCTTTGTCTGAGTCACTTGAGAGAGCTCGACCAGAGATTCACATTGGCTTAAGGTTAGTTAGTTTGTTTTTTCCTGACATGTTATCTAAGAGTTTCCAAGCTTTCTTTTCTTCAGTTCTGAGGTTGAGATTGCTGCATGTGCTTAACCACTTCTCTTTCTTTGCTTTTTTTTTTTTGTTTCAAGTATTACCTTAGCTGTTAGTTTATTGTTCTCTTTTCTGTTTTCTGGAGTAGGGTTTTTCTCTGCATTCTTCCTGGCTGCTTTTCTTTTTTATTTACTAAGTCTTCAAGAGATTTTGTCCAGAAAGGGTTATATTTATTTCTGCATCCTTCAGGGATTGTTTTGTAGGCTATTCCAAGTATGGCTTGGATTATGTTGGTGTAGGGTGTGTCAATGTCTGTGTTGCCATTTATTTTGTATAGGTTTTTTGTGTTCTGAATTTTCCCCTATATGTTCCAGTGAGGGTGTTTTTATGGTCTTTGGTTTCATGTGTGAGAGATTTATAGTTGGATAGGGAGTTGGTCACTTCCTATGTCATCAGGCACTCAGAGTACAATTGCTGTGGATGTCTGCTGAGACAATGGTGAGGTCAGGTCTATGTATGTATGTCTCAGTGGCTTTGTGGAGGAGTGTTGGTGGGGAAGAGGAGTCTTGTAATATTATCATGTTACTGGTGTTGCTTAGCTCTTCAATGTTGTTTCCCATAGGGTTTTGGTCTTTGTATCCTAGTGCTGGTAGATGTGCATTAAAATCTCCTGCAATGATAGTTTTCTACATGTCTGTGCTGTTTATGTTTATTTGAGTTTTAGAATTTGGGGGACAATAAACATTATACAGAGTGTACCATAGTCCATCATGGCATACTGTTATCTCTTGGATTTCATTCTCACTGCATTTTCTGTTTGTAACTTCTCCTTGGATGTCATTTCTCAAGAGTGTGGCAATACCCCTGTATTTGTCACATTCGTATTTGTACAAGGTGTATTTGTACTGAATGATCTTTTCCATATAGAAGGGTTTCTTGTATGATCGCAATATGGATGTTGAATTTTTCAGCTGTCTGCTTAATTCTGAGGCCTTTGGCCTAAGTCCAGAAATGTTGATTTGAAGAATGTTTAGTGAGCCCCCCCCCCCCCAATAGCTGATTTTTCTCTCAGGGTGCCGGGAGGCGAAGCATCTGGTGCCGAACTTTTACGAGGCGACGTCAGGGCTCTTGTGGTTTTCTTTTTGTTTCTGACATTTTCATATTGGGGTTTATGTCCTAAGTCTTTCTTTCATACCCTGGAGGCCTTTCAAGTGAGAAGCTGAGATCAGGCCCTGGGTGCAACATCGGCCTGCCCGACGCCTTTGAGACAGTTTCATAGAGACACTTTGACTTTGGGATGAAGGATCCTATGGGTGCTTCAACGATGTCCATTCCCCTCCGCCTGCAGTCTGCTGGCTGCTTTGTTTGCCTCATTCTGATAGCCATTGTTGCAGAGACTCATAAACTCGTCAGTTTCCATTAGATTTTCCTCATCCTCACAGGTGATCTATGTGTCCCCATCCATCCACCATCCCGACCAGCACAGCCTGGCCACAAGCCAAGGTCTCAGCTTCACCAGAGTGTGCAATGTCAAAAGCTGGAGGGCCTTCTATCCTAGGAGGGGGGAGGGCCTTCTATCCTAGGAGGGGGGAGGGCCTTCTATCCTAGGAGGGGGGAGGGCCTTTTATCCTAGGAGGGACGGCCTTCTATCCTAGGAAGGAGGGCCTTCTATCCTAGGAGGGGTATTTTGTGTTTGTCATTTTTCCCACAGGCGAGTGGGTTTTCTTAGCGTACATAGCATTTTGTCTCAGTTATCTGACACTCCTACAATAGACAAAAGGCTACTAGCAGATTTCTCAGTTTTATATTCCGTCATTCTTTTATAGAAAGTTCTGTTCCCTAAAAATCTGATGTTCCCTGTTTTACAAAGATTATGTTAAGATACGTGCGTTCATAACACAGTTGTTCCCATGGGAAAACCCAATGATAGGAACTTATAGCAACAACAATCTCCAGAATATGTTATACCTGTTATGATTTCCGTCATGTTGGTGGTTTCTATCATCTCTGCAGTTTCGTTGAAAAGGTCTATGTATTCTCTGAAAGTTGTTTTTTTCTCTAAAATCCTCTTATTATACAAACCTAATTCATGGGAAGAAAGAAAAAAAAAAAAGATAAATTTATTGTATGTCTGAAAATCCATGTAACTAGTTGTTACATTTAAAAACTGCAGCAAAGTTTGTTTGTTTGTTTGGTTTTGTTTTTTGAGACTATAAACAGGCCATTGACTTATTATCGGTTTTAAAGTAATGAGGTGGTTAAAGTATTCATTTTTCTTGTGGACTGTCTAATATGATTCAACTCTGGTCTTCCAATAAACCCAAACATGAAAATGGATACGTGACTCTTCTATGGTTCCATGAAGAAAAAAATGTGCCCGATCGTAATACTAACATCATTATTTTGATGTGTCGACAGGTCAAAGAGTGGCCACTTAGGTGAAGGTTCACATATCATTCTGGTGAAGTTAGATGGATTAAAAACAAATTAAACTTATGCAAGTCGTACAAGTGACAGTAGAACAGAGACGCCCATAAAAGACATTTTTTAAAAAAGCAGATACAGAGAACAGGAGACACAGAAAGGTCTAACAGTTTCTAAAGAACTTTATTTGTCCTCGTAGAACACATTGTTTTTAAGATGAACAAAACATATTTTCTTCGTGCAGTGATTCTGGGAGTGGCTAAATCGATGCTGCAGGGATTTTCGGACTGTAGTTGGCTGTAACGTCACTTCTACCATTCTTAATCTTTGAAATGGGCAATAGACAACATAAAAGTGTATCTTTTTCAGCAAGTGCAGTGCTCTGGTGCCCTTGTTTTAAAGGGCTGGAGGGGTTCCCATGTTGGTGGGGGAAAGGGGTCCTTACTTTGTGAAAAAAAGGAATGGCTAATCTATAAGCTAAATGGGGCATGGAGGGGGAGAAAATAGCTTTCCGCCACCTTGCAAACATGCAGGCCAAAATATCTTCTTTGATGGACCGTACAGATAACAGATGCAGCGCGCCCTTGTCTTCGTAGAATATAAACCCTTACTTACTACATACTCAGGGGCATATGAAGGAGGAGACCGGAGCGCTTATGGTCTGGAGTACAAGACATGGCTGCGGTAAAACTGGTTCTAGTAATAAAAATAGATGGAGGTGTATGGTTCTAGTAATGAAAGCAGATGGAGGTGTATGGTTCTAGTAATGAAAGTAGATAGAGGTGTATGGTTCTAGTAATAAAAATAGATGGAGGTGTATGGTTCAGTTTTATGAATAGGTAGAAAGAATGAGGAAAATGAGCAGAAACAAGAATGGCATAAAGCAAAATGATCACGTATAAAAAAATCCAGTATTTTGGCAAAAGCTTTTTTCAAAGATCAGAGACCAAAAAAGAACAGATAAAAACACGAAAAATAGATGACAAATATAGACAGCTTTTGTTCTGGACTACACAGGCTATAATCCTAAAAAAAAAACAACTAACTAATACATCACAGCCACCATCTCTGAGACAGTTACTACTAATCCTAAGTCGACAAGAAGTGCAGGCTAAAACACCAACAGCACAATATATTTTTAAAGAAAAGAAAGATAAAACAGTCCACTTTGTCTAGATTGTGAACCAGAAATGGTCGTATAATGAGTTAATAGAACAGCTGTGCCCCTGGGAAATTTGAAAAGAAGAAAAAGAAGGAATAAGAAGAAGAATAAGAAGAAGAATAAGAAGAAGAAGAAGAAGAAGAACAACAACAACAACAAGGTCTTCTCATAGTGGTACATGGTTCCTCAACTGCCTGGTGAACGAGAAATGTATCAAAAAGGCATTAACTGATCGTTATATATCATATCTACGCCCTTGATATTCAGTGCCGAGGACAGCCGTGTCGGGCCCCCAAAGATCAGTTACTATTGGGAAATTATCCAAACTGTCAGTGACTCTTGGAATGTTTTCTTGAACTGTGTCTCCAATAAGTCACTGCTGGCAAGATTCTTCAGCTGTCGTGCGTGGGTTGAAAGTCCTCCCGGCCAGTGAAGAAAAATGCGATTATGGTTGCCGCGCGGCGCCACGGTGGAAAAGGTGATGGAAAGGGTTAAGTGAAGCAGGCAGTAGTCTCGCGGTCAGGGCTAATCATATCACGGCACCTCTGCTCTAGAGGCCGGCCACGTCTTATATACGCCCATACTGGCTCAAATGCCTAAACCGGCTTAATCCAGGTGTTAAACTAAGACCCTGTTGGCGAGATTCTTCCGCTGCCGCGCGTGGGGTGAAATTCCTCCCGGCCAATGAAGAAAAATGCGATCAGGGTTGCCACGTGGTGCCGCTGTGAAAAAGGTGATGGAAATGATTAAATGACGTTTAATCGGTATGGCCAGTAGTCTCGCGGTGAGGGCTACTCATACCACGGAACCTCTGCTCTAGAAGCCGGCCACATCCTATATACACCCATACTGGGGCAATATGCCTAAACCGGCTTAACCCTGGGGTGTAACTTGATGGCTGCTCATATCAAGATACCTCCGCTCTAGAGCCGGTCACATCTTATATACACCCCTACTGGTATAATACGCCTAAACCGGCTTAACCCAGAGATGAAACTTACTAGTGGCGAGGATTCGTCCCCCCTCGACAAAATCTTCACCCTGGTCACTACCAAAAATTGCTGAAGTCGGAGACACTGGACTAGTGCAGTCTAGATAGGCAACAGACTCTCACCCGACGGGTTTTCAAGTTGAGGTTTTCCGATGAGAAAGTCCAACTCTAGACTAAACTGGTGCAACGAAAACCAATGTCACGCAATGCCACTTCTGTGACCCACCGAGAATATATATACCTTTCGAGGACCACAGGAGTAAATTCAGTAGGATCGCGTGGCGATCTTTGTAGTAGAAGCGTAAGAAGGAGAAGAAGAAGAAGAAGAAGTCTCTAATAAGAAAAGATTGGGGGGGGGGGGATGGAGAACATGGCTTCCGAGCTACCTTTAATAAAGGCCCAGTTACAGCTACAAATTCCCATTTTCTTTACTCCCCTCTCCCCCACCCCACCCCCAATCACCCACCATCACCGTGGTCGGACCTGCTGTCATCCTTTGTTACAATAACCATTTCTGTTCATAGCAGCAAAAAACCGATCGATTCCACATTATTACCGTACAAATAACACGATACATCAAGAGCAATAGAAGACACAGGATTTGGCACGACAATAAAATGATAAAGATAATTTTTACGAATCTATCTCGTATTTAAAGCCACATCAACTCACCATATCTGAACCATGGCCAAAAGTTTGTTTCTTTGTCCAAATAACCACGATTTCTCATCACGTGAGGATGTTTAACAATGCGACTATGGATATCCGTAGAGCCACTTTTGTCTGTTCCGATGATGTAAAAGTATGGCAAACAGCTTAATGTCCTGGTGTTGTTTCTGTCATAGTCGTAAAAACATGGATTCTTTAAGCCCGGTTCAAATTTGGGTAGAATCTGGAGAAGATTTATGCATTTTCGAGTAATTTATTTACAGAGTAGGCAATGTTTACGCCTGTACTATTACAAATTCTTCATTAACAACTGTTTCTGATAAGTAATAAATAGCAGCTTCACAAATAAGCATACACAATCAAGCTACATGGATAATAAGGAATAGTACCTACATGCGTGTTATGTCCTAGACAAAAATAAGCAGATCTACACCACTTAATTTATTCATGACAGGAATTCTCAAACAGTGGAGAATTCTTACCCCCCCCCCCCCCACCCCCGGGTTTTAGGATCTGAGGAAAGGAACTTGGACCACAGACTGGCAGACTGAAACTGTCGGAATAATATATGCATATTATATGAAATGCATTTTTTGAGATGGAGGAAAGGGTGCATGAGGCAAAAAATCTTGACAACTACTGTTTTTTGGAATTCTATAGTCTATTTTCTAAGCCTTCTTGTTACTGAATTTTATTTGCTCCCATCATTTTGGAAGTGGAGAAAAAAAAAAAAAGCTTAGGCGTACTACACGTAAAGTTCAGGTAGGACTTTTTTTTCTTTCTGGCGTATAAAGACTTAACTCTCTCTGTCTGTCTGTCTGTCTGTCTGTCTCTCTCTCTCTCTCTCTCTCTCTCTCTCTCTCTCTCTATATATATATATATATATATATATATATATATATATAGTAAGAGTCAGTTACAAACAGTTATTCCACATATTAAAAAAGAGTATCAATGCACAATATGGGAATATACTTTCACAGCTACATTAATTAAAAAAAACACGTCTAAATCTCTTTTTCGTGAATAAGATGATTCCGCTGAGTTATCTGCATACTCTTTCATTCACCATTTGTGCCCAAAGAGAAAATCCAGGGGTATATAATAAAAGTGATGCCAGTTTCTCCATTTTTACGCTGTTTTTTTTTTTTATGGTCATGAGAAGTTTTCCCAAAATTGTCCAAGTTTTGATTCCACAAAGAAAAAAAAAGCAGTGGCAGTCAGCGACCTATAGCATGTGTAAGGGTAAGCGAGCCATGGCCAGCCAAGACCCTATTCTACCTCCTAGTGGTGTCCCTGGAAACAGACAGAAGTCTGGCTGAGTGAATAGGGACAGCAGTGGGTAGACGAACCCTGACCTAAAAATGCATCGAGCCGAAGTCGGATGTGTTAGGCCAACAAGCCCGTAACTGTAACAGAGCGCACCCACCGGCCCTCTAGGGGCGAAAGACGAAAAAGAAAGGGTACTGGAACACCGTTCTATGAGGGTTGAAACTCCTATGATCCGGAAATATGAAACTGTATTGGTCAGTGTTTCTTCTAGCAAATATTACAGAAGTACTCAACAAACTGCTGTTATAAACTGTTCTTCACAGACGAAAGCTTTCACAGTATATGGTTCTGCTATATCATCTAACGAGAGTGTGTGAGAGAGAGAAAGAGAGAGAGATTATTTTATCGGCCCTTCTCGTGATAATTCATTCATTCATTTATCATCATCATGTTACATTATTACTGCCGTTAGCGGTTACGCATCTCCACATATCTCGATCCTTGATGTTTTCCATTAGCTCAGATGATGACTTTTTGTTACACCATTCTGTGAGTTTACTGATATTTTTGCTTTTGACATTCCTCTTTCTTTCCATATCTTTCTCTGTTGAAGATGTTTTCAAGTCCTCCCCTCATTATAAATTCAATAAATTGTGCGTGTGTGTGTTTTGTCCAAAGAGCGGCAGAGAAAACTAAGAGAAAAAATGGACAGTTAACGCGATGGCACAATAAAAAGTCAGCAACTGAGCTGATGGAAAATGTTAGGAGCCGAGCTCTAAGGAAGAACATGACCGCCAGTGTCTATCGCCACGACGCCTAATAACGAATGATAATCACAGATTTACTGCAGGGGCTTTTGTGTATGCTTTTATGTTTAGTTTTTATGTACCTGTAACCAAAAAACTGTTGGTCTGGTGAATGTCCACGACCGAATTTTTTAGAGCAAGACAGACTCAGCATAGCATACTGTTAACCTATTCTGGATATTTAATGATATTTTATTTATCTTTGCTTAATGTTATTTTCTTTATACCACATGTTCCTATTTTGTCACTGCCAAACTGTATAATATACTACAACATTTGTAGATATTTACACTTTAACGTTAATATACTTACGATGCAAAATATATCCTCGACTCTGTTGTAGTCTGTAGCAAATCGGTCCAAACATGAAAATTCTAAAATAGAAAGATTGTTTTGTTTGACTCGATATCTTCACAGAAAATTTAAAAAATAAATAAAATAGACCGAGGGCTACTCAAGTTTCTAATCCAGCTGAGTTTCAAATCAGTTCAAACACTAAGCCATGTTATACTTAACTATTTCACTCAAAATAACACTGCTAGGGTTAGAAACTCTTGCACACCTATGTGGATCAATCCTCAGAGGGATATTTAAGCCACATATCTAAGTAAAAAGAAAAGTAGCACATTTATAAAGCAACCCATATTTTTTTAATTAAAGAGTACCTTCTTTTTAGTTCCTTTATAGCGAATTTTCTCATCAGAATTTATTATGGCAGAGCAAGAAAATAATTTAGAGATGAAAGAGTTAAGAGTAAAAGTGAACAAGCATTTTGAGCATATTTTGTGAAAGAGTGAAAGCAGACAGATAAAGGATAGAACATTAGACAGGCTCGACAGATAAAGAGTAGAACTTTAAACAAGCCTGATAGATAAAGGGTAGAACATTAGATATGCCTTACAGATAATGGGTAGAACATTAGACAAGCCTGACAGATAAATGGTAGAACATTAGACAGGCCTGCGTGTCCAGTTCTTCATCATGCGAGAATAAAGACTTTTTTCGTTCTTCTGACCAGGCGATTCTTTTATTTACTGTTATTACTCTTGTTTTCTGCCCGCCCTTGTATGTCTGTCCCCTTCACTTTCTGCAAGTTCTCTCACAAGTATCCATATTTATTTACTATTTGCGTTACCGCACTCAGTAAACACATGGGCACGCAGATCGTACTTTACACTGCATGCACTGCAAAAGTGGAGACACTGAAACACCATCTGCAGTACTGCTGTGCATTGAAAGATCTTTAGAAGGACTTGACGCTGCCAAACTCCTTCCTCAGTGACATCCTGTACAGAACTGGACTGAATAAGACCTGTAAATTCCACTATCCTACACAAAGGGGGGGGGGGGCATGCCTCGCACATTCCACTAAAGTGGCACAAGGGGAAAAGATTTGTACATTCCACTATCTGACACAAGGGGAAAAGATCTGTACATTCCACTATCTTGCATAAGGAAAAAAGAGTGAAAAGTCTTAAATCAGGATATTGTAAGAGTTGAAAAGTCAAGTCCTGTTTGCTTGCTTCAAGTCGTCTTTGATTCCCAAATTGGTTACCTACTTCTTTTTTTTGTTCTTACTTGTATATATCATCTTTTCTTTACGTCCTCAAATCTACTCGTAAGATAATATTCATGAGTGACTAAACGTACATTTTACTGCATTAGGTTAATTTACATGAACATTTTATTCATAAATGTAAACAAATAAAGCAGACAAAACTAGAAAAACTCACTCGGCTTTGAGGACACACACTTAGGACAGTTTCTCAAGAGGCTGTCTGGGCTTTTACGCATGTGCTTTATGTTGGTCCATGACACGTCTAGAATGACGAACAGCACGAATAAAGAGAAGAATACAAGCAGCAACTGTCGAGTGGTCTTGACGAAACTGGAAAGTAACGAGTATAAAATAGAAAACTGCACTTCTTGTATCTAGTGCTGGAAACAAGAGGCCCTAATCTGCAGTGCCTGATTTAGACTTTGTGAAGTCATAAACTGCACAAAGTTTGCACTCTCCATGCTAAAAAGTTACATCAGAAAGTCTGTGAGGCCCTAAGTCACAGCTTGTTTAGCTTAGGTCTAAATCCAGCACTGGGTTTAGTATCTACACTGGATGTTCTTGTAGTTGTTTGATTTCCAGGCAGAACAGAATAGACTGGACTAGCCTAGAAAACCAACAGATATTTTAAACAGAGAAAGGGAGACCCTACTTGAATAACATAAATCAGAATCCCGGACTTCAGTAAGGGGAGTAATCACTTAGTTATCTGAAAACAAACACTACAATAATAACTGTAAAAAGAAAGCAAACCAATGATAAATAACAAATGCAGAAATTACAGTAACATTATTACTGCTTAAAATTATATACTTTACAGTAATCAGACCATTTACAATAATGAATTTTTGTTTATAATAAAAATGCTTGAGTAAGATGATGTTCGTTTTTTTTAAAACAATTTTTTAAAATCATTTTATTAAGACAACGACACAGTAGGAGGTTTACAGTGCCGATGACGTCATCAAAGTTAAAAGCTCTCCAGTACAACAATGACGTTTTTTGTTTGCTTTTTAGAAGATGGTTATGAAGTATGGGCCACATATTAAGAATGGAAAGTATACGACACTCCTATACCACCACGGCTTGGACACATCAATGGAAAAGAAAGAGGGGCAGGCCATTTGGGCCCATGGAGACGCACAATGCATTAAGAACTAAAGGAAGCAGGAAACACATGATTTGAGGTATCCCGACTTGTTCAAGACAGGACTGGCTGGAGAACTTTTTTTATATCTTATGCTCCATTTGGGAGTACAGAGGACTGATCATGATGTGAAGTATGTCTTCCAAAATCATCCTCCGACTGGTCGATAAAAATAAGTCAAAAACAGAGAAAAGTTTTATCACATACAAAACATACATAAATAACTGCGTATAGTCTCAACCCAAATCTGGGCACTTGTAATATCGTGGCACCAGTTTTTGCCACTCCTCATGGCACGGTCAGGGTATCTAGCCTGTTGTTTACTCTATCCATGAGCTCCTCGCTGGTTCGAAGTGCTGGGTGCCCAGCCAGACCTTCGTCTTGTTGAAGAGATGGCAATCACTTAGCGCTTTAGTCTAAGCTGTGAATTTGGGCATTGGTCTAAAATCTCCCAGTTGAACTGCTCAAGTGAAGCGCTTGTGCAAGGGGGATGAGTGGAGCCAAAAGGTGTGTAGGAGAAAAATGCCTTTGTTGAACATTTTGCGTCTTTTATACTGGATCGATCTCCGAAGCTTATTCAGTATTTGACAATAAACTTCTGACGTTACTCTGGCCCCTGGTGCCTTGAATTCCGTCAATAAAATTCCCTTGAGATCCAAGAACACTGTAGCCATCATTTGCTCGGTTCGAAAGTGCTTGGTTGAATTTTCTAGGTTTCTTTGTAGATTGAGTGTGCATCTACTGTCTGGGCTGTTCCTTTGTCCCTGGTCACGAGTTTCTTGAGAAAAGCGTCCCCTTTTTCCGACAGAGAGAAGGAAAGTCAAAATCCATTCTTTGAGCTTTGTGAACGTCAGTCAGTTGTTTTGGTACCCGATGTTCAGAGAACTTGTGGTAACCCAATCACTCTGTGACAGTTCGAAACAGACTAGTTCTAGAAATTTGAAGAATTCAACAGAAAGATCTTAAATAGTGAAGCGATGTTTTTCACTCAGGCCTCATAAGTCTACTTTTTGAACTAGTTCATTAGTCACAATTAAGTGTCGTTCTTGTTTCCCCCTCGACTTGCACATCTGTGTGCTCTTCCATCTCTGAATTTCCTGCACCAATCTCTCACAAAACTGTTGTTCATAGCGTTATCACTGTACACACAACACAAATGACGATGAATCTCGGTGGCACAGAGTCCTGCATGCAGAAAACGAATCACGCTGTGATTCTGGCAGGACTGGCGATTATAGGATCCATGTTTATTAGGTCGCTACTCGTGCATAACTGAACAAAATGGACTGTATGTTGGCATTTAGCGAAATAAAGCTTTACTTGTTTTATGAAACGCGCCTGGTCTATGGCAACCGGTTTATTTTCACAAGCCAGTCAGAGGTTGATTCTGGAATTGCCTATCTAGATATTATATGTTACAGATGTTCTTATCTTATCTTATATCTTATATCCTTCCCGTGCCGTTAAACGTCACATAGGGTTTGTAAAGTAGTTCGCCAATTTTTCCTGTCTTCGGCGAGTCTTTCAACCTCATCAAAGGATTTTATGCCTGTTAATTTGGCATAATCTATTGATAAGAAATAACATCTTATTGGCAGAAATGCAGATGAAGCCACTGACAACAATTATTGAGGAAAGACGCTGGCGATGGTTGGGACATGTGCTCCGAATGACTGACAACTCACTACCAAAAATAGCACTAAGATGGACACCACAGGGGAACAGAAATAAGGGTAGACCAAAAGAGACACGGAGAAGAACAACAGAAAGGATAGAGGGCTCACCTGGAGAAGAGCAGAAAAAAAGGCGAAGGACAGGCATTTGTGGAAAACCCTTGCGGAAGCCCCATGTGCCCTGGGCACTTAAGGTTCAGAGAGAGAGAGAGAATTTGGCATAATGTTACGAGTCTTTATTTTATCTCAAATGCTTTCTGCCTATCTTTGGTAAATGGAAATTGCTTCGTTCATGTTCCATTGACCTCTTCTCGACTCTACCGAGGGGACCCGAAGGCGACACACACACACACATACACAAACACACACACACACACACACACTCACACGCACGCACGCACGCACGCACGCACACACGCACACACACTGGAATGCATGGCCTTCGAAAGACTTAGGGTTCTTCCTTGTTTTGTTTTTTTTTTGTCGGGACTCTACCGAGCCGCTCACACTATAGCCACAGGGTATGTGAAGACCTAGAGCGCGACCTGTGTTATATCTACGAGGGTTGATTGGTAAATTCGCGGCCTAAGGTACAAATACTTGAAACACACCGTTGATATTATGTGCATTTGTAGATCAGGTTAATATAAGATTAAACACCAAGTTTCAAGATATTAACTGCATCCAATTTTTTTTACAGGTTACTGAAATGGTAAGGGATGGCAGAAATTGAAAAACCTATAACATTTCTCATCGAGCAGTCAATCGCTATCTCTGCATCAAGGGCTTATCATCGAAGGAGATCCATGAATATATGGTAGAGACTCTAGGGGAGAGTGTCCCTTCTTACAGCACAGTGAAGAAATGGGCAGCTTAATTCAAACATGTAAAGGAGAGTCTGGAACATGATCTCCGTCCAGGAAGACCTAAAATGGTAAACACCAATGAAACCATCGGTAGAATCCATGACATGATAATGGAGAATCGACGACTAACTGAGAGATACAGTGCTACTGAGTTGGGCATCTCCCAGGAACGTGTTCATGCCATTATTCACAATGATCTTCAAATGACAAAGGTCTCCGCATGATGGGTCCCGAAACTTCTTGGAGCTGATTACAAATGACAGCATCTCAACATGTCAAGGGACAATCTTGGCCATTTTTCTGCAGATCCTGAAAAGTTTCTTCAGCAATTTGTGACTATGGATGAGTCTTGGGTTCACCATTTTTAACCAGAAACCAAAGAACAATCAAGGAAGTGAAAACATCATGGATCCCCACCTCCAAAGAAAGCAAGGTTTCCATCTTTTGGGATTCAGAAGGTGTCCTATTGGTAGACTATCTTCAAAAGGGCAGAACGGTCACCAGGGCCTATTACGCTAATCTTGTGAAGCAACTGCGGGTCAAACTGAAGGAAAAGCTGGGAGAGAAATTGACGAGGGGAGTCATCTTTCAGCAAGACAATGCTCCAGTTCACAAGTGTGCGGCGGCAATGGCTGCCATTGATGAATGCGGCTTCAAGCTTCTTGAACATCCTCCTTATTCCCCAGATTTGGCCCCTTCGAACTATTACCTTTTACCAGACTCAAAAAAGAGCTCAGTGGTCGCAAATTTGCTTCAGATGATGACGTCATTCAATCTGTAGACGACTTTCTACATGCAAAAGATGCTGACTTTTACAAAGAAGCGATCCGTCTGCTCCAGAATCGCTGGATTAAGTGCATAAACTTCATCATAATCATCAGGTGCCGTTCCGACTGGCGTTGGCTATTATGCTTCTCCAGATTACACGATCCCCCATGGAGGCCACCAGCTCAGTTGGTGATCTCCTTTCACACCACCCCGTCAGACAGTCCAGTATCATTTCTCTTGGTCTTCCTCTTGATCTTCTTCTCTCTATTTTTCCTGTTGTTATGCTTATTTTCTTCTCATTGCATATCTTTTTTTTCAAGATTTTTTCTCTCTCCAGCTCTTCTCATACATTCTTCATTAGCTATTTTTGCTGTCCAGGGGATTCGCATAAACTTGCAAGGGGACTATGTTGAAAAATAACCTAAAACAGTTGTCCACAAATAATACGTTGTACCTTAGGCCGCGAACTTATCAATCACCCCTCGCACCTGATCCATTGTTTGATTCACGCATAATTTGTTTTACACATACATCAGATTTTTATTTCGAACCAGTGACAGTGTTTCAAACCGTAACATGTCGAGGAACTGTACAAATCTGTTCTATGGAATAAAACTGATCTATAAAAGGCTTAATGTTGAAAAAATACTATTTTTAAAAAATACAAGATAAGGCAAAGAAAGAACAAAACAAACCATTATTTCGGCTCATAGTCTATTTCAGGAACTATAGAAAACATAAAATATAAATATATATTCCAAAAGGAAATCTAATTTACCAATTTCTGGAGTGCTAGAAGATTTTGAGGAATTTATTGTTTTTTTTCTTCAATATTTTTACGTGCTACTCATATTAGCGGCCTAGTTAGCTGAGTGGTTGATCCAGCCTCCAAACATGGGTACTAGAGAAACATGGGAAGGTAAAGCGGCCAGGCGTGATACTGACCTCATCACACTTTCATGTGCCGAAGGTCATGGAAAATACGGGCCTAACACCGTATTCCCCAATATGCCTTAATGGCGTGGAAGCGGGAATTTTACCTTTAACTTTTACTTACGTTAATGTTGTTTATAAAACTGTATCAAAGATTTTCTTCCACATTTTGTAAGAGAATGTTTATTCTGTTACAGAATGTGGATTAGAAACCATGTTGTTGTGAACAAAAAGGTGTGAGCTTACTCTCCTGTTTAAGCGACCACGGAAAAAAAAAAAATATATATATAAGGGTGTCTAAGTGGCGAAGTGGTTAGTGCACTGGTCTCTCATGGCGAAGGTAGGGGGTTCGAATCCACCCGGCGGCACCCCAGTCACCCAGCTGTAGAAATGGGTACCCGACTTCTTCTGGAGTTGGGGAAGGAAATACTCACCATATCACCCTCTAGTGTGCTGACAGGTCAAGGAAAAATATGGGCACTAACACCATATCCCTATGTGCCTCTAAGGCATGACAGGGTTACCTCCAGTTTATCATTACGTTTAATGTGTCCGAAATATATATATATCTGCGTTCCGATTGCAGAGCTCAGTCACGTGGTCTGAGTTGCGGATGCATGAAAAGTTTAGTTTTTGTTCTAGATGTTGAGGTGAGAAGATGTGTTGTTTTGTTCTAGATGCTGAGGTGAGAGGACGTGTTGATTTGTTCTAGATGCTGAGGTGAGAGGATATGTTGATTTGTTCTAGATGTTGAAATGAGAGGATGTGTTGGTTTGTTCTAGATGTTGAGGTGAGAGGATGTGTTGTTTTGTTCTGGAAGGTCTTCTAGGGAATCCTTGTTTTGTAATGTACGTTTTTCTGTTTGGTTGGCCTTTTCAGGACAAAATTATTATAACGTCAAACATGCAGTAGTCGTGATCAATTTGTTATTTTTAGGGCAAAATGTTTGTTGTAGTTGATTTGTCCTTTTCAGGACAAAGATTGTCATGAACTTTGTAATGTAGTACTTGTGAGTTTATTGTCTCTTTTTTTTTTTTTGACAAAGTTTGAGAGTCTAGACTGAGGTTAGCGTGGAGTTTTCTGTGTACATGAAGTTAGAGTGTCTTTCAATGTTGTCTGAGTGTGTCTGTCCCATGGTAATCGCCCTGACAGTTTCAGTGTATTTTCATTGTTGATTGTTTCCATCAGTTCATACCACGCACATTTACAACACTCATCACAAACTGGGATTCATCATTATACTTTGTTATCTTTTATAACTGCTGGAATCTTATGCTATTTGGATCTACGAGTCCTATGTTGAGAGTCCCAACTGTGGTCTTGAGATGAGTTGTACTTATGTAAACTGGCCATGTTCGTGTATGGACTTGTAGTGGTTGTTTGTTCTGGGTTTTGTTATTGTTACATGGTGTATATTAATGTAACGTCTGTTGTGTCACTTGTGTAGCAGTCAAGTGAATCTGCTCAATAAATATTGACGTTTTGTAACACAACTACTGTAAAGCATTTGATAAAATGAGACACAGAGAAATTATAAGAATGCTGGAAGACATCAACATAGATGGGGAAGATCTGAAACTTATCAAAAACATTTCCTGGCAGCAATGAAGGCTGAGAACCAAATAGGAACATTCCAAGACATACAACTGGGAGTGAGACAAGGATGCGTTTTATCTCCTGACCTCTTCTCCTTGTACAGCGAAAACATAATGAGAAATATAGAGAACATGCCAGGAACATCCGCTGGTGGGTACAACCGTAACAACTTAGGATATGCAGACGACACAAGTCTGGTTGCTAAAAGTAAAAGGAAGCTACAGGCTCTTCTGGACATCGTGGTTCGTGAAAGTAAAAAATAAAGGTCTCAGCCTGAACAAAAAGAAGACTGAAGTAATGGTTGTCTGAAAGAAAAGAATACCACCACAATGTAGCATTAACATCGATGGTACAAATCTGAAACAAGTTGATAGACTCGCGTACTTAGGAACGATTATAACAATTGATGGGAAATGTCACAACGAAATAAAAAGCAGACGTGCTCAGGTCAAGTCAGCATTCCAGAAAATGAGAAACATCTTGTGCAACAGATCCGTATCAATGGAAACAAGATTCCGAGTACTTACATCGAGCCAATTTCGTTTTGTGGGTGTGAAGCATGGTCTATGAATAAGAGAGTACAGTGAGAAACGGAGCCCATGGAGATGTGGTTTATAAGAAGGATGTTGAAGGTACCATGGACAGCTAAGAAAACCAATGAAGAAGTCTTAAGAGAGGCTGGAGTTGCAAATTATAGCAAAGATCAAAGGCAGACAACCGAGATTTATAGGACATTTCCTGAGAAGAGGAAAATTGGAACACACTGTGGCAACTGGAAAAAACTGAGGGGAGAAGAGACAGAGGAAGACAGAGAGAGAAGTTACTGGATGTGCTGTCAGTGTGACTAGGAAGAAAGTCACCGGCGGATCTCATAATCAAGTCTAAAGACAGGGAATTGTGGAGAGAAATGACCTACGCCATGCAAAGTAGACAAAGCACTTTAGTGAGACGTGAGAGAAAGAAATATCACAAGAGAATTACCTGAGATTGAACACAGAGTCCGGTAGGACGAGCAGTCGTATAGCCACGAGAGAACAGCAAAATTAACGTACCTTGGGAGTCTACGAAAAAGAATGAAAAGAATCACCAACCAGACAGCTGCGGAGGAATCCGTAGATCTCAGAATTGACGACTTAGAGTCGGATTCATACCACCAGCAAGGGACCCTGCTAATAACTTTGACAGGTCCAGAAGTAACGAAAGTATCTTACACCTACCTGATGGGAGTAATCGCTGGCCCTTTCGGAGTGGGAGCCAACGGGATAGCCGGCCTGTACCATTTTCAGGACCAAACCCGATGGTATGCCAAGTTAACCACGGCAGCACACGTGGTCCATTTTGACAAGTTACACGGGCGAACCTTTGAGTCCGTTCAACCGAGAACCACAATAACCGTGGAACACTTGGACAAAGAACGCCAGAAGGGTACGGTACACTGGGTACCCCCGACTATCAAACCCGAGGGCATCAGAAGAATAGTACAGCAGGTGACCGGAGACCCCGAGCCAGAGGTTTTCAGGGCGGAAGTGGAGCTGGACAAGTGGAACTTCCTGTGTCGTCCGAGGAAACCAATTCCTCACTACATAACACTCCGACCTGCGACGGAGAGCCTGAAACCCCACAAACTGTGGGTCTCTCTTCCAGGGAGGAAAACTCCTTGCCCGAGGTGCGGCAAGGATGATCACTGGGCGAGTCAGTGCCCAGAAAAGAGAAAGAACACTGTGCAGGAAGCTCCCACAACCACAGCAGTCAACACGACATCAAGACCGCCTATGCAAGACAAACCGGGGTCGGAAACAGCTCAACCCAAAACAAACGAAGGATGGCTTACTGCTGACGGCTTCAGGCTCTATGGGAAAAGAGCCAGAAAGAACAGCGTAAGTCCAAAACCTCCCACGCCAGCACAACCAGCACCGGTGACACCACCGCCACCTACGGCGGACATAGATGAACCTCCCACGCCGGAGCCTCGGCCACTGGTCATAGATGAAAGATCAGACCAAGATGACAGTGACACAGACACAACTACGAACTTCCAGGGAGCCCGATCCTGGGCGGAGATAGCCCAGAGTGAATATGGGACAGCAGAGCCTTTACACGGGACCAGACGACTACGGACTATCCTGGAGCAAGACAGCGACAATTAGAACGTCACCAAGACACCACAGACATCATAGACTAGTTACGGTCAGTACGTTTTCTTTAATTTACATGCTTGTCATGCTTTTTCATTACTCATGCCATAATAGTCAAAATGTTTAGTTTTGTTTACACACAACACACAGTATAATGGGTAATGATTAGTGTTTATTTATTTAATTTTTTTTTAGTTTAGAATGGATGAAGAAATTAGAATTTTGTGTATCAACATTAGAGGCTTACGCACAAAACTACAGCACATAGTCTCTTTAACACTTTCATACAAACCAGATTTCATCTTAATACAGGAAACAAATATACATACAGACACACACGCAGCACAAATCACAACACAGCTAGGCTTCAGACATTCATGTTTTAGCTTGGCCATTCACGACTCAGGATCGGGGGCAGCAATAATACAGACATCAGACAGGTGGGAGGTATCTAAAACTAATAGAGATAGTAGAGGGAGAATTGCGATATGTGAGGTTAAAAACAACTCACACACATACACTATAGTTAACATACACGCACCACCCAACCGCAATCACCAGTCCGACTTCTATGAAGATTTAGAATCTCTACTCAGCCACAGATACAGAGGACACAACATCATCTTAGGAGGAGATTTCAATGGTATAACATCAGAGTTAGACACTATAGGAAGTCTAACTAGAACCACCACATATGATTTACATCATATGAATTGTTTACAAGACATAATAAACACATATGATCTAGTAGATACATACAGATACACACACCCTAAAGGCAGAGAGATCACTCATGAGAACCACCAACACAATAGAGGATATAGGTTGGACAGAATTTATGTACCAAGTACGTGCTACATAGCACAGGCCAGACATCTCCATAGTACTTTAGCTTTCACAGACCATAAGGCAGTCATAGCAACAATGAACACAATATCTACAGCTACACCTTCAAAACGATCACCACACTGGAAACTTAACAACACACTCCTCCAAAATAAACAATTTACAGAAAACATGGCGCAACTGATACATAATTTCACGAATAACATACCCACACACAACATTCAACAACACTGGGAGAATTTAAAACATGCAATAAAAGAAAAAGCACAAATGCTCTCAACACAAATACACAGAGAAAGGCTGAGACAGGAGAAAATATTAGAAGAGGCAATCAAACTAACAAAACAGATGGACAAAAACTCACCACATTTATTTACGCTACAAGAAGAACTTGATAAACACAGACAGCACAGATTTCAAGGCGCACTTCTAAGAACAAAACTCAATACCATTACACAAAAATACCTACCAGGCAGTACTTGAGCATAGAGCAAAACATACAACGAAGCAGACAGATAAGAGAGATAATAGACACCACAGGGAACAGACAAACCGAAAATACAAACATAGTACAAGCCATTAGAGAATACTACCAAAAACTGTATACAGAGGAAGAAACACATGCACACATACAGGATAAATACATGCAGTACACTAAACAACTCACAGATTCGGAAAAACAAGCACTAGACACACCACTAACACTAGACAACCTGGCGCAGGCACTACAAACAATGCAACAAAACAAGTCACCAGGGCCAGACGGCCTCACAGCAGAATTTTACAAACACTTTTTTTCACTTTTAGGTCCTCTCCTCTTACAAGTATTCACAGAAGCTTTCCAAAACAAACAGCTCCCGCCCAGTCAAAACCTATCATACATTACTCTCATACCAAAGGGCAAAGCAGACAGAACACAACTCAAAAACTACAGACCCATATCGCTGCTAAATGTAGATTACAAGATCCTCACAAAAGCGCTTACAAATAAGCTCAAACCATTCATGCACAAACTCATACATGAAGACCAACAATGTAGTGTAGAGGATAGGAACATACACCAGCACACACATTTCATACGAGACATTATATATTACACACACCAGAAGAACTGCCAGTCGTCAGTTCTTTCTTTAGATCAAGAGAAAGCATTCGATAGAGTGTCACACGAATACCTACACAAGACATTACTCCACTGCAACATAGGAGACTATTTAAGAGACTGGATTCAGATTCTCTACTCCAAGCCTGAGAGCAAAGTCTTAGTAAACCATACGCTTACTGAGACTTTCAGGCTAACCAGATCAGTGAGACAGGGCTGCCCCCTCTCTCCTTTACTGTATATACTCACTCTAGAACCACTTCTAGAGAAAATAAGACAAGACACAACAATAAAAGGAACTTTTGTACCTGGCAAGGGAGAGAGGAAGTTGCTCGCGTATGCGGACGACACGATCTTCCTTCCAACAACAGATAGATCAATAACCCACATTTTAGACACCTTCGCAGAGTTCGGAAAAGGCAGCGGAGCAAAACTTAACATACAAAAATCAACCGTCATGGGTCTAGGCAAATGGCGAGATAAAAAGGACTTCCCTTTTCGTCTCACATGCACAGACAACATCCACGTTTATGGCATTACTTTCCTATCGCACCCAAATAAGATACACAAACCCACATGGGATAACCTCATAACAAAAATTACAAACATGTTACAACGATACAAATACAAAACAGCAACGATTTTTGGAAGAAGCATCATAGTAAACACATACATAATACCAAAAATAATATACACCGCCACAGTACTAGACCTTCCCAAGCGGACAGTCAGAGAAATAAACAAACAAATCAGGAATTTTATCTTGGCAAACACCATACACAGCATACAACATAAAACTCTCATACAGGATAAAATACATGGAGGGATTGCCTTGCAAGACATACAGACAAAAATACAAGCACTCAGAATAGGCCATGTAGGCCGCATCATCAAACACCCAAACCAGCACCCGCTAGCTCACTACTACATAGGACTTATATTAAACCTAGTCAAACCAAACAACTCGCAGGCACATCATTTTGGTACACTACCACCATTCTACAAGAATTGCATACAAGCAATTCAAAGACACGAGACACTCATCCAACACAAAACAAGCCACATATACAAACACTTGGTCAGAGAGCAAGCACCACCATTACACCTTAGGATCAAGAGGGGACTTAGATACCCCATTTTAGACTACACCGACACGTTCAAAAACCTCCATCTCAAAAACATCACACCAAAAGCTCGAGAAATCACTTTCAGGCTCATATACAATATGACACCCACGAGACACGGAGAAAAACACAGAAACATAAGACGATGTTACATGTGCAGAGAACGTATAGAAACAGAAGAACACATTTTCTACGAATGCAAAATAGTGGCAACCGCCATAAGAACAATACAGAATACAATAGAAACACACACGGCACAACAAGCAGACATCTATAGAGCCATAATGTTGAACACAATCCCCAAAACTCAGGCGGACACACACACCAAGTTACTGGTCCTGCTCGCGGATTTCAGGTATTTGGTGTGGACGTGCAGAAACAGGGCTCGTTTTCATTTCTGCACGTTTAGTCCTGCCACATTTTCGGGACTGGTGCAGCAAAGAGCGAGCAGAATAATGGAATGAGAGAGAGGGAGAAAGAAAAGAGTAAGAGAGAGTAAATTTAAGTTCAAAAACTTATGTACATCCAAAGAGTGAAAGAGAAGGCTTTGCCAAAAAGAATTATGTACATCAAAGGAGAGAAAGATGACGATGGGAGAGAGAGAGAGAGGAAAAGAGAGAGAGAGAGAGAGAGAGAGAGAGAGAGAGAGAGTATAAAAAGATCCTATGAAAATTAGAGAAATATTAAAACCCTTTTTCATTTGAATTCGAAAAAAAAAAAAGTTCCCCCTACAAAAAAAAAAAAAAAAAAAAAAACAAAACAGGGGAACAACATGATGACAGCAACAGGGATTCCTCATACGAGGTTCCCAGTTTGCACAGTGTAAGGTCTTGATAGACCAATCACTGAGTCTGATTAAAAAAAAAAAGCGTGTAACAGAATGTACAGATTGTTTTGTGAGAAACCCTGTTTTGTGGTCTAATAGACCACAACTCATCTTTTATGCTAAGCACGGAGAAAGTATCTCGTGTTCCGAGGGAGAACTGAGTCACGTGGATTCTGATAGGCGGGATGTATGAACGAGTTTGAGGGAACAGTTTGGGTCAGAATGTTGTAGTGATAGGTTGTGGTGTTTTAATTCTAGAAAGGGATGTAGAGATTCGTAAGTTCATTATGTAAGTTAGATGGACTGTCCTTTTTATGACAAATTGTTGTAGTTGATGGATTGTTCTTTTTAGGACAAATGTTGCAGTAGTCATGTAGATTGTGTGTTTGATTTGTCCCCGTTTTGGACAAGATAGTAATGTCAGATTGAAAGTCATGTGTAATTTTGAAGTTGGCATGTTTTGTCAGGGCTGAATGTCTGATTTGGTCCCATGGCGATGTTAGTCCCCGGACATTTTTTAATGGTCAATTGTAATTGTTCTCATCAAGTTTACACTCCACATCATTGCAACACACATCGAACAAATGGGATTCATCATTAAACATTTACGGATTTGTGTCTGCTAAATCCTGTGGTTATTGGATTCTTGTTAAGTGTCAACTGTGGGGTTGAGTTAGTTGATTACATGTAACTGGTCATGTCGTGTATTAATGTGTAGTTGAGGTTATTGTTATCTGGGCTGTCTTGTTACATGGAGTATACCAATGTAACGTCTGTTGTGTCACTGGGCCTAATGCTCATGTTAAAACGTAATCTGTTGTGTCACTGGGCCTAATGCTCATGTTAAAACGTAACAGGCACAGTACAGAACAGAGTGTGTGCAAACACGAGTTTAGTGTTCAGTAATACAAGCAAGTACAGTAGACAGTACACGAAGAAAGAAATCTGTTTTAAGCGTACTTATGAACTGAGCCATCTCAGACCCCCAAGAAAAGGTCTTTTGAAAGCTAAGTCATTAGTACTTGTTCAGCCGACACGAGGGTTCGTGAGACCCTGAAAGAAACGAGATCCTGGCACAGAAATTCCGCAGCTTATATTCAGTCTCTCTAGCAGTTTCTCACTCTACAATACAGTGTGTGGGCAAGACTTGGTCAGTGGCACCCGAATGAGGCCACAGTTTTTGTGTACGTTGACCAGTTCATGCACGTTTTTTCTGGCTCTGTTTGTTCACCCCAGGTTTCGTTCAGTGGTTTGCAAGTTTTTGGGTAGGGAGTTGTATTTTGTTTAGCGTTAGGGTCCAGTTTGCAGTTGTTTACTTTTGTGGTCCTTGCTGTTGTTGGGTTTTGTTTTGTTTTGTCGGGTTCACCGGATGTCCTACGCTGGTGAAAATTTAGTCTAGTTATGTTAGAGTTAGCGTTAGCGTTGGGTTGGTTTGTCGTTTTGTCTGAAGTCATCCGCTGAGATGTCAGATGTCAGCCTCACCGACTACCTAATCTGAGATGTCAGCTTCCAGTTCACCATCTTTAACCTTGAAGCTTGTTACCTGCCAGCTTGTGAACAGCTTGATCCTGAATCGTCATCCTCAGAGACTTTGCATCTTCAAGACTCGTATCGTTACCTGTACGTTATTTTGAAAGTCTTTGTTGCTGAAGGATTTATCGAGACCTGACGTAGTGATGTCGACGATTGTCACATTGGAAGTACTGTCATACTGAAGTGGATGTAGTTAGGTAGTATATCTTAGTGCAGTGTATTAGTACAAAGAGTTTGTTATTAAGTAAATGAGTTTTATAGTGTATTATTTGTAAGTGAATTTTGGTATTGTAGATGTTATTAAGTAAGGAATCTTTTAATTGTAGCTAGGAAGGAATTATATTTTTTGAAAGTAAGGTTATTGCAGTATATTGTCAGTGATTATTGCATTATTTTTGTGCTTTTTTTTTATCTTGTTCGTGACATGGTTTTTGCACAGCACAACATAAGTAAACGTGTATGTATAAACTAAGAAAAAGTAGGTGCAGCTTTATTACTTAATGTAAGATGTGGTGTGTTCGACGATGTGTGTCAGAAATGAGCATTGTAGGGCGTAGAGACTGTTTAAATGAGACCTGTGATGTGTGGTCGGTGGGTCGTAACTGGGGGTGGTGGGTGGGGAAACCGTGGAGGGGATATCCTTTATCTCCTCTCTCTATTTCTTCTTCCTGTATGTTTTTGTATCATTAAGGCTCACGCCGAAACGTCACAACTTTGTAATTGTTAAGTAATAAAACTGCTCATACTTTTCCCCTAGTTTATACATTTTGGTATCACAGCTTTAGTGCAATGCTTCGTGTATAGTTGTATACTTATACACTAATTATTGTGTGTTACTGAGTTATTTTTACTGTGACAAACGTTTTTGTACGTCTTAACTCTCATTTGATCTTTTCACCTCTCCCAGCACTTTAGGCACATCTCCTCACCATATCCAAAGCATCCCAGTCGTAGCTTACTTATCCTCGGTCACCATCAGTACCATCAGTAGTCTTCTTTCTTCCCACCTTCACTCTTTAACATGCCAGCTAAGGAATATCTTAAATCCCTCAAATCTTTCATTCGCTTTTCTTTCCGCCTACCCCAGCCACACGTATCTAACACTGCTACTGAACTGGCTTTCATAATCTACAAGAAGACGAGATTCGCCTCCCACCTCCACTTTCTGAACTACTGTCTCCGCCACAAAATAATTCCTAATGGTTTCTTGTCATTTTTTCACCCTGCGGCCGGCACACTCCACTTGGTTGAACAAAGTCTTCTGGATAAGATCGAGAAAAATTGCTCGCGGCTCAAAATGCGCTGCATCATTCAGAATCACAGACGCCTTTTGTCAAACCTCGATCGTGTAAAAGATATCCCCTTCACTCTTACACATCAGACAGTCGTGTTCTCCTTCTTCTTATCAAAAACATCATACTCGTCACAAATCGCCAGCTTTACCAGTTCTATGTCTCTGGCAAAGACCATAAACTTAACCGGCTCCGGCCTTTGCTTCCACCACAGCCGGTCTCTTCTGCTTCTAGGGGTAATTCCCCCCTCCAATCGACCCCTCTCTTCTGCCACATCTGACCAAAAGGCCTCTATCTCATTTGACCATCAGACTTCTTTAACACCTCCCGACCAACCTTTTCAGATTACACAGCACGTTCAAGTTCTCACACCCACACCCGTAGATGATACTCTCTTCTCCTCCTCCAACCTCTAATATAGTCTGTATTCCCCCTGGCTTGCCACTTTCTGATGATGAGAAACAAGTCCTCGGCATAGGCCTTACATTTATTCCTGTCCGCTATTTTTTACTCCGCGATGTTAAACAGTTCCACCGTCGACTACGACTTAAATATACTTTGCTAACAGAGAATCTAACCATCTCGTACAAAACCCCGATGACCCATTCACCCGTTACAACCACCATAAATATCGCTGGACACCTTCCCCCGGAGCTTCCCAAGTTTTAGATCTGTGCATTGATTTTAAGACATTAAAACTTCTATTCGCACAAAGAGGCTTGTCACCTCTGTATTTTACAGTCCAACCGACAGCCACACCTATTTACTTTACACCTTCTCCCATCCTGAAGCCTGTAAGAACTCCATCCCTTCTTCGCCGCACATGTCAGGATAATTTGGACTTTATAGATCAATCCAACAAGTTATTAGAATTTTTTCCTCATCGCCACTACCCAGAAAATGCCCTTCGTGAAGACTTCAACCGTATCCAACTAGTAAGCCGCAAAGAAGCATTCAGAAAAAAGCTTGTTACTCCATCGGACAAAGTTAAATTAGTACTGCCTTTCCACCCGCTTGGTCAGATTGTTAAGAAAATTCTTTATCGTCATCTGCCAATAATTCAGATCGACCCCGACACTCGCGACATTTTCTCTGATCCACCCCTGTTGGCATACAAACGTGAGCCAAACATTAAGGACATCCTCGTCCACAGCCACTTGAAGTGAAGCCTTACTTATGTTGGTACCAGAAAATGTAACCGTACCCGCTACGTTACCTGCCCTGTAGTCTGAGAAACGAAAACGATCACTTTTCCCAAAACTATACTCACTCTTCATGAGGGATTCACATGCGAGTGCTGTAATGTGATATATGTCATCGTATGCAAAAGATACAGGATAACGTATATATTTGAGACTGGCCTCAGATTATGGGACCGCATGCAGAAACATCTGTACGATATCATCCAGCATGCTTCGAAACCAATCACAAATCATTTCAATGACCCAACCACAGAGACAAATCTGATTTTCTGGTAACATCCATCAAACAATGTCACACAGATGACACAAGCCGCCTAGCGCTTGAGAACCACTACATTCAGGATTGTGGGACGCTGGAACCACACAGGTTAAACTCTCTATTCACTTACAGCTAACATTCTCCTCTTCAACAATTATAATCCCTCTCTACTAAGCTCCACTCCCTTCTCACTTGTTACATATAGTTCAGAACCTCCTCACAGAATCATATTATAACCCCTATACCCTAACTATAATCATCTATTTCATCTTCTCCTGGCTAGGTTAATATTGTACTACTCCCTCTCCCCTCCACGGTCCACCCACCACCTCCAGTTACGACCCACCGACCACACATCACAGGTCTCATTTAAACAGTTTCTACGCCCTACCATGCTCATTTCTGACACACAGCGTCGAACAAGCCACATTTTACAGTTACAGCTAAGTGCTCTATTCATTATTAATTTTTAAAATAGCATTTATGTGAATCTATACTTTATCTCCTCTCTCTGTTTCTTGGTCCTGTGTGTTTTTGTATGATTAAGGCTCACGCGAAACGTCACAACTTTGTAGTCATTAAGTAATAAAGATGCTCCTTCTTTTTCCTAGTTTATGCATTTTGGTATCACAGCTTTACTTCAGTGCTTCGTGTATAGTTATATACTTACAGACTAATTATTGTGTGTAAATAAGTAAACTTCCCCTGCGTGGTACTGGGATCTGCAAAGAATAGGACCATTGTATCATACTACGCATGATCATAAAAGGCGACTAAGGAGGGTTCGGCATATGGCCAGCAACCCTATCTGATTAAAAAAAACAAACTATCAGACTGCTACAGAAACAGAAGCAAAAGAAAAAAGAAACGCAGGTGGAAGGAGAAATGCTTATCAGGAAAATGAGCCCATGAAAGCCAGCCACAGGAAGTCCCGAGCCCGACTGCAGACCTCCTGGAACCTAAACACAAGATGCAAATAGGCAGCTGGAATGTAAGAACACTTAATCAGACTGGAATACTAGCACAGACCATCAAGGAAATGCACAGATACAAACTAGGCATACTAGGAATACAAGACGCAAGATGGACAGGACAAGGCAGAAGGAAATTAACAACACAGCACACAAAAGATACAATAATATGGTCAGGTAAAGAAGATCTTCATGAAGGAGGCGTAGCATTGATTATAACAAAAGAAGCTTCAAGAGATTTACTGAATTGGACCCCTATAAATGAGATATTATTATATCCACGCTTCAACTGAAGATTCACGAAGCTGTCTATTACAGTTTGTTATGCACCAAGAGAAGCATCTGAAGAGGAATTAAAAGAAGATTTTTACAACAGCCTCCAAACAACAGTAGAAACAATACCCAAGCATGATATGCTACTCATCTTGGGCGACTTCAATGCAAAAGTAGGTGAGGTAAATGAAGATAGAAGAAGAATCATGGGAAGAGAAGGAATCGGAGAAATAAATGAAAAAAGAGAAAGACTGTGCAGTTTCTGTGAAGAAAACATGATGACCATTGGAGGGACAATTTTTCAACATAAAAAAAATCCATAAAGTGACTTGGAGGTCCACAGATAAAACCACAGAAAACCAAATCGATCACATACTAATAAACAACAAGTGGAAACGGTCACTACAGAGTGTGCGAGCAAGGAAATGAGCAGATATAAGAAGTGATCACAACCTTATAGTAGCAAAAATAAATCTAAAATTAAGGAAAGCCTAAATCGGAGAACACAGAAAGACACGTTTTGATACAACAAAACTGAAAGATCAGCAAACATGGAATGAATTCTCAATAATACTTAAGAACCGCTTTAGTGTCCTACAAGACGAAGCAGAAATGTCTATCTTATATCTTATATCTTATATCCTTCCCGTGCCTTTAAACGTCACATAGGGCTCGCAAAGTAGTTCGCCAATTTTGAAATGTCTATACTAGAGTTCAATAAAACACTACAGGAAACAGCAAAAGAGGTGCTGGGATATCAGAAACGGAGAAAAGAGGAATGGACAAGCAAGATCACATTGGAAATGATAGAGCAAAGAGAAGAAATCAAGAAAAAATTACTGAACACCAAATCACAACGGCTAAAAGAACAAGTTTTAAGTAATTATGCACAAAAAGTCAAAGAAGTGAAGGAATGGCGAATACTATGACAACTTAGCAGAGGCAGCAGCAGAGAAAGCAGCATATGCAAATGACATGAAAACCATATACAAAATCACAAAGCAGATGACAGGTAACTTCAGCACAAGACATGAGAGTGCAGTAAGGACATATAAGGGACAACTGGTCAGTGGAAAAAGAGAAAAAAAATTGAAAGATGGAGGAACACTTAAACACCCTACTAAACAGAACACAAGCAGCACAAAGAATAGACATACCTGAAATAAAAATGAAACTAAACATCAATACAGGACCAATAACAATAAATGAAGTAAAGAAGGCAATAAAGAAGCTAAAATTAGATAGGGCACCAGGTGAAGATGAAGTGAATGCTGAGATGTTGAAAGCAGAAGAAACAGAAACACCAAAACAACTTTGCCGGATATTACAACAAATTTAGGATCTAGAAAAAGCTCCAGAGGAATGGAAAACTGGCCTTATAGTAAAACTACCAAAGAAGGGTGACCTCAGAGATTGCGGAAACTGGAGAGGCATTACCCTACTGCCACTCACCAGTAATGTATTTTGCAGAATAATAATCAACAGAAGTGTACCAGTACTTGAGGGAAAACTTCGGAAGGAGCAAGCAGTATTTAGGAAAGGAAAATCGTGCATAGACTACATATTTGTACTTAGACAAATATTAGAACAGTCAAATAAGTGGCATAGCACAACATATGCATTGTTTATAGATTTTGAGAAAGCCTTTGACAGTGTCTATATAGATGCACTGTGGAAAATCATAAGATGGCATGGCCTCCCCCATAAGATAGTGATTGTAATCAAAGCCCTATACGAGGGTTTTCAGTGCAAAATGATCCGTGGAGAACATACCTCCAGCAGCTTTAAAGTACAAACAGGAGTGAAGCAGGGATGTGTACTATCACCAACATTATTTATCTTGGCAGTAGACTGGTTAATGAAGGAGGCAACATCAGACAAACGCAGAGGATTACAATGGACCCTTGACACAGTGCTGGAGGACCTTGACTTTGCGGACGACATTTATCTACTATCAAGCAGCCACAAAGATATGCAAGATAAAATAAACAAGCTAACTCAGAGTGCAATCAACATAGGACTAAAGATCAACGTAGGAAAGACAAAGTTAATGAAGCAAAATATGAACAACAGAAATGTACTTAGAGTAGATAGCAAATTAGTGGAGGAGATCAATGAATTTGTAAATCTTGGCAGTATAGTAGTAGAAAATGGAAACAGCACAGAGTACATCAACAGCAGACTCACTAGAGCAAATCAGGCTTTTGCAATGCTGCAGACTATATGGAAATCTAAAAAAAAACTAAGTATGAGTACGAAAATCGGTATATTTAAGAGTAATGTTCTAAGTGTACTACTCTATGGAAGTGAATGCTGGAAAATCACCAAAATCATAGAAAACAAGTTGAATTCTTTCCAGACTAAATGTTTACGAAGAATTAGAAAATTTTTTTGGCCAAACACTGTAAGAAATAACATCTTGTTGGCAGAAATGCAGATGAAGCCACTGACAGCATTTATTGAGGAAAGACGCTGGCGATGGTTGGGACATGTGCTCCGAATGACTGACAACTGACTACCAAAAACAGCACTAAAATGGACACCACAGGGGAACAGAAGTAAGGGTAGACCAAAAGAGACATGGAGAAGAACAACAGAGAGGATGTTGAGCAATAGAGGGCTTACCAGGGCAAGCGCAGAAAAAAGGCAAATGACAGGCATTTGTGGAAAACCCATGTGGAAGCCCCATGTGCCCTGGGCACTTAAGGTTCAGAGAGAGAGAGAGAGAGAGAGAGAGAGAGAGAAAGAGAAAGTAAACTTGAACCATGGATTCTAGTCCTTCTACGTCAGGTTTGCTGAACACCCTACAGGCCTCACTGGCACGTTTGATGGAGGAGTTATCTCTCTCCATTGTGTCCTGTCTGTGGTAGACAAGTATGATGACAACCCTGCCACTTTCAAAGCGTGGCTTGTTGATCTTGAAAAAAAAATGTGGATTAACGGGACGGTGGTCTTAAAGCCAAGAAGACTTTGGCATATCTGCGTACTTCCCTGGTCTCATGGGGGACTTCATCAAGGACCGACTCCCTTTACAAGAGTCATGGAAAGACTTCTCGGATGTCCTCATAGCCAGGCACGGTGTGCTGTACACACCATTGGATGCTTAACATTCATTAACAAGCATTAGACAGATCCCTGGAGAGTCTATCCAGTCCGTGGCTGGCCTTCTTCTTCTTCTTCTTCTTCTTCGTTCACTTCTACCACCAAAAACCGCACTGTGAAACCTACTGAATTCACACATGTGGTCCTCGTTAGGTCCGGTGGTCCCCTGTGTGGTCCAAAATAGACCACATGAGTTCCACGAAGGACCACAAGGGGTTCAGAGTATCACAGTGCTTTAGCCTGTATTCTTGGTGGGTCTCGGAAGCGGGATTGCGTGACACCGTGGTTTTCATTGCACCAGTTTGGTCTAGGGTTGGACTTTCTCACCGGAAGACCTCGACGTGTTTGGAATATCAGTGCATCCCCGCTGGGTGAGAGGCGTTAGCCCACCCAGGCCAGAGTTGGACTTTCTCACCGGAAAACCTCGACGTGTTATGAGATACCCGTGTATCAGCCGGGTGAGAGGTGGTTGCCCATCCAGTCCAGGGTTGGACTTTCTCACCGGAAAACCTCAGCGTGATTAGGATACGCAGACATCCCCGCCGGGTGAGAAGTGGTTGCCTATCTAGACTTCCCTGGTCCAGTGTCTCCGACTTCAGCATTTTGCGGTCGTGGCCGCTACCCTTCCTAGTTGTGACCAGGATGGAGCTTTTGTCCAGGAGGACGAATCCTCGCCACTAGTGACTTCTACCCCTGGGTTGAGCCGGTTTAGGCATTTCCCAGTATGGGCATGTTTGGGACGGGACCGACCTCTAGGGCAGAGGTACTGTGACATTCATAGCCTTCAAGATTCACCCCTGGTATGAGCCGGTTTAGGCAAAATTCACCAGTATGGGTGTTTATCAGGCGTTACCGACCTCTAGAGCGGAGGTGGCATGACATGTCTAGCCATCGAGTTCCACCCCTGGTGTGTGCCGGTTTAGGCATATTTCACCAGTGTAGGTGTATTTCGGACGTAGGCGGCCTCTAGAGCAGAGGTGCCGTGGTATAGCTCTCGTAGCGATACTACTGGACATACCAGGTTAAACTTCACTTTCCACCACCTTTTCCCATCGGCGCCGCACAGCAACCTTTATTTCCGCATTTACTTCCTTAACCGGGAGGAGCTTCACTCCACGCGCGGCATTTGAAAAGTCAAGCCAGCAGTGACTTAACCTCTGGGACAAACCGGTTCATGCATTTCACACGATATGACTGCACTCAGGACGTGGCCGACCTCCAGACCAGAGGTGCCGTGATTTGACTGTTTGCTTCGCTTTATTCTTTCAACCACCTTTTCCGCAGTGATGCTGCGCGGCAACCTCATTTGCAAATTTCTTCATTGGCCGGGAAGAGCACCGCTCCACGCACGGCAGCTGAAGATCTCGCCAACAGCGTGTGGCTGGCCTAATTTTGGTCGCAGGAAAGACAGCATATTCTGAGGCAGTGTTGTTGTCTACTCCTGCCCAGAGACAATTGGTTCAGGTATTTACAGACCCTTTGTTAGCACGTTCCATCGAGATAAAATTGATTAGGGACACACCAGTAACATTTGAGAAAGCAATCTTAGATGCTTTAGACGAACATGTTGTAACACATACCGCTGACTCAAATTGCAGTTTTATGGACAACATGTTTTTCTAGTAAGTCAACTCACAAAGAAGTGGCTGTCTGTGGGAAACCCAAGTCGTCGCAGCTGATTCCTCCACGTGAGAAGTCACTAGGACCTGCATCGCAGCAGAAGACTGACTTGCCTGACCACCACAGGTCAATACCCAGATCACAGGCCTAGTATAAGACAGCAGAAGTGAGTGTTACAAGTGTTGTAAGCAAGGCCACATAGCCCGCTATTGTCCACAGGGGACTAATAAGAGCAGTAAACAGTTAAACTGTTGAGTCAGCGCACGGTGAGCTCGCCTGCGTCCGTTAAAAGATACACAACTACTAGACAAGTAAAGAGGAGTCTGTTCTCTTTTCACATGCGTCACCTTACTGACAGTGGCTGCTGATCCTTCCACTCCTACTTCTGCTCTGATTTCTGTTGTTTCTTCTAGTATTAGAACCTTATTAGATACAGGACCTAGTGTCTGTCTTCTGAATGAATCTATCTACAGATCTTTGTTTGCTTCTTTCAAGCTCTTGCCTGCTAGTGTTAGTTTGCAGACAGTCACTACCTCCTCTGTGAAAGTCACTGGCACAGTGTACGTTCCTATTACTTTTGCTGATGTGACTGTTTCGCATTGTTTCTATATGACTCTCACTATGAATCGATCCGCCATTCTTGGGCGTGATTTTTTTTCTCGTTCTGCTGCTGTCGTAGATTACAAGTCGAATACTCTCAACATTGACAACAATAAAATACCTTTAGAACTGGATATCCATATTGCATCTATTCTTCGTGGTCTTGTATATTCTGTGCTTTCTCCTCGTTCTACGAATGTTACTCCTCTCAAACTGAAGGCCCAACCATATTTCCCTACGGGAAAGTCTTACACGGCTCAGGATGGTGATATACATTTTTTTGCAGTGGTAGCCAGAGACTGAGGTTGTGGACTCAGCTTTTAATCTCGAACCTCGTCATTCTCCGGTCATTACGATTGTCAGCCACTCAATCAAACATATCAGGTTGAAACGAGGATGTGTTTTGGGGAGACTGACATAGTTTACAGAGT
Organism: Achatina immaculata; assembly: GCA_009760885.1. Taxonomy (NCBI): domain Eukaryota; kingdom Metazoa; phylum Mollusca; class Gastropoda; order Stylommatophora; family Achatinidae; genus Lissachatina; species Lissachatina immaculata. The sequence continues at coordinate 5,599,559 of CM019694.1, forward strand.
TTGTAGACTCTGTTGAGCTGGAATCAGCTACTGCACAGTCAACGACTGAAGGTCGCACCGAGAGTATCTTGCGACAAGTTAAGGGCCCTGATCAGCACGTGAATATCATTTCCAGTCTTTTGACTCGAAATTCTGATGTCTTTGCTCTGATTCTGAGATCTTTCACACCTCTACGGTGCAGATGGAGATCGACCGGCGATCATCAGCCCATTTCCAGGAAACCTTACCGTACTCACTTGGCCAGTAGAGAAGGCCGTTGAGAACATGGTACGTTATGGGATTGTTACACGCAAGATCTCAGAGTGGGGAACCTGTAGTGTTGGTGACCAAGAAATATGATACGCACAGTTTATGTTGCGACTATCGTGCAATCAACGCTGTGACTCGATCAGTGGCAGAACCACTTCCACGCATTGAGGATATTTAGAGCACCTTGGGAAAAGTAAGATTTTTCGGCACTTTCGACGTTCGATGTGGCTTTTGGTGCATCCCAGTGTCAGAAGATGCCCAGCAGAAGTCAGCTTTAAGCTGTCATTTAGGCTCGTTCTGCTTTCGATATATGAGCTTTGGTCTTACAGGGGCACTTCTACGTTTGTCGCACTCATGGACAACAGTATTACAAGGCTTGGGAAACTTCGTACAAGCCTATATAGATGACATACTGGTGTTCACGGACGGTACTATAGTTGCTCATGTTCGCGATTTTCAGATGGTTTTTGACCACTTGTGCGAACACAAGGTCAAACTCAAACCATTCAAATGCCACTTTGCTTCCTCAGAGACGAAGTATCTCGGACACGTTATCAGTCGGAGTGGCATATCTCCTGATCCCGAGAAGGTCAGAGGCATTTCCGAAATGCCTTCTCTTTTGAATGTAAAGGAGATGCGATCTTTCCTGGGGACGTGTTGTTATTATCGTTGCTTTATTCCCCATTTTTCGTAGACTGTGACCCCCATTGTCGATCTCACCAAGAAGGGTAACAGATTCAAGTGGACGCTTGATTGTCAGTCAACGTTCGATTTTCTGAAAGACCGTCTTGCGAAGTTGGCGCTTCTCTCGCATCCTGACTTAACAAACCACTTACCATGTACACAGATGCTTCCAGTGTTGCGGTTGGATCATGTTTGGTGCAGACAGCTTCTACTTTTGATGGTCTCTTTGTGGAAGAGCCACTGTATTTTCTTTTGCGAAAGCTGTCACGAACACAGACTAAGTGGTCAAATTTCGAGAGAGAAGCATATGTAGTCAATTATGCCAAGAAGAAATTAAAGTATTTCCTGGAGAATAGTCCATGGACTATCAGTCTCTAATGCCACATAACGAAGCTACTTCTGATAATCATTATGAGAAGAACAAGGAAAAAGATAAAAATGGAAATAGCAGATGAACAGTTTGGATTTGTTGAAGGAAAGGAAACACACAATGTCATTTATACTTTACGACCACTAACAGAAAGAGCTTTACAAGTACAGAAAGATCTCTTCTTATATTTCACTGATTACACCAAGGCATTCGACAAGGTGAAACATAGTGAAATTATTAAATGCCTGAAGACATCAGTATAGACGGTAAAGACTTGAGGATTGTAAAACATCTATACTGGCAGCAAGAAGCAGCAATTTGAGTTGAAAATAGAACTGGAAAATATCAACCTATAAAACAAGAGGCGCGACAAGGATGTGTACTATCTCCAGACCTTTTTTCTCTGTACAGCGAGAATATTATAAGAACGATCATCATAGAACCAAGCATAAAAATTGGAGGATACAATGTTAACAACCTTCGGTATGCTGACGACACAGTACTGATAGCTGAGAACCAACAAGACCTGCAAAATCTCTTGGATAAAGTCTCCAAAGAAAGTGGACAGAAAGGCCTTACTTTGAACATAAAAAATACAGAGACTATGGTTATATCTAAGAAACAGAATCCACCAACATGCAGTATAAAATTAAATGGAACTACTATAAAGCAGGTGCAGAAATTCAAATACCTTGGAGCAGTAATAACTTCAGATGGGAAATGCAGAACAGAAATTAGGAACAGAATAGCCCAAGCAAAGACTGCATTTCAGAGAATTATAAACATATTATCCAACACAACCTTATCAATGAATGTTAGAAAACGAGATTTAACCTATCTTGTCATATGGAAGTGAATCATGGACAACAGACAGGTCTGCACAAAAATCATTGGAAGCAGCAGAAATATGGTTTATTAGAAGAAAATTGCGAATCCTCTGGACAGGAAACATAATTAATGAAGAATGTATAAGAAGAGCTGCAGAGACAAAAAATCTTGTCAAAAAAAGAAGAGATACGCTATACTTTCAAAAGACAAGCAATGAGAAAAAGGGGGCATTGAAAATATAATAAAAACAGGAAAGATAGGAGGAAGAAAATCAAGAGGAAGACCAAGAGAAATGATGCTGGACAGTCTGACGGGATGATGTAATAGGAGATCACCAACTGAGCTGATGGCCTGCATGAAGAATCGTGTACTCTGGAAAAGCATAATAGCCAACGCCAGTCGGCACGGCACCTGATGATAATGATGAATATGATGATGATGATGGTGGTGGTGGTGGTGGTGGTGGTGGTGAATAGGAATATAGACACTTGGTGGATTCTTTTCTCAGTCAGCAGGGGATGTCAAACACGAAGTTGCAGAGGTGGTTTGCTAACCTTCGTACCATGAACTTTGAGATGTTTCTTCTTTTGCAAGAGCACTTATCGACAGTGCCACCTGTGTTCCCTTACCGTTGCATGTTAGAGCTAGGGATCCTGTTCAGTCCCTACGGACTGAAAAAAATACGGAAGTCAAGTCGGTTAATCTTGTTGAAGCAGGCCCCTAGTCCGCCGATGGTAGATTGTTTCGCTTCAGACTGACATGCCCTGTCCCTGTTCGCTGAAACCGCATGCGGACATGGCGACGAACACTTCTCTTCCGTTTATGCAGGGCGTTGCCATCGACGTATCTTTGCCTGTTGTGACCTATAGCCAGCCTTACTCGCCGGATATCTTTCGTTCTAAGTCCCACTCGGTATTCTCTCCCGCCTCCTCCTCCTCCCTTTATATCACAGGTCTCTCCATGGTTCCCGTCGGAGATTAAACAGCCTGTTGATGCTAGTGTTCGTGCTTCCGAGCAATCTATGGAGGTGGATGCTTCCGAGCAATCTATGGAGGTGGATGCTTCCGAGCAATCTATGGAGGTGGATGCTTCCGAGCAATCTATGGAGGTGGATGCTTCCGAGCAATCTATGGAGGTGGATGCTTCCGAGCAATCTATGGAGGTGGATGCTTCCGAGCAATCTATAGAGGTGGATGCTTCCGCATCTTGTGTCCCTGATGTTATGTCCCTGGTTTTATCTTATGTCTGTCGATGATTGCGTCCTCGACGTAGGCAGAAGCAGAAGAGACGTACTTCCTCTTCTCGTACAACACCAAAGTCTCGTCCCTCCGATAGCGAGGAGTATTTTCCCGACGCGACTTTAACCAGCTATGACTGCGATACAGAGGCAGATCAGCAGTATGTCTCTGATCAGAAGTTGGTAGTGGCTTAGGGGCAAATTCTCGAGGGTGTGGACTTTGATAAGTTCAACCTGAAAGTGGTGCATCGGGCACTGTTAGAGAAGCTTCCTTCGCTCGATTTGGAGTCCAGAAAAAGTTTATTCAGAACATAGTTATGAAAATTATGGAGCTCATTTGCCCTCCTGTGTGTAAGGGAGAGTATAGCTTGAAGCTACTCACAAGCTGACACTAAAAAGTTGTTCTGACGTGATAGAGATAATCCAGTTTATTTCCTGATTTCTGTCCTTAGATAAGGTGTGTAAATAACTCAAATATTGTATATAATGTATTATATAAATTTTTTTTCAAATGATGAAATATAATTTATTGTACGCATAGTGTGATTGGATTCATTTTTCTTGTTTTGTATTTTTTCTTTCTAGGGACTTCCAAATATTGTTTAGTTATGGACCTCTTTCGGGCGCTGCAAATCTCTACTTTTTGGGGAAGGGAGATATTCTGTAACCGAATGTATATTCTGTTACAGAATGTGGATTAGAAACCCTTTTGTTGTGGTTAAAAATGCGTGACCGAAACTCACCTGTTTAAGCGAGCACGAAAAAAAAATCTGCGTTCCGATTGCATAACTCTGTCACGTGATCTGAGTGGCGGGATGCATGAAAAGTTTAGTTTTTGTTCTAGATGTTGAGGTGAGAGGATGTGTTGGTTTGTTCTGAAAGGTCTGCCAGGGATTCTTTGTTTCGTAATGTACGTTTTTGTGTTTAGCTGTCCTTTTCAGATCAAAATTGTTGTAACGTCAAACATGCAGTAGCTGTGATCAAATTAGGGCAAAATGTTTGTTGTAGTTGATTTGCCCTATCAGGACAAAGATTGTCATGAACTTTGTAATGTAATATTTGTGAGTTTATTGTCTCTTTTTTTGGACAATGTTTGAGAGTCTAGATTGAGGTTAGCGTGGAGTTTTTTATGTACATGAAGTTAGAATGTCTTTCAATGTTGTCTGAGTGTGTCTATCCCATGGTAATCGCCTGGACAGTTTCAGTGTATTTTCATTGTTGATTGTTTCCATCAGTTCATACCACACAATTAACAACTGAGTGGCGAAGTGGTTAGTGCACTGGTTTCTCAAGGCGAAGGTCGGGGGGTTTGAATCCGGCCGGAGGCACCCCAGTCACCCAGCTTTAGAAACTTCTTCTGGAGTTGGAGAAGGAAAGGCAGCCAGGCATGATACTGACCATATCACCCTCTAGTGTGCTGACAGGTCAAGGAAAATATGGGCACTAACACTATATCCCTATGTACCTCTAAGGCACGACAGGATTACCTTTACTTTACCTTACATTTACAACACTCATCACAAATTGTATAAACTAGGAAAAAAGTAGGAACAGCTTTATTATTTATCGATAACACACTTGTGACGTTTCGGCGCAAGCCTTTGTCAAACAAAAACAAACAGGAAGAAGAATCAGAGAGAGGAAACAAAGTACGGATTCACATTAATTGGATGTTAACAAAACAATTTAAAAAATGAAAAAAGTTAAATTACTTATCTCAGCTTCTGGAATCGCACAGAACCAAAATTACTGGTATGTCCTTGATAGGAGCTCAAATCTTATCGAGGACATTGTCCTATGTCCTATTGAGGACATACCAGCGATTTTGGTTCTGTGCGATACTAGAAGCTGAAATAAGTCATTTGTTATTTTTCTTTAATTGTTTTTTTCACTTTTTGTTGTTTTCTTAACACCCAATTAATATGAATCTGTACTTTGTTTCCTCTCTCTTATTCTTCGTCCTGTTTGTTTTTGTTTGACAAAGGCTCGCGCTGAAACGTCACAAGTGTGTTATTGTTAAATAATAAAGTTGTTCCTACTTTTTTCCCTACTTTGTATATTTTGGTATCACAGCTTTACTGCAGTTCTTTGTGTATGTTGTATGACTATACACTAATTATTGTGTGTTATCACAAACTGGGATTTATCATTAAACGTATCTTTTGTAACTGCTGGAATTCTGCGCTATTTGGATCTACGAGTATGTCAAGAGTCCCAGTTGTGGTGTTGAGATGAGTTGTACTTACGTACACAGGCCATGTTCGTGTACGGACTTGTATTGGTTGTTTGTCCTGCGTTTTGTTATTGTTACATGGTGTATATTAATGTAACGTCTGTTGTGTCACTTGTGTAGCAGTTAAGTAAATCTGCTCAGTAAATACTGACGTTATGTAAAACAGTGAATGAAGAATTCATTACTTGAAAGTGTGTGGGCAAGACTTGTACATTTTCTTTGTAGTCAAGGATTAATTTCAGTAACTGCTTAAATATTTTCAGAAACCTGTAACAGTGTGATATAATCACTAAGCACTACTAGATAAACGGCAACTCAGTTTATTGATTTTGTCTCAGAATGAAGGTGTGGGATCAAATCCAGCCTCGCCAACTCCAGTTCATCATGGCTGTCGCCAGCGCCACGGAGTGCGTGCACCGTGCTGAGGGGCGGGAAGGAGGGCCTCAAAAAGAGGAATTTCATGGTGGTGCATATCTGTGTTCTCTCTCCCTCTCTCTCCGTCTCTCTTTCTCCTCTACCCCCCCCCCCCGAACCCCGCCCCTAAACCGCTACTGATTATCTATTTTGTTTTCATCCTTATTTCCTCCACCCCACCCTCCCCCCAACAGGGGAAACCATCCTGGCCTCTCGACCCTCTTCTCTCCGCCCCCGCCTTCCTATTTGGCTGGATGTGAGCAGGCATGGACTTGTCAATCCTTTAAATACAAGGATTGAATTTAACATTCTTTAACTGTAAAATTACATTGTAGGTTTTAAAGGAATTGCTTTTTCACTTAATGGCCACTTTCACCTTAGAGAGAGGGTAGACAATGGTTTATTCAGGTTACGGTGAATTATTTTATTGAGAAAATTCTTTCCCTTTTTTCATTTACGGATTCAGCTGATACCGGATTAGTGTTACCGTTACAAGCCATGTTTTGTGCTTCAAGACTGACCGTTTCTGCGCATGCGTCTCGTGTTTTGACTCTCACTACCTTCCCATACCACGGGAAGACGCATGCGCAACGTTGCTCCCAATAGGAAGGTCATCTTTCGCGGCAATGCAAATTTAGAAAAACATCTTACGTCATTCCCGTGCCATTAAACGTTACATAGTGCTCTCATGGTAGTTTGCGAATTTTTCCTATTTTCGGCGAGCTTTTCAAACTCATCAAGGGATATTATGCCCACTAAACTGGCCTTTCTTAACAATGTCCTCTTTAGAGTTTCACATGGTCAGCCCCTTTTTCTTCGGCCTTGTTGTGTTCCACTTCATAGCTTGTTATGGGATTCTGGCTGTTTCTTCTCACCACGTGACTGTCCATCTTATTTTTCTGATCACCAATGAGACAGGTTGTTGTTTGCTCATCTGTCTTATCTTTGCGTTGTTCTTGAATTCGTTCCACTTGATGCCGAGTATTTTCCTTAGGTATTTCTTTTCGAAAGAGTCTAATTTCTTGTCTGTTTTTTTAGTTGTTTTCCAGCTTTCGCGTGCATAAATGAGGGTGGATATTATGTTTGACTTGAATAGTCTTAACTTGTTTTTTGTGCTTATAACTTTTGAATGCCATATGGTCAGAAGATTCTTGAAGGCAATGCTTCTTTTTGCAATCCTAACTTCCTTTCTGGTGTCACCATCTTGGTCTATGTAGCTGCCGAGGTATACAAAGTGGTTTATTTCCTCAGTAGTTGTTCCTTCTACATATATTTTTTCTTCGTGATTAATGAGAAGTTTCATTATTTGTGTGTGTGTGTGTTAATTTAGAACTAGGTCAGAGCTAAAGAAAAAAGCAACAAAACAAACAAACAGTAAAAAGTTATGTATTACTTACAACCCTGCTCTCATTGTTGAGGTTGTTGGTTCACCCGTCACGGTTGGATGATTTTGTTTTGTTATCAAACTGCGCACTCTTGAAATTTCAAGATGGAAGCCATTCACTGCCGATGGTCTGTATAAAATGAGGTCAGGTAGAAAAAAAGTCGTCAAGTCTAACGCTCACTTACAGTTCTGAAACGAAGCGCAGGAAGAAACCATTACTCTCAACAAGCAAGAAATAGAACGAATATAGGAAAGAGAAGGAAAGGAATGAAAGATGAAAGGAAGAGAAGACAAAGCATATGAAGGTAAGAGAACAGAAAGTGAAAAGAAGGGAGATGGTAAAAGTCATCTTAAACTTGTTTGAAAAAAAAACCTTCACATTCTGTGAACAAGGTAATGTTCTGTAATTACATTCACTAATGTAGCACTGAAAATGTCTACTCAGCAAAAATATGACGTTAACCCTTGTGTTGATAGTGTCTAACGAAGGTGAGGTGCATGACACGTAGTTTTCTGTTTTACAGTCCGATCTAGAACTTCGAATCATTGTTCTATCCAGCTGAGACCCACAGTGGTGCTGAATTTAGGGGGGGGGGGTGGTTTGCTTGAAAATCTTGACAGCTTCTCTTCAGGCTCCGCAACTACGTGAATCACGGCAACACTTTAATATGTGGCCGGACGGAAATAGCATATCTGCTTATATTTAGAAAATCCATAAAGAGATAGGGTCTTGGCTAGCCCTGTTTCGCAAGCTTCTTACTTCTGTACCTGCAGAATGCTTTGACTTTGCACACATGCTTTCTATACATATCTACAACTGCTTTCTATACACATATACAACTGCTTTCTATACACATCTACAACTGCTTTCTATACACTTCTACAACTGCTTTCTATGCACATCTACACATGGTTTCTGTACATATGAACAACTGTTTTCTTTACAAATCTGCAACTGGTTTCTGCACACATCTACAACGGTTTCTGTGCGCACCAACAACTGGTTTCTGTACACATCTGAAACTACTGGTTTCATCTGTCACTGACTTAGAAAAAGATCCAGTTTTTTTTCCTTGCACTAAATATTTAGACTATTATTTAAATCAAATTTGTGTCACCTTCGAACATGGCCGTAATCTACACTGTTCTGGTTTTTCAGTTCGAAACAGAAGCAGTACCCGGATGAAGAATTACAAAATACAGCTGTTAAGTCGAGAAACAAGCAGGCGGACTGAACAAACACACACACACACAACAACAACAACAACAACAACAAATGTAACAATTTTGCCCTAAGTTTAGTCACAGGGCCAGAAGCATCATAATCATCATCATCAACAGGCGAAAAATGTGGCAATATACCATTAGCTGAGCTGCACGTGCAGATACTAGACTGTCTTCCGTATCATTTTTATCGATCTCGAATCTAATATTAGGCTTCAGGTAATTAAAGTAATATTCCAACTTCCTGAGTTTCCTATACAATGTAACATCAGTCGTATTTGTCTGCAGAATTGGCTGGCAAAGATTTTTCTGAATAGTGGTTATATATAAGATGGATCGGTATAAAATGTTAAAAAGTGACTTCTTTTCACTAAAATATTTATACAGGTATAAATTGAAAGCCCTGTTTACCTGCAATTAAGGCATATTGTTGATACGGTGTTAGGCCTTTGTTTAGAAGACATTTGGCACATGAAAGTCCATCAAACATATGAAAAAAGGAAAAGCGACTGGGCCTGATAATATAACAATAGAAGAAATAGAGGCACTAGAGGAGACAAGAATACAAATAATAACCAAGTTACTGAATGATATTTACAACAGTGGTTATATTCCCAGTGACCTGATTAAATCCACGTTTATAGCACTACCAAAGAAACCAGGTGCAAAGGAATGTGATGACCACCGGACTATCAGCCTCTCATGCCACATAACGAAGCTACTTCTGAGAATAATTATGAGAAGAACAAGGAAAAAGATAAAAATGGAAATAGCGGATGAACAGTTTGGATTTGTTGAAGGAAAGGGAACACACAATGTCATTTATGCTTTACGAACACTAACAGAAAGAGCTTTACAAGTACAGAAAGATCTATACTTATGCTTCATTGATTACACCAAGGCATATGACAAGGTGAAACATAATGAAATTATTAAAATGCTTGAAGACATCAATATAGACAGCAAAGACCTGAGGAGTGTAAAACATCTATACTGGCAGCAAGAAGCAGCAGTTCGAGTTGAAAATAGAATTGGAAAATATCAACCTATAAAACAAGGGGTGCGACAAGGATGTGTACTATCTCCAGACCTTTTTTCTCTGTATAGCGAGAATATTCTAAGAACAATCATCACAGAACCAGGCATAAAAATTGGAGGATACAATGTTAACAACCTTCGGTATGCTGACGACACAGTACTGATAGCTGAGAAGCAACAAGACCTGCAAAATCTCTTTGATAAAGTCGCCAAAGAAAGTGAACAGAAAGGCCTTACTTTGAACATCAAAAAGACAGAGACAATGGTTATATCTAAGAAACAGAATCCACCAGCATGCAGTATTAAATTAAACGGAACTATTCTAAAGCAGGTGCAGAAATTCAAATACATTGGAGCAGTAATAACTTTAGATGGGAAATGCAGAACAGAAATTAGGAACAGAAAAGGCCAAGCAAAAACTGCATTTCAGAGAATGAGAAACATATTAGCTAATACATCTTTATCAATGAATGTTAGAAAACGAGTTCTAAAATGCTGTATTGAACCTATCTTGTTATATGGACGTGAATCGTGGACAATAGGCAGGTATGCACAAAAATCATTGGAAGCAGCAGAAATGTGGTTTATTAGAAGAATGTTGCGAATCTCCTGGACAGTAAAAATAACTAATGAAGAATGTATGAGAAGAGCTGGAAGACAAAAAAAATCTTGTCCAAAAAAAAAAAAAAGAAGATAAGAGAGAGACAATGTACTTTCATAGGACATGTAATGAGAAGAGGGGGCATTGAAAATATTATAACAACAGGAAAAATAGAAGGAAGAAGATCAAGAGGAAGACCAAGAGAAATGATACTGGACAGTCTGACGGGATGGTGTGAGAGGAGATCACCAACTGAACTGATGGCCTGCATGAAGGATCGGATACTCTGGAGAAGCATAATAGCCAACGCCAATCGGCACGGCACCTGATGATGATGATGATGATTATGATGATGACATGAAAGTGTGATGTGGTCAGTGTCACGCCTGGCCGCATTTACCTGGACACACCGGGAACTTTTCAGTGTGAATGGAGGTCACAAAGTAGACCACAAATGAGATCCAAGGAGTCATCTAAAATAATTCATCAACATTTAGCAACATGTCCGGTACCAGAGATACACTCATTTAAGATCTCAGATTGAGACATTTCTTCAATTAAAAGGAGCAGCCAGGTAATGCCTTCATGAAAAAAAAACATGAACATTTAATTGTATGATATAAAAAAGGTAAAAGGTAAAATTCCCCTTTCCATGGCATTAAGGCATATTGGGGAATACGGTGTTAGGCCCGTATTTTCCATGACCGTCGGCACAAGAAATTGTGATGTGGTCAGTATCATGCCTGGACGCTTTGGCTTCCCAGATTTCTCTGGTACTCAAATTTAGAGGCTGGGTCAACATCGGGGCCTTTTTGGTGTGTACCAGAAAAAAATCCCACTGCTGGGATTGAACCCGGTACCAACAGATTAGCAGACCGAGTCCCTAACCACTCAGCTAACCAGGCCGCCAATTATATGACATAACCTATAATATTCATTCATTCATGTGACATATCCTTTCCAGAACGTTGCCCCTCTCACAGCATCCGTGAATACGGTCTAGCGCAAGTTTACCGGTATCTCGCAATGAAACATTCAGACTTTTCGTGATGTCTTGAGTCCACCTGCTGCGAGGTCGTCCTTTTTCTCTTTTGCCAGGCACTGTGCCTTCTACTATCAACCTCTCCAAGCTGTTGTGTCTCTTGATGTGGGCGAAGTATCTCAGCTTTTTAATTTTTATCGTGTTTTCTGCTACACCTAATGCCATTAGTATATCTATTTGATTTTCTATTCATGATATTCGAAGATGGCTGCAAGACATCGCTGATGATCTGCAAATGGATGCATCAGCAGCAGACCATCTTGCTCACAACTGAGAGGCCTACAGAAGTGCTGTTAGGGAGGCAATGTTCCGCAAGGGACATGCAAATGAATGAATGAAATGATTTTCTAAGTGCCCGTCTATAACATTTCATTTCAAATGCTGTTATTATCATTTCCAGTGATTTGTCCATGTTTTGCATCCGTATGTTGCCAGTGGGAATATGTAAGCTCATAGTAAACATAACTTCGTTTCCTTGTTGGTGCTTTGCCACATACTCTTCATTTGTGCTAGTTTCTGTGATGCAACTGTTAGTCTTCTTTTGATTTCCACTGCGCAGTCCCCATTGGTGGTGATACTGAATTTGCTTATAATATAGAGAAGGTTAATTCGCCACTCTCTCGTGACCAGTTCGCAGTAAATTGTGATTATCAACCGGGGTATCTACCCTCACTATAAATGGGCATATCCAGCATCGTTCATTGTAAAGAGCTGAGTCAGAACTTTTTTTTTCGCCATGTAAAAAAAAAAAAAAAACCCGAGTCAGTGACATCCTGTAGCTTTCGTAGTTTCTACCATAAATATTTTTTTTCCAGGCAGTGTGAATGTATATTATCATCATCAGGTGTCGTGCCGACTAAGTTGTCTATTTTGTTTCTCCATGGTACCAGGTCCTTCATGCAGGCCATAAGTTCAGTTGGTGATCTTCTCTTACACCATCTCGTCAAACTATCCAGTATCATTTCCCGGCCCTGCCTTCACCTGTCTCTTCTTCCCTCTGTTTTTCCTGTTTTTCAGTGCCCCCTCTTCTCTTTGCATGTCCTATGAAAGTACATTGTGTCTCTCATATTTTCTAGCAATATATATATATATTCTTTGTTTCTGTCGCTCTTCTCATACATTCTTCATTAGTAATCTTTACTGTCCAGTGAATTTGCAACACTTGAATGTTAATACCTCCCTCTGTTCAGGTAGCTCTAGGCATTTTGTTCCCTGTGGAAATGATGCACACTATCTGACGTTCGGATGACTAGCTCTACATATCCCTGTACGCAGGCTGTGTCAACAAACTGCACATATCCCTGTACGCAGGCTGTGTCAACAAACTGCACATATCCCTGTACGCAGGCTGTGTCAACAAACTGCACACGGCTCAGAAAGTCAGTGAACACTTGAAACATTTATAAACCTCCTGTGCTCCCCAGCCCCGTTCCACCATTTTTTCCTCTTCCCCTCCCCCTACTCATTTTCTCCATTTCAATAGCTACTTTTCACCAGTCGGATAAGTGAAATACCAAGCCGTATGTACACTCCCTAAACCAGAATGAAGTCCACAGAGGAATATTATTTGCTCCAATAACCCATTATACCATCACTAGAGTGATTTAGTAATACAACTTCTTAACTTGACTTGTTTCTATACTTAACTGGTTTTTATGATATTCTCAGAGAAACTAACACAACTCAGGCACTCAACTCCACGTAAACGACAGCAACAAACTGAACTTAGCAGTCTCCCAACATAACAAAACTTATCAACAGTGAATGTTTCAACAAAGTCAGTGTAGTTTTATATTCAGACAACACGAGTTTATTGATGCGTAAAATGAAGGATGAATTTATGAGGATGAAAACGTAGCCCATCAGGCTGGCAAGAAGAATACAGTGACAGTTTACAATGACAATTCCCGGCGTGAGAAAACTCTACGCCGTATGGGAGAAAACCTTACATTATTACTTTGTATACAAAAAGAGGCGTACTCTCAACGTTCCAATAAAAAAGATCCATCTACAACTTCAACTATATCAAAAACTAAATTCTACATCTTAGCTTAACCTGCCTCTATCAAAAACTGCTACTACTGAAAACTCTACCTAACCGAGACTCTCTCACTAACACATCGTAAGGCTCTATCTGCAGCAAAACAAGTAAAGCTTTTTTTTTCAATCCAATCGTGCGTTGTATTTATACCACAGCTGTACCCATGCCATCCCGAGATCCCCTTTCTCCCGCACTGCTTTTTCCTGCGTTCGTTTCACGCGTTGCTTATGTCCCATGGATAAGAGAAATACTATCATATCCCATAATCCAATACATTCACCTTTCAAGAAACTCCCCAAATATCCAGATCTCTGTGCGAATCAAATCTGGCTTTGTTATCGTATTTGAACTTTGGTGGGTGTGGTATTTTTTAGATTTAAAGACAACAAATTCTGAGTATTTTCCTAACAGATACTATAAACTTTGCACGAAACAATTTTCTCCATCAGTCTTTGCCCTGTAAACTTGACTACTTGGCTGCTTTTATTTAAAGTGAAAAGTACTGTCGGGATACACCAAATTCCAGTACTCAAGATTTTGTAGTGCAGATCTCATATATTACATTCTAAAGATTCATATCTCTGTTGACTATAGCTTGACACTTATTTATATACTGGCTGATTACACGGCGTTACTCGGGAATTTATTAATTATTCATACTTGCGGAGTGGATTTGAGATCGCCATGTTTCTACCACTGACAACCTTATGTTGCTTGCTCGATGGGGGTGAGGGGTGGGGTTCACCCAAGAAATTATTTATTCTTGCTCCTGGAGGTGAAACTAAAAGTGTTGTATATAACCAAGTGTTGAGTTATAGTAAAATTGTAAAATACTTTATAATGTGTAGGCTGCCTCTGTGACTTGTTGATTGTGATCGAAGAGGCTAAGTCTCAATGGAAATTGCAATCTTTTAAAGTTAAAAGGGAAATCCGTCGGAATGAGTGGTATCCGTAGGATAAAAACTGCTTCACCCTCTCCCCGTCCTGTCAAGATAGTCGCTTCAACTACATTGCCCAGCATCCTCTTTACACACAGCCTTGTGCCATTGCAAAGTTTTGGCGGGTCGAGGTTCGTAGTAAAATAATTGGAGATCTTACTCTAATTTTCTCCCTATTTCACCCCCCCCCCCCCATTGCAGACGTAAACCACATCAGGAGTGTCATTGCTCATCTCAGCTACCTCGAAAACTATGGATTCGCCACTTATATCGTTTTCTATCATTTGTACATGCTACTCCTATCCCACCCCAGCCCGAGCTCGCATCCCCTCCCCCATGCCGATGGGGGCTGAACATGGACTTAAATGGTATTGGGAGTGTCACTACCCATTTCAGCGACACCGAAAACAATGGATTCGACACCAATATCGGTTGTTTTCGATTATTTTTACATGCCACCCAATCCCACACCCACCCCAGGTGCCCCCCCCCCCCAGGGGTGCTAGAGATGCTTTAACCCACAGTACTTTTCTCCAGACTGTAAGTCATATGTGTACCAAGTTTGGTTGAAATTGCTCCAGGTGTTCCAGAGTAATGCTGAAACACACACACACATACACACACACACACACACACACATATATATATATATATATATATATATATATATATATACACAGGGTGTTTTTAAAGTCTTATTACACTTTTTATGAAAAGAAATTGAAAATTGAGTAAATGACGTCATCACAAAATGTGCTAAAAAAGTCATTTAATTAGTTACAATAGTGACTGCAATGATACAACGCTGTTTTGGGTTAGCTGGAATGGACCACTGAAATATTCATAATAACAGGTGTTGGAAATGTCTACCACTGGCTTCAAGACATGACTGTACACGTCTCTTCATATTGTCACATACGTTGTGCAACGTGTCTATTGTTATTTCTTGAATGGTAATTCTGGAACACTATTAACACCAAGTATAAGACCAAAAGCAAAGATGGGCTGAACACTTCCAAGAAATACTTAATCGACCACACCCAAAAGAATTGTTAAACCTTGAAACCGACTTAAAAGCACCACAACTAAATGTCAGCCTAGATGAAATTACATTGCATGAAATTGAAACAGCAGTGAATTTAATGGGTAACAACAAAGCTGCAGGTGAAGATGAAATAACACCCGAAATGTTAAAAGCTATCAATAGTGACAATATGCGACAACTACAGAGAATGTTTAATAAGATTTGGAAAGAAGAAAAGGTATCTTCTACATGGAAAAAAGGAATCATTGTTAAAATACCAAAAAAGGCAACCTTAGTGACTGTAACAATTGGAGAGGATTAACCTTAATGTCAGTTGTGTCAAAAGTATTTTGCAAGGTCATTTTGAATAGACTCAAAGATATAGTGGATATCGCAGTTAAAGAAGAACAGGCAGGGTTTCGAAAAGGGAGAAGCTGTCTCGACCAGATCTTTACTCTAATAATAATACGTGAAGAACATATTGAAAAGCAGAAACCATTAATACCGAACTTCATAGAATTTAAAAAGGCATTTGGTCGCATACACAGAGATTCATTGTGGAGAATTTTAAGTCTGTATGGAATACCATCTAAAATTGTCAACATCATTAAGGACCTCTACAATGGATATGCTCGTGCAGTCAAAACAGAAGAAGAGATGAGTGAATGGTTCCATATTGAAACAGGTGTGAAACAAGGATGTGTACTGTCTTCTTTGCTTTTTGGAATTACAATAGACCTCTTAATGAAAAAATACTGCACATGTAACACAGGTATTGACTGGGTAAATGAGACCGAACTAGAATATCTTGATTTTGCTGATGACATAACTCTTATCAGTAACAATGTGAATTCCGTGCAAGAAAAAACGGATAGCCTGTCTTCACTGGCTAGCAAAATATGACTTGAAATTAACAAGGACAAAACAAAAATAATGAAAATTCCCATTAATCAAAATGGAAAAATTCACATAAAAGGGACAGATATTGACGATGTCAGTAAATTTGCATACCTTGGCAGCTACATAGACCAGGATGGTCACACCAGAAAGGAAGTTAGTATTAGAATTGCAAAAGAATCTTGAGAACATATGGAATTGAAAAGTTATAAGCACAAAAACCACGTTAAGACTATTCAATTCAAATGTAATATTTACCCTCATTTATGCGTGTGAATGCTGGAAAGCAACTTTAAAAAACTGAAAATAAATTAGACTCTTTTGAAAACAAATGCCTAAGGAAAATACTCGGCACCAAGTGGAACGAATTTAAGAACAATGTAGAGATAAGACAGATGATTGAAAAACAACGAGTCTCACGGGTGATCAGGAAAAGGAGATGGACATATGTTGGTCACGTGATGAGAAGAAACAGTCAGAGAATCCCAAAACAAGCTATAAAGTGGAACACAACAGGCCAAAGAAAAAGAGGCAGACGGCGTGAAACTCTGAATAGGACATTATTAAGAGAGGCCAAATTAACAGGCATAAAATCCTTTGATGAGGTTGAAAGACTCGCCGAGAACAGGAAAAATTGGCGAACTACCCAGCGAGCTCTATGTGACGTTTAACGGCAAGGAAGGATATAGATATAAGAATTCTGATTGCTTGTTTGAGGTCATTAATTGCTTGTACATTTTTTTGCAAACAGTTCCTTTTAAGAAACTCCATAGATAATAATCTAATGGATTTAGGTCTGGAGAACGAGCAGACCAAATTCCAAGAGATATTATGCGATTTGCGAAAATTTCTTCCAAAAAACTGTGTGTTGCTCTAGCTGTGTGTGCAGTTGCACCATCTTGCTGGAACCTCGCTTCTTCAATTTCACGTTCATTCAGCTGTTCTAAAAAAGGTTCCAGAATGTTACATTGTTGTTGAAGAAAATTGGTTAATTTTACGTTTTCTACTGACGGCACACCATACCTCAATTTTCGCATCGTGTAGCGGCGCTTCATGAAATGCATTGGGATTAACA
Organism: Achatina immaculata; assembly: GCA_009760885.1. Lineage (NCBI taxonomy): Eukaryota > Metazoa > Mollusca > Gastropoda > Stylommatophora > Achatinidae > Lissachatina > Lissachatina immaculata. The sequence continues at coordinate 5,616,838 of CM019694.1, forward strand.
CTGCTCCAAATACAATTATTTTGGCTATTAACGTATCCAGATAGATGAAACCATGCCTCATCAGAGAAGAAAGTTGAATTGAGAATTGACTAGTCTTCTTCAGCTAAAAATGCTTGAAACTACGTGGAGTAGTTGACTCTGAATTGATTGTCACACTCTTTTAGTTCAATCACAACAGAAATTTTGTATGGATGAAAATTTAACAGATGTTTAAGAATTGTGTGCACTGTGGTCAGTGATACGTTCACTTCTTGCGACATTTTCCTTTAAGGACTTGCATGGACTTTTCAGGATTCTGTCTTGGATATCTAGACATTTTTCTTAGACACAGCAGGCCTACCAGATCGCGGAGCATCTTCCACAGTTCTCGTATCACGAAAGTTATTCAACGTGGTATGTGTAGCTCTCGCAGCGATACTACTGGACATACCGATTAAACTTCACTTTATCCTTTCCTTCACCTTTTCACATCGACGCCGCACAGCAACCTTTATTTCTTTTCTGCAGTTTCTTCCTTGATCGGGAGGGGCTTCACTCCACGCGCGGCATCCGAAGAGTCTCGCCTGCAGTGTTTTAACCTCTGGGTTAAGCCGGTTCAGGCATTTCACCCGATATGAGTGCACTTAGGACGTGGCCGACCTCCAGACCAGAGATGCGGTGATTTGACTGTTTGCTTCGCTTTATCCTTTCTACCACCTTTTCCGCAGTGGTGCCGTGTTGCAACCCCATTTGCACCTTTCTTCACTGGCCGGGAGGAGCACCGCTCCACGCACGGCAGCTGAAGAATCTCGCCAGCAGCGGTAGATGAGCTACCAAACATGACTCATCTACCCTAAGTGTCTAGTTTTCAGGCGCCAGATATTCGCCTTCGCCCCTTCTCCTGTCAGTTTAAACAGTTCTGCCACGAGAAGGCCAGGAGCTGGACTTGACTGCCAGAGGCTATTTGAGACGCACGCCCCTGGAGCGGAGAGCGAATTCTCCACCCAACCTCCGGCAATAACAGTCCTTAGAACCGGCCGCGATTTCGAAACATTTGTTCAATCAAAAAAAAAAAAAAAAGAAACTTTCCTCCGTTGATAACATCATTCTGTTATAAGTGCAAAAACTTACTCCAGCAGATGGCAACAATTCACTGCACTTTTCTTCACGATTGACTACGCAGCACATTTTTTATGACGTCATTTTCTTCATTTTTACATAGAAAGTGTGGTGAGACTTTAAAAACACCCTGTATATGTATATATAAGCGATGGCCAGAACCAGGTAAAAGATCGGCGGAAAACGGTAAGTTAATAATACATTCAGGCAGAGACGACAGAAATATCAATAGCGGGTAGGTATAATTATGTCAAACGTAGCAGAAAAGAACCTTGTAGATTGGCAACCAGTGTACAGTCTTTTGGTGTTTACTTGATGTTAACAGGGTTCCACTTTTACTAAGGAGTAGTCTTTCTTTAATTGTAATAGTACCTATTAGCCTCTTCTATACGTTATATAAAGTTTTGGTGTTTCCTGTTTATGATGCTTTCTCTGCCTCTTTCGCCATATTGTCTATGTATTCTCTTTTATCCATTCTAGCTGAACTTGTTACTGTATTGTCTATTTCTTTGTATGTTTCTTTCACAATATCTTTTCCAAGATCTGTCTTTACATTCAACATGTTTAACTTGGCTGCTCGTCTTTCTTGTATGTACTTCCATGTGTTTTCTAATATCCATGCTTTTCTATTTGTTTTTTTTTTCAGTCTACCGCTTGCTTTTGCTGGTGTGATTATGGCTGTGCTGTAAGAATTCCATAATTCATCTATACCTATCTCCTCTACTTCACTGAGTGTGGAATGATTGGCAATTTCCTGATTGAAATTACTGTTAGTATTTTCTTCTTGTAGGCTGTGGCTGTTTATCTTTCTGTATATTGATTTCTTGTGTTGGTTTTTCAATTTTAGCTTTATTTTTCCTATACACAGATTGTGATCACTGTTGACATCTGCACCCCTATAAGCCCTTACATCTATCAGAGATGTTCTGTATTGCTTTCTAGTACAAAAATGATCTATCTAGTTTCTAGTTCTATCATCTGAAGATATCCACGTTGTTTTGTGTATCTCTTTGTGTGGAATATTGTGCCTCCAATGACCACGCCCTTTGTTAGACATATTTCAATTAATCTTTCTCCGTTCTGATTAACCATGTCAGTTCCGTCTTTCCCCATTACTTTTTTTCAACGTCGGTGCTATCTTTCCCTACCTTAGCATTGAAGTCCCCCATAACAAATAGGTGTTCGTGTTTAGAGACTTTGTTAATGTTTTGTTGTAATTGGTGATATAAATCGTTTTTCACATTATCATCTGCATCGTTCGTGGGTGCATAAAAACGCATTATTGTCTTTCTTTAGTGTCTTAGGTTGTATCGCGCTCTAAGAGCACAGTCAGAGAATCCCAAAACAAGCTATCAAGTGGAACACAACAGGCCGAAGAAAAAGAGACAGACCGCGTGAAACTCTAAAGAGGACATTGTTAAGAGAGGCCAAATTGATAGGCATGTAATCCCTTGATGAGGGTGAAAAGCTCGCCGAAAACAGAACAAAACTGGCGAACTACTTTGCTAGCCTTAAGTGACGTTTAACGCCACGAGAAGAATATAAGATATAAGCCTGGGCTTCAATTCTAAAGAATAAAACAGGCCTAGTATAACAGTTTCTATTTATCCGACTTCTGAAATTCAGTGATTGACCCACATTATACTAAAATTTGGGGGTTTAAAAAATTATCTTAGCTGCGTTTTTTGGTCGCGAAGACGATGTCCGATTTAGCATTTCCTCTTCATCTTCTTTTGATACTACTACTACTACTACTACCACTACTACTATTATTATTACTACTGCTATTACTACTACTACTTCTACTATTACTACTACCACTACTACTACTAGTAGTATTACTATTACTACTACTACTACTACTATTATTACTACTACTACAATTATTACTACTACTATTACTACTACTACTTCTACTATTACTACTACCACTACTACTACTACTACTACTAGTATTACTACTACTACTACTATTATTACTACTACTACAATTATTACTACTACTATTACTACTACTACTACTATTACTACTACTACTATTACTACGACTACGACTACTACTATTACTACGACATCGACTACTACTACTACTACTACTACTACTACTACTACTACTACTACTACTTTTCTTCTTCTTCTAATCTTACTTCTTTTTCTTCTTATCCTCCTCCTCCTCCTCCTTCTTCCTCTTCTTCTTCTGGTTCTTCTTCTATTCCTACCGCAATACCAGAAATGAAGGGAAAAAGCTCAGCACTTACAATATTCGTGGACACTTCGACATTTCTAGCTTATTTTGAACAGGGCAGATTTCAGTCAGTCATTTGCATGTACCTTGGGGAACTTTGCTCCCTAACAGCCCTTCTGTAGGTCTCTCGGTTGTAAGCAAGATGCCCTGATGCTGATGCGTCCATCTGCAGATATCAGCGATGTCCTGGAGCCATCTTCGCCTTGGTCTTCCTCTTTTTCCTTTTCCTTTTACGAACCCTTCCACGACAGTCTAATCTAAATTCTCATGACGTTTAATGTGTCTATAATGTTAAGTTTTCTCTGTTTAATCCTCTTTATTAGCCAACCTTCTTCAATATTAAGTTCTTGTAGTATGGATATAATTGTTCTTTTTGTGGCTTTGATATTTGAAGACCTCTTCTGTAGCATTTACATTCAAATGTATTTATTTTCTCAGCTATTTTGTTAAGTGTCCAGGTCTCACAGGCATATGTTGCGATGAGAATGATGCACCCCCCCCCCCCACTAAAATGTTATATTTATAGTCCTGTCTGTTCCTCTCCACAACTTCTTTAGTTGTTTTACTTTTTGAAGAGCATATATGTCCTCCTTTACTTTCCCTCATTGTATCTCCATTATTACTTAGTAATGATCCAAGATACTCAAAACTCTCCATCTCTTCCAATTTTTCCTCATTGATATATATTTCAGCTGTTTTAATTGTTTTGTCAGTTTTCATCCATTTAGTTTTCTTCGCATTAAAATAGAGGTTTTGCTCTTCACTATTCTTACGGACTGACATAATTAGTTTTCTATTCCTTTTTGTGCTGTGGACAGTAATACTGTGTCATCAGCATATCTAATCTATTGCATTTCATAACCTCCAATTTTTGTGGCATCGTAATATTCTTTGTCTACATTTTTTTCTAACATTCCTCATTATATTTTCAGTATACAAGTTAAATAAGTAAGGTGACAATATGTACCCCTGACGGACCCCTTGTTTTACGTCAAACCAAGTTGTTGTTTCACCATTTATTCTTACTGCCGCCTGTTGGTGATGTTAATTGCATCACATGTGGTGGAAATCTCATTTTTCCCATAGTTTCTGGTGTTGTACACAATCAAATGCCTTTGAATAGCCTATAAAGGATAAATATATATTATATAATTATATACATGCTGTGGTCTTTGCCCAGCCACTGCCACTATCTCTCCCCTGTCGCTTAACTCCTGACGCTAGAGCAACAAATGTTCGTGAAGTTCCCAAACATTTACGACAAACAAGGTCTGCGTGACTTCATTTGCGGCGCCAGCATTCCCTAGCTCTTACCACCTGTACCGACGTCATCGATGCCCGTCCCTTCTCACGACCATTAGAGAGAAAAAGTATCGTTTGGAAGTAAATTTTTCCTATCTTGGCTTTCACTGAGCATGGGCGCCTAATAGTGTGTCCTATGACTCACAAATCTAAAATTTTCCCTTGTTCTTCACCCACGACTTATCCCTAACTGCAAGCTGGCACAAACAGATCCTACACTGTTGACTGCTACAAATGAAGAAGCATGTTCCTCGGAACCAAACTAAGGAAAATCACTGTATTTGTGCGTATAGATATATTTTTTAGCATTTTCAAAATTTAAACATTACTCTGAATATATATATATATAAATCGGGAGTTCGCAAAGTAAGACAGCATTATCACAGTATCGATTCAGGTATTGTAATGATATCTTAGATAGATCATGAAAAACAACTCCGTTACTGTGAATGATTTACAAATGTCATTCAAATTAAAGCTGTTGATATTCCTTATGTCATCAATTTTACAGGTGAGTCCTGGTTTCACCTCTCGGGTTATGTTAACATACAAAACACGATTGTTGTTGTCGGAGAATCCTCATCCTGTGCATGAAACACCCTTGCATAACCACATACTTGAAGTATGGATTGCGATATCCAAACGGCCCATTCTTGGCCCTTTATTTTTTGAAGAGACAGTCAACAGTGAACGTTATTGTTCAGTACTCCACGATATCATTGGCCTGATTGAGGAAGACGAAGTCGCCTGCCTACTCGTGGTTTCAACAAGATGGCGCTACTGAGCACACAGCTAAAAATGACATTTCTGAAGTTATAGACCACTCGCTCCCAGGATCTCAATCCACAAGACTTTTATTTTTGGGAGGCAGCTAAGTCTGAAGTGTATCGAAATCACCCAAGCACCCAGAATAGATTAAAAACTGTAATAACTGCGTACATCAAAAACATTTCACAAGGAGATCTAAGAAAAGTGTTTGCGAATAAAATAAAGCGTGTTCAAGCTTGCATAGACGCACAAAGACATCACTTTGAACATCACTTCCTACATAAATTATTAGATACGAGTATAATAGTGAAGGAAAGTGAAACGAAAGAACTCTCTCTAATTGGCAAGAAAATAGAAACAATGGTCATATCACGAAACAAAAAGCCACCTAAATGCAATGTTAATATACAAGAAGCATCTTTTAAAAAAAAGACTACGCAATCAAGTAACATCAGATGGGACAAGCACCTCTGAATTCAAGAATACAATATGTCAAAAAACAAAACAGCTTGCCAAAGAAAAAGAAGAGAGAGAGAGAGAGAGAGAGACAGACAGACAGACAGACAGACAGACAGACAGACAAAACGAGAGAGAGAGACAGACAGACAGAACGAGAGAGAGACAGAACGAGAGAGAGAGAACGAGAGAGAGAACGAGAGAGAGAGAAAAAGAGAGAGAGAGAACGAGAGAGAGAGAGAACGAGAGAGATAGAGAGAACGAGAGAGAGAGAGAACGAGAGAGAGAGAAATATCTTATGAAATGAGTCTCTATCAATGAACATCAGAAAGAGTTCTAAATTGGTAGACTATGGAAGTGAGCCACAGACAATCAACGCATCGATAGAGAGATCACTTGAGGCAATAGTGATACGGTTCATTAGAAGAATGTTAAGAATTCTATGGGCAGATAAGTTGATAAAATGTCTAACAACAGCAAATGTAGGTAGGAACGTAATTAAATCCTTAAGAAAACAACAGTCATCATTCATCTGGCATATAATGAGAAGAGATCTTGAAAATATCGCAACAACACGAAAGATAAATGGGAAGAGATGCATGGGATGGACCACTCGAGGAAATGATAGTCTAACGCAATAGCATTAAAGAAAAAAATCCACAATTCAGCTGATGGAAAAAATCAGGGACCGACATGTGTGCAGAAGCACTTAATGATGATGATGATGACGATATTATTCACAGACGCCACTGCGATGGCAGACTGACCTTGCCCCTTTCTACGAACATTTAAAGGTAAATGATTCACCCGTCTACCCAGCCCGTCCTCTTACAGTAGCTATTATTAGAAACGTTAGCGGAAAAGTGCAACTAGATCTTTGTCAGTTTCAGCTCTAACTCTTTGGCCATGGTAACAGTGCCGTCACAATAGCTCATGCATCTTTGCTTGTATTAATTCCATAAAGCAACAAGGAATTGATAGTCAGTAAAAGATTATCCATTTTCTTTTCAAAGGTTAACAAAAAATGGAAAATGTAATTCCTTACGTAAGCTGCGCTCTGCTGTCTGATTTGAAATTATTTATGAATAAACTTTTTTCAAGTTTTCCTTCGCTGTCCAAAATTAAGATTTAAAATTGATCTAAATTACAAACTTCTTCTTCGTCCCTACCACTTCATGTAAAACGTGTAAGTAATATTCGTTCTTATAACTTTAAACTTTGTAAATATGTTTGATATGGACTACATGCCTCCCTAAGCGTAGTCTAAAGTAGTTTAAAGTATGGTTTGATTGTTGGAAATTTTTAATACTTCTTTTCTATAAATTTGTTAATTTTGAATGAATGTAAAAATGCAAGTTTATTTCATGTTGTTCAGTGTAAAGTGTATGGGCATGAGCTAAGTTTATTATTTATTTATGTAATCATTTAATTGTGTCTTCATGATTATTATGCTCATTAATAAATGCTGAATGACCGTGGGTAAGTGAAAGCTGTATGGTGAAGTGCAGAATGTTAGGCGGGCCTGCGTGCCCAATTCTTAACCCTTTAAAAAAGTATGTTCCATCGTTCGTTCGTTCTTCTTCAGTCTCCCTGGAGCTGTGAGTGTGATGTTCTTTACAGCCGATGGCGTGAAGATGCTGAGAGCATGATGTCGGGTTGGGAGCAAATTATGACGGCTGTTTTTTCAATTCCTGAGTGTAGCTAAAAAGCAAGGGATGTGCAATACTTCTTTAGCAGACTCCACCACCTGGGAACTATAGTTACCTCTGCCACGTTAGCCAGGCTAGGTCTGTTACTGGTGGTACCAACGGATAATCAGGGCAGAGTCTTGGTCAGCTATGTTTTGTCTACCCTGACTCTGGCATGTCAGCTATAGGCTGGTGATTACCAGATCAGACAGCATCTTCACCCACAAATTAAATTGATGTTATAATTGTGAGATTAGGAATGACAGCGAAACGAGGTGGGGACCTACTACGTTTGTAGAGTGGAAGGATCCTGTTGAAAAGGTCACCACTGCAGCTTACATGTAGAACAGGGTTCCATCCATTTAGTACGTCCCAAAATATGCGAAACAAACGCACAAGAGACAGCTGTAGCTCAAATCTATCATCGTTATTACTTTCTTCAAATTCAGTTCACTGATACTGAAAACAGGTTAGGAACAGCCATTGTAGGTCAGGAAACAATCTTTGGCCAGACCAACATATATGATTGTCCTCATGACAATCCGAGAAAGCCAGTTCAACATACATCACAGATTTTATGACAGTCTATTCAGGACAACCTGCATCACAGTCTTCATGAAAGAACAAACAAGCAATACACTGTCTTCAAGACATCACTGTCTTCGTGACACTTCTAGCAAGTTAGACAACTTACATCATAGTCTTCATGACAGTCCAAACTCGACCACAGCCAACTCTAGCAAGATCAGGCGCTGAAGCCAGAGATACCCAACTAGATGGCACAAAACAACAGCCAGATGACACAACATAATAACCAGACGACATAATACAATAAATATACAACACAGTAGCCAGACGACACAACGCAATAACCAGACGACACAACACAACAACCAGACTACTCAGCACAACAATCAGACGACACAACACAGTCATAAGATGACACAACACAATAAATACACAACACAATAGCCAGACGACACAACACAACAACCAGTCGACTAAGCACAACAATCAGACGACATAACACAGTAATAAGATAACACAACACAGTAAATACACAATACAATAGCCAGACGACACAACACAACAACCAGACGACTAAGCACAACAATCAGACGACACAACACAGTAATAAGATAACACAACACAGTAAATAATAGCCAGACGACACAACACAACAACCAGACGACTAAGCACAACAATCAGACGACACAACACCACAACCAGACGACTAAGCACAACAATCAGACGACACAACACAACAACCAGACGACTAAGCACAACAATCAGACGACACAACACAACAACCAGACGACTAAGCACAGCAACCAGAAGACAAAACACATCAAACAGAAAAAAACTGAACCACAAGAAACATTTTAAAAAGAAGAAAAGACACGGCGAAGTTTTTTTTAAAATTTCTTTGAAGAAAAAGGGTGAGGGAGGTTATGGGCGAAAAAAAGGAAAAGTGCGATTCAGTAAAAAAAAAATTATTATGAAAATAAATCATTGTAAAAAACACACACACACACACACACACATATATATATATATATATATATATATATATATATATATATATATATATATATATATATATATCTTGTCATTTATTATTGACTATGCTTACTGGTGGATCGGCCCAACATTATCTTGAGAAAAGGATCCAAAATGAACTGATCTCTCTCTTCTCTGTGGTCATTCAAAAAGAAAATAGTTTCTATGGAAACAAAAAGGTAAAATCCTCGTTTCCATGGTATTAAGGCATTATGAGAATACGGTGTTAGGCCCGTATTTCCACGACCTTGGGCACATGAACGTGTGATGTGATAAGTATTACGCCTGGCCGTATTTACATTCCCAGATTTCTCTGGTATCTATTTTTACAGAGTGAGTGGACTCCGGCACCTTTTTGGTCAAACCAGTGTGAGAAAAGGGAAGTCCTTTTTGTCTCGCCATTTGCCTATGCCCCATGGCGATTGATTTCTGTAGGTTGAGTTTGGCTCCGCTACCTTTAGCAAACTCTGTAAACGAGTCTAAGACGAGCGGGCATATCAGCACTGAGAAAGATCTCAGGCTCGCTTCATTGTCAGCTCTCCTCTCTCTCTCTCTCTCATTCTTCCTCTCCCTCACTCTCTCTCTCTCATTCTTCCTCTTCCTCACTCTCTCTCTCTCATTCTTCCTCTCCCTCACTCTCTCTCTCTTTCTCTCTCTCTCATTCTTCCTCTCCCTCACTCTCTCTCTCTCTCATTCTTCCTCTCCCTCACTCTCTCTCTCTCTCTCATTCTTCCTCTCCCTCACTCTCTCATTCTTCCTCTCCCTCACTCTCTCTCTCTCTCTCTCTCTCAGCCTCAGTAATTACACATACACTAACATGCATTTACAATCAGTGTCTTGCACATTGTCATTTTACTCAGGTTTTAAAAACTGCAAAAAAATATCCCCTTTTCAAATCTGATTAAGAGAACAATCCCTCAAGCTATAGACCAGGTTCAATTCTATCAACTCTGTAAGAAGCCCTAGGAAAACACAAACAAAAACAGCCTTACAACACATGCAAGAAAATGATTTGATTGTTGACTGTCAGTCAGGTTTTAGGCCAAAACATTCCTGCCACACAGCTCTCACAAAAATGACAGAATGTTGGTTATCTAATATAAACGATGAAAAATTATGTGGTGTTGTCTTTGTTGACTTAAAAAAAAGTATTTTACATGACTGATCATGAAATCCTAGTTAGAAAGAATGAGACTTATAAATTACTCCCTGACTTGACAAACTTTATTACATCTTTTCTTTCCAACAGAAATAGGTAGTTTCCCTAGAAAACTCTAAGTCAAGTTCATCTGTGGTTGATAATGGTGTTCCACAAGGGTCTGTTCTTGGTCCTCTCCTTTTCACCATCTACATCAGTGATCTTCCACTTCATCTCAAAAAATCATCTTGTGACCTCTCTGTTGATGGCTGCACAGTTTACACTAGTGATAATGACTGTATTAACCTTGAGTCAGCTCTTCAAATTGGAATAAACAGTCTAATTAACTGGAGCAACAACAACAGAATGCTCATAAACATCGGCAAAACAAAATCCATGCTCATTACAACAAGACAGAGATTAACGCATTCACCAACAACAACACTACAGCTCCATGCTGGAACTTCACAGATAGAGAATGTTAGTGAACATAAAACTCTAGGTCTCATGACTGACCACCACCTCAGCTGGAATCATCATGTAGACAATCTAACCAAACTCATTGCACAAAAAGTTTACCAATTTACTAAAATTAAACATTTTCTTGACATAGACACCAGAAAAACACTACATATAACACTACATATAACACTACATATAACACTACATATAACACTACATATAACAATACATATAACACTACATATAACACTACATATAACACTACATATAACAAATACAAACGCACTTGGACTACTGCTCCACAGTCTGGGTTGGTTGTTCAATGTCAAACATGAAAAGACTTTACTCACTTAAAAAGAACCAGCAGTAAGGCTTATAGATAACAAACATGCAGTACACATCACAAATAAGGACAAACATCCTGATATTCTATACCTCAAGAAGAGACCTCGTTTCAACAAGGCTAAGTTAATTCATAAAATTCTATCGCGCAATGCTCCACCCTATCTGTGGTCGTTGTTCAAATAAAACCCAAAACACAGTCAACGCTTAAGCAATTGTATTCTCTCAAAACCAGGGCTTGACATGTTTATAAAGAGCTTCTCTTACTCAGCTGCCCACCTTTGGAGTGACATACAAACTTGTCTGTTAGTGCTCATTAATAAATGGTGAATGACTGTGACGGAGTGAAAGATGAATGATGAAGGGCAGAAGTTTGACGGGCTTGCGTGTCCAATTCTCAACCATTTGAAAATAAAGTATGATCTATCTATCTATCTATCTATCTATCTATCTATCTATCTATCTATCTATCTATCTATCTATCTATCTATCTATCTATCTATCTATCTATCTATCTATCTATCTATCTATCTATGTGTGTTTGTGTGTGTATGTTTGTGTGTTTGTGTGTGTATGTTTGTGTGTGTGTGTGTTGGGTCGCAGAACAGACACGCAAGGTAAAGCCTAAATCTCAAAGGGTGTTTTTGAGACTTCACCCGTAAATGATTTCCTTTCATGCCATCCAGTTTTACATTAAAGAATTGTGTCATTTAATATCCTACCCCACCCAACTCCTCTCTACCCGCAAAGCTTGAAATGTGCGAGATGGTAGACATATGTTAAACTGTACTTTGCGAAATTGTAAATTTATGCATGTTTGATGAAAAATTTATTTTCATAGCGGACTCTATGTAAAAAGATAGAATCTTGGATATTTATGAAACATCAGTTGTTATCTATATATTATTCATTCTTCATATTCTTCCTTGAAGCTATAACAGAATATTATTGTTCTTATTCTAACATTGGCTGTTGTTAAGTATATCCATTGACTGTGCTTCTTTCCTTCAGGCCCTGCACTCAGTGATTGCAAAGACAAGTTGCAAGACCGTGATAGTCAGCTTGTAAATCATAAAAGTTTATTTAAACTCAGCCTGACAAGCGCCCGAGTACATCATTCTATGTAACATATTGTACGTTGTTCCGTTACTTAGCAAAGAAGAGAATACAAATAAAACAATCATACACTGGTTATAGTAACTTGTTACTTCCACGTGCACACATTTGAGACCTCTCATTTGGTTGGTCCGCCGTAGCCTGGTATGGCTACTAGTGTAAATCTTCCTTTTTGTCTCCTCGCCAGTTCTCGTTCAGCTCTCTAGAGTATCCGCTCTCATAAACCTCTTCTGAATCGTTTTATGTCGTGGTTTTATCATAGTCTTTTACTGACCAATCAAAGTAACTTGTTCGGGTTTTGACCATCCCACTTGAGGTAATACAAGGTAATTTCTACTCCTCAGGCTGTAGGTGTCAAAGTTTGATCCGAGATTTAAAAAAAAGGAAAAGAAAAAAAAGCTGAGCTCCGTCTAATATTCCACTTTGTTTCTCCCACCTGGGGAACCAGGACAACGCTACACTTACGAGGTCGTATGGGAAAGTTCCAGAACTGTACTTGCCGTAACTATACCATTCGACAAATACCGGCGGGCCAGAGAAGATTACTACTGTCAAGACTGCTTACTCAATCTGCCACTAGGAGTCACACTGTCTCCACGTGCTCTACATGTACACACTTTTTTAAACCTTGTGTTAGGGCCCCTTTTCGATGGTTGACAAGTTCAAACACTGTTGACTGTAGCTTGAAACTGTTGAATTCTTCATAAATTTTTAAAAATAGATATCCTACTTTGCCTACCTACTAAAGCTTCCAGTCTACTGGTTATTATGTTTTTAATTAAAGACGAAGGTTCCGTAGCATAAGAATAGAGTGTGATAGAATAATTAGACTATTTAATAAAGGGAGAACGGACCATATAGTTCTAACGTTTCGGCTTGCGCCTTATTCATGCATAAATATACAGGGGGAAGATGTGTGTGCGTGCCTGTATATATAAATATATGTGTGTGTTTATGTGGATTTATATATGTGTATATAAATATATTTATATGCATGTATATATGTACACACATATGGCTATTTATATACATAAATATATGTGGCACAGAATCCTGGCATTTTGGGAGAGAGCTATGGCAACCAATTGTTCGGTTCATGTGTGAATCTAACAAGCAGGAAGTAGGGTGTGTGCCAGGGTTTTTTAGTAGTATCTGGGCCATCCCTGATCTGTTGGCCAGGTTGTGTGCCAGGCATCTTCAGCAGAATCTGGGCCATCTCTGATCTGTTATTCAGGCTGTGTGCCGGGCTTCTTTAGTAGAATCTGGAACGTTTTTTTTTATCCTTCTGGTCATGCTGTGTGCTAAACATCTTTAGTAGACTCTGGGCCATCTCTTATCTGTTGGCCAGGCTGTATGCCAAACGTCTTTAGTAGACTCTGGGCCATCTCTTATCTGTTGGCCAGGCTGTGTGCCAAACGTCTTTAGTAGACTCTGGGCCATCTCTTATCTGTTGGCGAGGCTGTGTGCCAAACGTCTTTAGTAGACTCTGGGCCATCTCTTATCTGTTGGCCAGGCTGTGTGCCAAACGTCTTTAGTAGACTCTGTGCCATCTCTTATCTGTTGGCTAGGCTGTGTGCCAGGCTTCTTTAGTAGACTCTGGTTCATCTCTTATCTGTTGGCCAGGCTGTGTGCCAGGTTTCTTTAGTAGACTCTGGGCCATCTCTTATCTATTAGTCAGGCTGTGTGCCAGGCTTCTTTAGTAGACTCTGTGCCATCTCTTATCTGTTGGCCAGGCTGTGTGCCAAACGTCTTTAGTAGACTCTGGGCCATCTCTTATCTGTTGGCGAGGCTGTGTGCCAAACGTCTTTAGTAGACTCTGGGCCATCTCTTATCTGTTGGCCAGGCTGTGTGCCAAACGTCTTTAGTAGACTCTGTGCCATCTCTTATCTGTTGGCCAGGCTGTGTGCCAGGCTTCTTTAGTAGACTCTGGTTCATCTCTTATCTGTTGGCCAGGCTGTGTGCCAGGTTTCTTTAGTAGACTCTGGGCCATCTCTTATCTATTAGTCAGGCTGTGTGCCAGGCTTCTTTAGTAGACTCTGGGCCATCTCTTATCTGTTGGCCAGGTTGTGTGCCAGGTTTCTTTAGTAGACTCTGGGCCATCTTTTATCTGTTGGCCAGGCTATGTGCCAGGCTTCTTTAGTAGACTCTGGGCCATCTCTTATCTGTTGGCCAGGCTGTGTGCCAGGTTTCTTCAGTAGACTCTGGAACATCCCTGATCCGTTAGTCAGGCTGTGTCTGCTATCCTGGGCACCAACAGAGAGATGAGACAGAGTATTGGTCAGCCACGGTTCGGAACCCCTATTATATGGTGCAAAAAAAACGTCAAAAGACGACAGGCAAGTGTATCTCTGTGTGTTGGGAATGGGATACAAATACTGATGCCTTAAAAAAATATCCTGTTCCGTTATGGAAAAGAAACACAAATAAAAAGAATGAATTGAGCAAGTGTAATTCAGACAAGAACTGATGAAGAACTAGAGTTATATTATTTCATTATCTAGTAATAAACGCATAAGCCAATGATTCTGCAAGTACTGGCTCAATGATTTGGAAGAAGGTGCTGTTGTGTTTGTGTTCCCTGATAGGCTGTAGCATGATTATCAAAAGTGAGGGTATTATTGATATAGTAAAGTAAGAGAACAAATTTTGTATGATTAGACCTCGAAAAAATCGTAGACAAAGCACTTTAGTGAGACGTGAGAGAAAGAAAAATCACAAGAGAATTACCTGGGATTCGAACACGGACTCTGGTAGGACGAGCAGCCGTCTAGCCACGAGAGAACAGCTTACTATCGACTTAGCCAACTAGCACCCCAAAAAAGGTGTTTTGTTGACATAGTCTTTAGTAATCGCTCAGCAAACATAAGGGATCGTGACACCTGGAAAGAAACGAGGTCGTGACACAGAAATTCCGTAGCTTAGATTCATTCTCTCTAGCAGGTACCAACTAGACAAACATAAACACGGTCTCCTGCCATGTCTGGTGCAAACTTGGACAACAATAACAAACGAACGAATACTTATTACATGAAGTTAGTTTCGGATATAGTGAACAATTTTTTATAATTTTTTATAAATAGGAAACTACGAGGCTTTGGTATAGTAAAGTAAGAGAACAAATTTTGTATGATTAGACCTCGAAAAAATCGTAGACAAAGCACTTTAGTGAGACGTGAGAGAAAGAAAAATCACAAGAGAATTACCTGGGATTCGAACACGGACTCCGGTAGGACGAGCAGCCGTCTAGCCACGAGAGAACAGCTTACTATCGACTTAGCCAACTAGCACCCCAAAAAAGGTGTTTTGTTGACATAGTCTTTAGTAATCGCTCAGCAAACATAAGGGATCGTGACACCCGGAAAGAAACGAGGTCGTGACACAGAAATTCCGTAGCTTAGATTCATTCTCTCTAGCAGGTACCAACTAGACAAACATACACACGGTCTCCTGCCATGTCTGGTGCAAACTTGGACAATAATAACAAACGAACGAATACTTATTACATGAAGTTAGTTTCGGATATAGTGAACAATTTTTTATAATTTTTTATAAATAGGAAACTACGAGGCTTTGGTATAGTAAAGTAAGAGAACAAATTTTGTATGATTAGACCTCGAAAAAATCGTAGACAAAGCACTTTAGTGAGACGTGAGAGAAAGAAAAATCACAAGAGAATTACCTGGGATTCGAACACGGACTCCGGTAGGACGAGCAGCCGTCTAGCCACGAGAGAACAGCTTACTATCGACTTAGCCAACTAGCACCCCAAAAAAGGTGTTTTGTTGACATAGTCTTTAGTAATCGCTCAGCAAACATAAGGGATCGTGACACCCGGAAAGAAACGAGGTCGTGACACAGAAATTCCGTAGCTTAGATTCATTCTCTCTAGCAGGTACCAACTAGACAAACATACACACGGTCTCCTGCCATGTCTGGTGCAAACTTGGACAACAATAACAATAACAACAATAACCTCGTTTCTTTCCGGGTGTCACGATCCCTTATGTTTGCTGAGCGATTACTAAAGACTATGTCAACAAAACACCTTTTTTGGGGTGCTAGTTGGCTAAGTCGATAGTAAGCTGTTCTCTCGTGGCTAGACGGCTGCTCGTCCTACCGGAGTCCGTGTTCGAATCCCAGGTAATTCTCTTGTGATTTTTCTTTCTCTCACGTCTCACTAAAGTGCTTTGTCTACGATTTTTTCGAGGTCTAATCATACAAAATTTGTTCTCTTACTTTACTATACCAAAGCCTCGTAGTTTCCTATTTATAAAAAATTATAAAAAATTGTTCACTATATCCGAAACTAACTTCATGTAATAAGTATTCGTTCGTTTGTTATTGTTGTCCAAGTTTGCACCAGACATGGCAGGAGACCGTGTGTATGTTTGTCTAGTTGGTACCTGCTAGAGAGAATGAATCTAAGCTACGGAATTTCTGTGTCACGACCTCGTTTCTTTCCGGGTGTCACGATCCCTTATGTTTGCTGAGCGATTACTAAAGACTATGTCAACAAAACACCTTTTTTGGGGTGCTAGTTGGCTAAGTCGATAGTAAGCTGTTCTCTCGTGGCTAGACGGCTGCTCGTCCTACCGGAGTCCGTGTTCGAATCCCAGGTAATTCTCTTGTGATTTTTCTTTCTCTCACGTCTCACTAAAGTGCTTTGTCTACGATTTTTTCGAGGTCTAATCATACAAAATTTGTTCTCTTACTTTACTATACCAAAGCCTCGTAGTTTCCTATTTATAAAAAATTATAAAAAAAGTATTATTGATATCACGAGAAAGAAGACGACTGAGTGTGACAATGGGTAAGGAAGGACGTGTTCCTTTGTAGGACGTACCAGACTGTCTCATAATCAACTTCTGACCCGGACAATTGGAAGTCAATCATTCACGACTGCTGATCTGGGAAAAGGATTAGACATTTAGTTCTTTCAATTGAACTAATCCTTTTGCAGTGGGGAGTGTCTACTTATGTTGCGATGATGATGATGATGGTGTGTCTGCTGGTGTTTGACCTTGAATTGCTGTGTAGCTCAAGTGCAATACACGCTTGACCGCTCCCCACCACATAAATATTAAACAACAATGAAGAACAACAAAATTCGGTTCGAAGTCCGGGGATAGCAAGTTATCAGCACAGGTTCTGGCGTGTTTATCAAGCACAGTACTTGCACGATGAATATATACAGCAGTACCAATAAGACATCCACAGCAATACTCGTGTAGTATGTAGCATGCGTAGAACACCACCCAAAATAAGACCCATGTAGCAAGTAGGAGTAGTATCTGGTATTTAGGGGTAATATCTAATACGTAGTATCTGGTATCTAAGAGTAATATCTAATACGTAGTTTCTGGTATTTAGGGGTAATATCTAATACGTAGTTTCTGGTATTTAGGGGTAATATCTAATATGTAGTTTCTGGTATTTAAGAGTAATATCTAATACGTAGTTTCTGGTATTTAGGGGTAATATCTAATACGTAGTATCTGGTATTTAAGAGTAATATCTAATATGTAGTATCTGGTATTTAGGGGTAATATCTAATACGTAGTATCTGGTATTTAAGAGTAATATCTAATACGTAGTTTCTGGTATTTAGGGGTAATATCTAATACGTCGTTTCTGGTATGTAGGGGTAATATCTAATATGCAGTATCTGGTAAAACTTAAATATTTTGGACACATTAAACATCATGATAACCTAGAGAAAACCATCTTGGAAGGGTACATAATGGGAAAAAGAAAGAGAGGAAGACCAAGGCGAAGATGGTTGCAAGACATCGTTGATGATCTGCAAATGGATGCATCAGCAGCAGGCCATCTTGCTCACAACCGAGAGGCCTACAGGAGTGCTGTTAGAGAGGCAAAGTTCCGCAAGGGACATGCAAATGAATGAATGAACAAATGAGTATCTGGTATCTAGGGGTAACATCTAATACGTAGTATCTGGTATCTAGGGGTAATATCTAATACGCAGTATCTGGTATCTATGGGTAATATCTAATACATAGTATGTAGCATCTAGTGAGTAGTGTTTGCTGTGTAACAGAAAAGTAATCAAACAGTTCATTATAAAAACTACGGAACATGTAAGATTTACAACCTTTCTCACCGACTCCAACACTCATCCTCTTCAGCCCCATCTCTTAACCTTCTGCATTCTTTCATTCTCTCCACATCTCTATTCAGTCCACTCTGAAAACATAATTGCCTCAGGAACATTGGCATCCCCTCTTAAGTACACACCCGGCGTAACCAAGCACCGCTGGTACTGAATTAAGTTCATGCTTTAATCTGGGCTTAGGGCCCATCGACACCTTTGATCTTCCTCGTAGGTATTTACTTCAGCTAGATGCTGTAGTTTACGTACATAGTTATAAAATCTAGCACATCTACTGGACATCAGTCACAGCAGACTGATTATATGCACATGTACATAAATCATAAGGAAAAATTACTTCCTAAACAAATGCAACCCAGTTACGTAAAATCAAATAGTATATGCAGAACATGAGAAATCGAAATAATAATAATATCACGAATCATACGCACAAACCTGAACTCACACTCCCAGATATTAGGCAGTGAAATCTACTTACATTCATCGGCAGGTTTCCAGTTAAACGGGTAGTTTGGACGGGTAGCAGTTTCGGCAGAGCTCTGGTCTAGCTACACAGCTCTCGGCTCTAATAAAAGACCACTCTAAAGAAAGTGTAATACACAGTAATCTTGCCGTGACGACACGAAAGGATAAACACCGAAACTTTTAGACTTTACACTTTTAATTTCTTTAAACTTTTAGACTGACAGCAATAGTGGGGGACCGATTTCAAAGGATGTTCCGACGAAAGGGACAAATGTTCATTCTCACTGCGTCGGCCCAATCGAGGAACATATGTTCGATTTATTCATTCGTTGCTTGTCGTAACATTTAGAAAGTCGGCACGAGAAACCGGGTGTTTGCGAAAGTAGAGGAAATGTTTACGGCACAAAGCAACGAAGGATGACTTGCCGTTTCGCTCATCTCTAACTTTGGGTATATTCTATCCAGCACTATCACACTTTAATTGCGTTTGCCAGTTCCTTGTCAAAGGTTATCCAGGGGAAAAAATATGAAGGCTTCAGAACAATAAGTCTTTTACGTCATATCACAAAACTACAATGGACCATATTATGAAAAGAACTAGACACAGAACAAAGATGGAAACAGGAGATGAGCAATTTGGATTTGTCGATGGAAGAGGAACATAAAATGCCTTATTTCCACTAAGAACCATGATAGAGAGAACGTCGGAAGTAAAGAAAGATTATGTATATGCTTCATTGACTATACCAAAGCATTTGATAAAGTAAAACATGACGAAATCATGAAAATGTTGGAGGATGTAAATATTGACGGCACAAGTCTCAGAATATTGAAAAAAAACATGCATTAGAATAAAAAAAATGAGCTATCAGAGTAGAAAATATGATCGGTAAATATCAACCATTAACAAGGTGTTAGACAAAGCTGTGTCCTTTCATCAGATTTGTTCTCACTGCACAGTGAAAATATTGTGAGAGAAATCAATAATAAACCAGGAATTCGAGCTGGGGGCTACAACACGAACAACCTACAATATGCAGTACCAATAGTTCAAAACGGAAAGAGCCTACAGAAATTATTAGATATAATAGTGAAGGAAAGTGAAAAGAAAGAACTCTCTCTAATTGGCAAGAAAACAGAAACAATGGTCTTATCAAGAAACAAAAAGCCACCTAAATGCAATGTTAATATACAAGAAACATCCTTAAAACAATACTAGACAATCAAGTAACATCAGATAGGAAAAGCACCTTTGGAATCAAGAATAGAATATGTCAAACCAAAACAGCTTGTCAAATAAAAAGAAGAGAGAGATTGATTGGCTGATTGATTGATCTTTATTTAAAAAAGGTTAACAATGGATTACGGGTTAAGAATAAGGGTTAAAAGAGAGAGAGAGAGAGAGAGAGAGAGAGAGAGAGAGAGAGAGAGAGAACGAACAAACATACTTTATTTTCAAAGGGTTAAGAATTGGGCACTCAGACCCGTCTGACATTCTGCACTTCATCATACAGCTTTCACTCAAGTCACAGTCATTCAGCATTTGTTAATGAGCATAATAATCAAGAAGACACAATTAAATGATTACATAAATAAATAATAAACTTATCTCTTGTCCATACACTCTACACACTGATTTATGCAACAATATGAAATAAACTTGCATTCTTACATTCATTCAAAACTAGCAAATTTATAGAAAAGCCGTATTTTTTAAAAATTACAACACCCAAGCCATACTTTAAACTACTTTAAACTATGCTTAGAGAGACATATAGTCCATATGAAATAGATGTTGGCAAAGTTTAAAGTTATAAGAAGGAATATTACTTATAAGTTTTACGTGACTTGGTAGGGCATTCCAAAAGCGGGGAACTGAGTAAGAGAAGCTCTTTTTAAACATGTCAAGCCCTGGTTTTGAGAGAATACAATTGCTTAAGCGTTGACTGTGTTTTGGGTTTTATTTGAACAACGACCACAGATAGGCTGGAGCATTGCGCGATAGAATTTATGAACTAACTTGGCCTTGTTGAAACGAAATCTCTTCTTGAGGGGTAGAATATCAAGTTGTTTGTCCTTATTTGTAATACGTGCTGCATGTTTGTCATCTATACGTTTTACCGCTCGTTTTTGAAGTGAGTAAAGTCTTTTCATGTTTGACATTGAACAACCATCCCAGACTGTGGAGCAGTAGTCAAAGTGTGTTTGTATCTGTGATATGTAGAATATTTTTCTGGTGTCTAAGTCAAGAAAATCTTTAATAATAGTAAATTGGCAAACTTTTTGTTCAATGAGTTTGGTTAGATTGTCTACATGATGATTCCAGCTGAGGTAGTGATCAATCAGAGAGAGAGAGAGAGAGAGAGAGAGAAAGAGAGAGAGAGAGAGAGAGAGAGAGAGAGAGAGAGAAATATCTTGTGAAATGAGTCTTTATCAATGAACATTAGAAAAAGAGTTCTAAAATGCAGACTATGGAAGTGAGCCACAGACAATCAACAGATCGATGGAAAGATCACTTGAGGCAATAGAGATACTGTTCATTAGGAGAATGTTAAGAATACCATGCGCAGATATGTTGACAAACAATGTCTAACAAAAACAAATATAAATAGGAACCTTAAGAAAACGACAGTCGTCATTCATGGACATATAATTAGAAGAGAAGGGCTCGAAAACATCATAACAACAGGAAATGTAAATGGGAAGAGATGCATGTGAAGACCACGCGAAGGGGAAAAAACATAAAGCGACAACAACAACAAAATCCCCAGTTGAGCTGATGGAAAATATCACGGACCGACATCTGTCTGGAATCACAATGATGATGATGATTGATGATGATGATGAGTAACGTTATTCACAGACCCCACTGCGATGGCAGACTGACCTTGCCCCTCACTTTCGAATATTTAAAGGTAAATGATTCACCCGTCTCCCCAGCCCGCCCTCTTACAGTAGCTATTATTAGAAACGTTAGCGGAAAAGTGCAACTAGATCTTTGTTAGTTTCAGCTCCAACTCTTCGGCCATTCATAAGGCAACAAAGAATTGACATTCAGTAAAAGACGCTCCATTTTCTTTTCAAAGGTTAACAAAAATGGAAAATAAAATGTTTAATTCCTTACTTAAGTTGCGCTCTGCTGTCTGATTTAAAATTATTTATGAATAAACTTTTTGTAAAGTTTTCCTTATCTGTCCGAAATTAAGATTTAAAACTGAACTAAATTACAAACTTCTTCTTCTTCTTGGAGCTGCGAGTTTGATGTTCTTTCCAGCCGATGGCGTGAAGATATTGAGGGAATCACGTCGGCCTGGGAACAGGTTATGATGGCTATTTTTTCAGTTTCTGAGTGTAGCTAAAAAGCAAGGAGTGTGCAATATTTCTTCAGCAGACTCCACCACCATGGGGACTATATTTGTCCCTGCCCCGTTAGGCAGGCTAGATCTGTTACTGGTGGTACCAGTGGATAACCAGGGCAGAGCATTGGTCAGGTATGGTTACTCAACCCTGACACCACAGGGTCCATGACCCAAGACCATGTACATTACCAGCTTCATGACAGTCTAACCAGGACAATCTACATTACAAGTACAGAATCGTGAAATTCTAGTCAAAACAATCTACATTACAGACTTCACGAAATTCTAGCCAGGACAATGTACATTACAAGTATCATGAAATTCTAACTATAAAAATCTACATTACAGACTTCATGACAGTCTAGCCAGGACATCTACATTGCAAGTATCATGAAATTCTAGCAAAGGGAACCTACATCACAGACTTCATGACAGTGTAGTCAGGACAACCTACATCACAGACTTCGTGAAAGCACAAGCAAGCTAGACAAGGGTATATTACTGTCTTCACGACAACATTGCCTTCGTGACACTTTCAACTAATTACAACAACTTACATCATAATCTTCATGACAGTCGGAACTCGACCACAGCCAACTCTAGCAAGAACAGGCGCAGAAGTCAGAGACACATGAACAGACGGTACACAACAACAGCCAAACGACACGTGTAATAACCAGACGAAAAAGCACAATAACCAGACGACACAACACATATACCAGACGAACAGCAGAATAACCAGACGAAACAGCACAAAAACCAAACGACACAGAACAAAAACAAAAACGAAACAGCAAAATAACCACACGAAACAGAACAATAACCTGACGATACGGCACAATAACCAGACGAAATTGCACAATAACCAAACGATACAGCATTATAACCAGATGAAACAGCACAATAACCAAACGATACAGCACAAAAACCAGACGATACAGAACAATAACCAGACGATACAGAACAATAACCAGACGATGCAGAACAAAAACCAGACTATACAGAGCAATAACCAGACTTTTTCTTCTTCTTCTTCGTTCGCATTGTCTGTCTATACCTGTAGTCCTGTCTCTTGGATAAATTTCACTGTTTTTTGTAATTCATGTATGGAACCGTAGAGCTTATCTTCTTTAGTGGTTTCACTGGGCCAGTAATTATTTCTCAGTGTTTCATAGTTAGTGCAGTTCTGGAGGATATGTTCCACAGTTTGGGGCACCTGGGCACATGTACATAGGTTAGTAGTACCAACTTTAAACTTTGTATACATATGACTTCGGAGTCGGGTGTGTCCTGTTCGGAGACGGAAGATGGTGACTTGTTCCTTTCTGTTTAGCATGTGATAGTCATCATATGGTGGTGTTTGTGGCTTCCTGTAGGTTTTTATCAAGCTTTTCTTCTGATTATAGGTGATTGGTATGTGTGGTTGCTCCATTTCAGTGCCATCTTTGACCAGATGGTCAGCTTTTTCATTGCCTGGTATCCCACAGTGGGAGGGAATCCATTGCAAAGTGACTCCATGCTGTAAGCCAATTTTTGACAAGGCATCCTTAAGGTCTGGTAGTTTGTTGCACTGAAGAGCTTCCAGTACTGATCTTGCATCTGTGAGAATTACTACAGGACATGTATCAATTCTGGAGTCTGATAGTTTTTCAACTGCAGCAATAATTGCCCTAACTTCTGCATCATAGTTGTTGCAGTATTTTCCATTGGGTATGGAAATCTTGTCAGTGGTGTTGTTTGGATATTCAATATGTGCTCCTGCCCCTCCATTCTTTATGGCATTGTGTGCAGATCCGTCTGTATACACACGTATCCAGGTGTCACATGGATATTTGTCATCTAGCACACGAAGTGTGGCTGTTGATCTTACAAGGCTGCTTTGCATCTCACCAATCTGCACACCTTTCACTTCAGTCTGAATAGTTATTTGTGTATAATCTGCTTCTTTCCATGGTGTATGCTCTGGTACAGATGATTTTGGAGCGACTACAGTTGGAAGGTCAGGTATCAGCTTACGCATACGCTTGGCTTGGTGAATGAAGCTGCTTCTTTTAAGCCGTCCTAATGCCAAGTTATTTAATCTCTCCTTCAGGGGATGGCTTACAGAGCTAAGGAATTTCTCTCCCATGGTCATGACCTTTGTGTCTCTACGTTCCTTTAGCGGTTGAACACCAACTATTTTCTGCATTTCTACTATTGGTGTGGACCTCATGGCACCTGTGATAATCCGTAGTGACTGATTTTGAAGCTTGTCTATATTATGCAGCTTAGTGTTTGATGCTGTGCACCAAGACGTTGAGCCATATTCTAAATGTGGTAGAATACTTTGCTGATATACATTCTTGAGGATTCTTTCACTAGCTCCCCATGTGGTTCCACTTAATTTTCTTAATATGGCTAGTTTTCTTCTGGCTTTTGTTTCTGCACTGTTGATGTGTTGCTTCCAAGTCAGTTTTGAGTCAAGAGTCACTCCTAAGTAAGTGGATTGGTTGTCCATCCTTGAGGATATTTCATTTACAAAGATCTTACCTGCTTTCTGTTTAGATGAGAGAGTGAACAGAGTGGTACTTGATTTCTCTAATAACCAGACGAAACAGCACAATAACGAAACGATACAGAACAATAACCAGGCGATAAAGAACACTAACTAGACGATACAGCACAAAAACCGGACGATACAGCACAAAAATCAAAGGACAAAATACACAACCCAGACACTCAACACAACAACCGAAGACACACCAGCACAAGCAAAAAGGACTGAAACAACCAAAAGAAACATTTTATAAAGCATAAAACACGGGAGGGGGGGGGGTTCTTGCGCGCGTGCGTGTGTGTGTATGCATGTATGTGCGTGTGTGTATGTGCGTGTGTATGCATGTGTGTGCGTTGTGTATGTGCGTGTGTATGCATGTATGTGCGTGTGTGTATGCATGTGTGTGTGCGTTGTGTATGTGCGTGTGTATGCATGTATGTGCGTGTGTGTATGCATGTGTGTGTGCGTTGTGTATGCATGTGTGTGTGTGTGTATGCATGTGTGTGTATGCATGTATGTGTGTGTGTATGCATGTGTGTGTGTGTATGCATGTGTGTGTGCGTTGTGTATGTGCGTGTGTATGCATGTATGTGCGTGTTTGTGTATGCATGTGTGTGTGTGTGTATGCATGTGTGTGTGCGTTGTGTATGCATGTGTGTGTGCGTGTGTATGCATGTGTGTGTGCGTGTGTATGCATGTGTGTGTGCGTGTGTATGCATGTGTGTGTGCGTTGTGTGCGTGTGTGTGTATGCATGTGTGTGCGTGTTTGTGTATGCATGTGTGTGCGTGTGTGTATATGCATGTGTGTACGTGTGTGTGTGCGTGTGTGTATGCGTGTGTGCGTGTGTGTGTATGCGTGTGTGTGTTCGTGTGTGTGTATGCATGTGTGTGCGTGTGTGTATGCATGTGTGTGCGTGTGTGTATGCGTGTGTGTGTGCGTGTGTGTATGCATGTGTTTGCGTGTGTGTGTGCGTGTGTGTATGCATGTGTTTGCGTGTGTGTGTGCGTGTGTGTATGCATGTGTTTGCGTGTGTGTGCGCGTGCGTGTGTGTGTGAGTTATATGAGGCAAAAGAAAATAGGAAAAGTAGGATTAAGTGAAAAAAATATTATGAAAAGAAATAATTTTTTCAAAGTTATATTGTCATTTATTATTGACTATGCTTACTGGTGGATCGGCCCATCATTATCTTGGGAAAAGGATCCAGAATGAACTGATCTCTCTCTTCTCTGTGGTCATTCAAAAAGAAAATAGTTTCTGTGGAAAGAAAAAAGGGTAAAATTTCCATTTCCATGATATGCAGGAATTATGAGGATACGGTGTTAGGCCCGTATTTCCACGACCTTGGGCACATGAACGTGTGATGTGATAAGTATTACGCCTGGCCGTATTTACCTTCCCAGATTTCTCTGGTATCTATTTTTGCAGGGTAAGTGGACACCAGCACCTTTTTTGATGTGGTGGTCTCACACTAGAAAGGCTCTCATACAGAAAACTAAATACCATAGCATAGTTACAGGCAGTACTTCAGATATAAGTCATATTGAACAATTAACGCTGTCAGCAAGTGATACCAATATTGGGCAGTTGCTTGGTTTTATTCCAGTAGAAGGCACCGCAGGCTCAGTGTTAATTTAATGCACTCTTAGGAAATTGTCAGGCTTGTCTGTTCCAGTCGCAGGCAGGCATCGACATGTTACGACAGTAGATCACATATGAAAGAAAAACATTCAGGAGTTCAAGAATGCGTCTTCTCATTTTTGTTCTCTTATAGAGAAATTTCATTTTTGCGAAACAGCTCAGAAATTGTGTTTACTCAGCGTTAACAGTGCTTTGAGGAACACTTATAGAAACATATTACAACTAACACTTATAGAAACATATTACAACTAACACTTATAAAAACATATTACAACTAACACTTATAGAAACATATTACAACTAACACTTATAGAAACATATTACAACTAACACTTATAAAAACATATTACAACTAACACTTATAGAAACATATTACAACTAACACTTATAAAAACATATTACAACTAACACTTACAAAAACATATTACAACTAACACTTATAAAAACATATTACAACTAACACTTATAAAAACATATTACAACTAACACTTATAAAAACATATTACAACTAACACTTACAAAAACATATTACAACTAACACTTACAAAAACATATTACAACTAACACTTACAAAAACATATTACAACTAACACTTATAAAAACATATTACAACTAACACTTATAGAAACATATTACAACTAACACTTATAAAAACATATTACAACTAACACTTATAAAAACATATTACAACTAACACTTATAAAAACATATTACAACTAACACTGAAGCCCCTAAGTAACACACGCTGGGAATCTAGAATCGAAGCGATACTTCTTTTATTTTATTGACGAATTTTACGATAGAAATTGCTTATGAAGAGTCTCTGAACAAAATGGCAAGACACGAAACACTTGCCCTGAAATAAAGTCGGAGATTTTAAACTGCTATGTTGTCTTGTTATGTGGCACTATGTTTTACATGAAATTAATGTTGCTAGTAAAGTTATTTACGTTCAACAATGGTCGAAACTGGAGTGGAAAGGACTTGCCATGATTTCAGCTGAGCATAAAGTAGGTTTAAAAATTATACTATAATGACATCTTTCTCACTTTGCGAATATAAAAACAAAGAAACTTCTTTTTCATTTGAAACAACACAAATGTAAATAAAGGCTAGACGTGTTCTGAAATGTAAAACATATACAAACTATTTTCTGTGGTTTAAAAGCTCTTTGTTTTACATGTGATAAAAATTCTCATGATGTAAGTAATATATCTACATTCATTTCTTTTAATTGTTTCTCATTTTTGTTATACTTTATCTTTTCATTAATTTATAAATTGTTGTTAATAAAAATTTTTTAAAAAATTACTGGTTGAAAATGATGAAGTTTACTTAAAATAATCGGTTTTAAACGTAAAGTGTTAATTTGAGAATTAGGTGAGATGGCAAGGTACACTGTTGCGGGAGGGGGGGGGTGTAAAAAATCCTAGAACCAGCACTGAACACAATAACTAGGAGAAACATCGCAATAACCTGAAGATATACTACACCAACCAAAAGACACATTACAACAAGCAGAATACATACTACAACAACCAGCAGGCACATTACAAGAAGCAGAATACATACTACAGTAACCAGAAGACACATTACAACAACCAGAATACATACTACAACAATCAGAAGACACATTAAAACAAGCAGGATACATACTACAACAACTAGAAGACACATTACAACAAGCAGAATATATTCCACAACAACTAGAAGACACATTAAAACAAGCAGAATATATTCCACAACAACCAGAAGACACATTAAAATAGGCAGAATGCACACTACAACAACTAGAAGACACATTAAAATAAGCAGAATGCACACTACAACAACTAGAAGACACATTAAAATAAGCAGAATGCACACTACAACAACTAGAAGACACATTAAAATAAGCAGAATGCACACTACAACAACTATAAGACACATTAAAATAAGCAGAATGCACACTACAACAACTAGAAGACACATTAAAATAAGCAGAATGCACACTACAACAACTATAAGACACATTAAAATAAGCAGAATGCACACTACAACAACTATAAGACACATTAAAATAAGCAGAATGCACACTACAACAACTATAAGACACATTAAAATAAGCAGAATGCACACTACAACAACTATAAGACACATTAAAACAAGCAGAATACATACTACAACAACTAGAAGACACATTAAAACAAGCAGAATACATACTACAACAACTAGAAGACACATTACAACAACCAGAAGACACATTACAACAACCAGAATACATACTACAACAACTATAAGACACATTAAAATAAGCAGAATGCACACTACAACAACTATAAGACACATTAAAACAAGCAGAATATATTCCACAACAACCAGAAGACACATTACAACAAGCAGAATACATACTACAACAACTATAAGACACATTAAAACAAGCAGAATATATTCCACAACAACCAGAATACATACTACAGTAACCAGAAGACACATTACAACAACCAGAATACATACTACAGTAACCAGAAGACACATTAAAACAAGCAGGATACATACTACAACAATCAGAAGACACATTACAACAACCAGAATACATACTACAACAATCAGAAGACACATTACAACAAGCAGAATATATTCCACAACAACTAGAAGACACATTACAACAAGCAGAATATATTCCACAACAACTAGAAGACACATTACAACAAGCAGAATATATTCCACAACAACTAGAAGACACATTAAAATAAGCAGAATGCACACTACAACAACTATAAGACACATTAAAACAAGCAGAATATATTCCACAACAACTAGAAGACACATTAAAACAAGCAGAATATATTCCACAACAACCAGAATACATACTACAACTAACACTTATAAAAACATATTACAACTAACACTTATAAAAACATATTACAACTAACACTTATAAAAACATATTACAACTAACACTGAAGCCCCTAAGTAACACACGCTGGGAATCTAGAATCGAAGCGATACTTCTTTTATTTTATTGACGAATTTTACGATAGAAATTGCTTATGAAGAGTCTCTGAACAAAATGGCAAGACACGAAACACTTGCCCTGAAATAAAGTCGGAGATTTTAAACTGCTATGTTGTCTTGTTATGTGGCACTATGTTTTACATGAAATTAATGTTGCTAGTAAAGTTATTTACGTTCAACAATGGTCGAAACTGGAGTGGAAAGGACTTGCCATGATTTCAGCTGAGCATAAAGTAGGTTTAAAAATTATACTATAATGACATCTTTCTCACTTTGCGAATATAAAAACAAAGAAACTTCTTTTTCATTTGAAACAACACAAATGTAAATAAAGGCTAGACGTGTTCTGAAATGTAAAACATATACAAACTATTTTCTGTGGTTTAAAAGCTCTTTGTTTTACATGTGATAAAAATTCTCATGATGTAAGTAATATATCTACATTCATTTCTTTTAATTGTTTCTCATTTTTGTTATACTTTATCTTTTCATTAATTTATAAATTGTTGTTAATAAAAATTTTTTAAAAAATTACTGGTTGAAAATGATGAAGTTTACTTAAAATAATCGGTTTTAAACGTAAAGTGTTAATTTGAGAATTAGGTGAGATGGCAAGGTACACTGTTGCGGGAGGGGGGGGGTGTAAAAAATCCTAGAACCAGCACTGAACACAATAACTAGGAGAAACATCGCAATAACCTGAAGATATACTACACCAACCAAAAGACACATTACAACAAGCAGAATACATACTACAACAACCAGCAGGCACATTACAAGAAGCAGAATACATACTACAGTAACCAGAAGACACATTACAACAACCAGAATACATACTACAACAATCAGAAGACACATTAAAACAAGCAGGATACATACTACAACAACTAGAAGACACATTACAACAAGCAGAATATATTCCACAACAACTAGAAGACACATTAAAACAAGCAGAATATATTCCACAACAACCAGAAGACACATTAAAATAGGCAGAATGCACACTACAACACTATAAGACACATTAAAATAAGCAGAATGCACACTACAACAACTAGAAGACACATTAAAATAAGCAGAATGCACACTACAACAACTAGAAGACACATTAAAATAAGCAGAATGCACACTACAACAACTATAAGACACATTAAAATAAGCAGAATGCACACTACAACAACTAGAAGACACATTAAAATAAGCAGAATGCACACTACAACAACTATAAGACACATTACAATAAGCAGAATGCACACTACAACAACTATAAGACACATTAAAATAAGCAGAATGCACACTACAACAACTATAAGACACATTAAAATAAGCAGAATGCACACTACAACAACTATAAGACACATTAAAACGAGCATAATACATACTACAACAACTAGAAGACACATTAAAACAAACAGAATACGTAATACAACAACCAGAAGACACAATGCACCAGAAGAAAAGGCACGACAGCCAGGCTAGCCCTATGTGATGTTTAACGGCACGGGAAGAATATAAGATATAAGATGAGATATTGTAGCACATTCTTTTCTTCCTGCCTTTATGACTTCAGCTGTTAATCTCATTACATCCCTGTGATTTACCATTTTCCAGACTCTTTATTGCCCATAAAACTTCTTCTGTTCTCGTTCGGGTTCTTTCTCCTTCAATAATAATTCGTACTATTGATTTCCTCCTTCACAGTCAGTTGTTTCATACATTCCTCTGCAATATTCCTTCCATCTTTCTAGAATTTCCTGTCTCTATCAAGGTCTTCCCCATCTCGTCACAAATTATATTTAGTTTCAGTGTGATACTTCTTGTCAATGTCATTTCTTTAAACACATCACTATCTCTTCCACAGTTATATAAAGATTTATATATTCTCCCTGTTGTTATTTGTCACTTTCCATTTCGTCTTCATTTCTCTACTTTGTTTTATTAGTTCCAATGTGCCTGCTCTAATCCATTCATTCTTTATGTTTTCTTTTCTGGAGCCATATCTTTAGCTGTAGTTATTAAGATATTTCTGGCCTGTGTAGCCAATTTATCAGGAGTCATCTGTGATTAGGGGTTATTCCTGCAAAAAAATCTTCGGAAATATGTTTTGTAAAATCTAAATTTGAACTTCGTGGAATTTTTCAAGTGAAACTGAAAGGCGATAGGAAATGGAGAATGGTCTGAACAAAAAAGATGTATGAGCTGAGCTGACACAGAATGAGAGGTGAACTGACATAGAATGAGAGTTCAGCAGACACAGAATGAGAATGGAACTGACACAGAATGAGGGTTAACTGACACAGAATGAGAATTAACTGACATAGAAAGAAAGTTAATTGACATAGAATGAGAGTTAACTCATACAGAATGAGAGTTAACTGACATTGAATGAGAGTTAACTGACATAGAATGAGAGTTAACTGACATAGAATAAAAGTTAACTGATTTTCTTTTGCGGAAAAAAGCGCTCTCGAGTTCTGTGCGTGGTGAGAAAGGTTTTCGCTCCCTTCAGGGAGGGCGAGAGTTAAGGTGTTTCTATGCAGAAGTGAGTGGTTTGTCCGTCGAGCGAAGCCTATAAAAGGCTATAAACTAGCCAGACAGGTTTGTGCTAACGCGTCGGTGGTGTACTACGGTGTTGTCGACCGATGGTCTCAAAATTGGCCCATCTCTTGCAAAGATTATCAGGTCTGCAGTATGTAATGTGCGTTGGTTGTCGGTGCCGCGCATTCTTTTCGTTGGTTAGACCAGAGAGAGCCTGCCGCCGCCATCGGTGGTTAAAGGAAATGAAACGCCGCCGGGGTCGAAAAGAATCCGCTCTGAGCAGAGCGCTGTCCCCCTTGCCACGCGTCGGTCTGTCGGCAGATATCCGACTAAGGTTCGGTGAAGAAAGCTATCTGGTTGATCTTGCCAGTAGTCATATGCTTGTCTCAAAGATTTAGCCAATGCATGTCTAAGTTCACACTGTCTCACAGTGAAACCGTGAATGGCTCATTAACTCAATCGAGGTTCCTTAGATGATATGATCCTACTTGGATAACTGTGGGAATTCTAGAGCTAATACATGCTTACCAAGCTCCGACCCTCGTGGAAAGAGCGCTTGTATTAGTTCAAAACACTCTGCTGGCGAGATTCTTCGGCTGCAGTACGTGGGTGAAATTTCTCCACGTCCTATATTCATCCATACTGGGATAAAACGTCTAAACCGGCTTAACTCAAGAGTGAAACTCACTAGTGGCCAGGATTCTTCCTCCTCGACAAAAGCTCCGTCCTGGTCACTACCAGGAAGGGTAGAGGCCACGACCACAAAATGCTGAAGACGGACACACTGGACCAGTGCAGTCTAGATAGGCAATCACTTCTCATCAGACGGGGATATATTATACCCAAATCACATTGAGGTTTCCCCAGTGAGAAAGTCCATGGACAGCCACCTCTCATCCGGTGGGATATTCTGATATCCAAAACACGTCGAGATTTTCCGGTGAGGAAGTCTAACTCTGGACTAAACTGGTGCAATGAAAACCATAGTGTAACGCAATGCCGCTTCTGTGAACCACAGAGAATATAGGCTCAATCCCCACGATACTCTGAGTCTCCATCCTAAATGAGACTGCAGCGAGAACCACAGTAGTAAATTCAGTAGGATCACGGGGCGATCTTGGGGGTAGAAGCGAGTGAGGAAACGAAGAAGAAGAAGAAGAGTTAACTGACATAGGATGAGAGTTAACTAACACAGAATGAGAGTTACCTGACATAGAATGAGAATTAACTGACATAGAATTAAGAGTTAGCTGATATAGAAAAAGAGTTGAGTTGATATAGAATAAGAGTTGAGCTAACATAGACTAAGAGTTGAGCTGACATAGAATAAGAGATGAGATGATATAGAATAAGAGTTCAGCTGACACAGAATAAGAGCTGAACTGACATAGAATAAGAGTTGAAGTGGCATAGTACAAGAGTTGAACTGATATAGAGTTGAGATGATGTAAAATGAGACTTGGGCTGACGTTAAATGAGAGTTGAGCTGACATAGAATGAGAGTTGAGCTGACGCAAAATGAGAGCTGAGCTGACGTAAAATGAGTATTGAGTTGACCTTGAATGAGAATTGAGCTGACGTAAAGTGAGAGTTGACCTGGCGTAAACTGAGAGTTGAGCTGATGTTAAATGATAGTTGAGCTGATGTTAAATGATACTTGAGCTGACACAAAAGGAGAGTTGAACTGACGTTAAATGAGAGCTGAGTTGACCTTAAATGAGAGTTGAGCTGACGTAAAATTAGCTGACATAAAATGAGAGTTGAGCTGACATAGAATGAGAGTTGAGCTGACGTAGAAACTGATTGAATAACTGAATTATTTGCATGAAAATATTTATTCTGATCTCATAAGAAGCAGTTACGGGGTAACTATCTGCTTTTTTTATTACTGTGTTTGTCAGGTTATGTATGTAAAGACAGCTTTTTAAAAAGCTCTGAGCTGTATGTGCTTCTAATATGTCGTTCACTGATGAACATTTTTTTTTCAAATTTCTACCTGTAATTTTTTTATAATAAGATAATGTCTGATATCATATTTAGATCCTACTTTGAGGGTTTATTAAGAATTGTACAGTGATTTCCTACATGCTCTTATTTCAAATTTTGAGTAGCAAAAGATAACAGATGTATGAGGTTCAGTTTTACAAATTTACTGACATACGTATATTTAGAACTTACAGTAATTTTGCTTATCTTCAGCATAAGGGGTTCAACGTAAGATTTTTTTTTCATTTTAAATATTTTATTCATGCTTGTTGTGAACTCGGTGAGCTTATAGCCAGGTTTTAAGTATTGTATAGAATCTTTTCTTAAATGTTATTAAACTTTTGCTGTGTCTTTTCCATGACTTGTATCTGCTAATGCAGTTAATTTCTCTTTTGCACCCTCCACAACCACCTCCCTCCTCCTCCTCCTTGAGTTCAGAGTCTGATGCATATTCTCCTTCTTTCAGCTTATTCCTCACTATACTCTTCAGTGCTGGTGCTGTCAAACAGTTTTCCATTTAGTGTGCATATTCTAATAGTTTTTTTCCTGCAGGTAGTGACCCCCATTTCTTTCAATACTGTTTTCTGTATGGACCTCCTGTTACTTTAGTCTTCTTCTTCTTCGTTCACTTCTATCACCAAGACAGCCCCGTGATCCTCCTGAATTTACTCCTGTGGTCCTCGATAGGTCCCGTGGTCCCCCTGTGGTTCCCGAAAGGACCACACGAGATCCAGTAGAGGACTACAAGAGGTTCAGAGTATCGCAGGGCTTGAGCCTGTATTCTCGGTGGGTCTCAGAAGCGGGAATGCGTGGCAGCGAGGTTTTCGTTGCACCAGTTTAATCTAGAGTTGAACTGTCTCACCGGAAAACCTCGATGTGTTTTGGATAGCAGTATATCCCCGCTGAGTGAGAGTTGGTAGCCCATACAGTCCAGCGTTGGACTTTCTCACCGGAAAACCTCGGCGTGATTAGTATACGCATACATAATCCCGGGAGAGAGGTGGTTGCTCATCTAGACTGCACTGGTCCAGTGTCCCCGACTTAAGCATTTTGTGGTTGTGGCCGCTCTCCTTCCTAGTTGTTACCAGGATGGAGCTTTTGTCCAGGAGGACGAATCCTCGCCACTAGTAAGTTTCACCCCTGGGTTGAACCGGTTTAGGGATATTATTCCAGTATGGACGTTTTTAGGACGTGATCGACCTCTAGAGCGGAGGTACCGTGACATGAGTAGCCATCAAGTTTCACCCCTGTTTAAGCCGGTTCAGGCATATTTCACCAGAGTGGGTGAGAAAGAGAAAAAATTGAAAGATGGAGGGAAAACTTTAACACCCTACTAAACAGAACACAAGCAGCACAAACAATAGACATACCTGAAGCAAAAACGGAACTAAACATCAATACAGGACCAATAACAATAAGTGAAGTAAAGGAGGCGATAAAGAAGCTAAAATCAGACAGGGCACCAGGTGAAGATGAAGTGACTGCTGAGATGTTGAAAGCAGAAGAAACAGAAACACCAAAACAACTTTGCCGGATATTACAACAAATTTGGGATCTAGAAAAAGCCCCAGAGGAGTGGAAAACTGGGCTTATAGTAAAACTACCAAAGAAGGGTGACCTCAGAGATTGCGGGAACTGGAGAGGCATTACCCTACTGCCACTCACCAGTAAAGTATTTTGCAGAACAATCATCAACAGAATTGTACCAACACTTGAGGAAAAACTTCGGAAAGAGCAGGCAGGATTTAGGAAAGGAAGATCATGCATAGACCACATATTTGTACTTAGACAAATATTAGAACAGGCAAATGAGTGGCATAGCACAACATATGCATTATTCATAGATTTTGAGAAAGCCTTTGACAGTGTCAACAGAGATGCATTGTGGAAAATCCTAAGATGGCATGGTCTCCCCCATAAAATAGTTAATGTAATCAAAGCCCTATACGAGGGTTTTCAGTGCAAAGTGATCTGTGGAGAACATACCTCCAGCAGCTTTAGGGTACAAACAGGAGTGAAACAGGGATGTGTACTGTCACCAACATTATTTATCTTGGCAGTAGACTGGTTAATGAAGGAGGCAACATCAGACAAACGCAGAGGATTACAATGGACCCTTGACACAGTGCTGGAGGACCTTGACTTTGCGGACGACATTTGTCTATTATCAAGCAGTCACAAGGATATGCAAGATAAAATAAACAAGCTAACTCAGAATGCAAACAACATAGGACTAAAGATCAACGTAGGAAAGACAAAGTTAATGAAGCAAAATGTGAACAACAGAAATGTACTCAGAGTAGATAACAAGTTAGTGGAGGAGGTCAACGAATTTGTATACCTTGGCAGCAGAGTAGTAGAAAATGGAGACAGCACAGAGGACCTCAACAGCAGACTTACTAGAGCAAACTAGGCTTTTGCAATGCTGCAGAATATATGGAAATCAAAAAACTAAGCATAAATATGAAAATCAGGATATTTAAGAGTAATGTTCTAAGTGTACTACTCTATGGAAGTGAATGCTGGAAAATCACCAAAACCATAGAAAACAATTTGAATTCTTTCCAGACTAAATGTTTACGAAGAATTCGAAAAATATTTTGGCCAAACACCATAAGAAATAACATCTTATTAGCAGAAATGCAGATGAAACCACTGACAACAATTATTGAGGAAAGACGCTGGCGATGGTTGGGACATGTGCTCCGAATGACTGACAACTCACTACCAAAAATAGCACTAATATGGACACCACAGGGGAGCAGAAGTAACGGTAGACCAAAAGAGACATGGAGAAGAACAACAGAAAGGATGTTGAGCAATAGAGGGCTCACCTGGGCAAGAGCAGAAAAAAAGGCGAAGGACACGCATTTGTGGAAAACCCTTGCGGAAGCCCCATGTGCCCTGGGCACTTAAGGTTCAGAGAGAGAGAGAGAGAGGGTGTATATCGGACGGGTCGGCCTCTAGAGCAGAGGTGCCGTGGTATGAGTAGCTCTCCTCGCGAGACCACTGGACATATCGAAACAACTTCATTTTATCCTTTCCATCACCTTTTCACATTGGCGCCGCACGGCAATCATAATTTCTTTTTCGCATTTTCTTCATTGGCCGGGAGGAGTTTCACTCCACGCCTGGTATCCGAAGAATCTCGCCAGCAGTGTCTTAACCTCTGGGTTAAGCCGGTTCAGGCAATTCGCCCGATATGAGTGCACATAGGACGTAGCCGACCTCTAGACCAGAGGTGCCGTGATTTGAGCAGTCCTGACCTCGGGACTACTGTTTAATTCACTTAATCCTTTCTTTCACCTTTTCAACATTGGCGCCGCGCTGCAACCCGATTCGCACCTTTCTTCACTGGCCGGGAGGAGCCCCACTCCATGCACGGCAGATGAAGAATCTAGCCAGCAGCGGTAGATGAGCTACCAAACATGAAGCGTCTGGTTTTCAGGCGCCAGATATTCGTCTTTGCCCCTTCTCCTGTCAGTTTGAACAGTTCTGCTACGAGAAGGCCAGGAGCTGGACTTGACTGTCAAAGGATATTTGAGACGCACACCTTAGAGATATTTAATTGGAGTGGAGAGCATATCCCTCACCTCACCTCTGGCTATAACAGTCTTTAGAACCCATGTTACTTTAGACAATTATATTTTACATCTTTTGATTGTAAAAGTAAAGGTAAAATTTCTGTTTCCATGCATCTGAGGCACATTGGGATACCGTGTTAGGCCCGTATTTACATGAGCTTAATCACTTGAAAGTGTGATGTGGTCAATATCACGACTTTTAATCAGTATCTTTTAAATGTGACATCCATAAATTGACTCCTTCTAAGGAAATCTGTTGTAAATCATTTTGTCTGAATGATGTGCTACTGGGAGTCCATGAAGGATGATATGGAAGCCTTATAGCAAGTATAGATTATGTGGAAAATTAGAAATGCATGAACTGACCAAGGAGCGTATCGGTGTCATAGCAAAATTATCTTTCACCCTTGGTTTCAGTGACTTGAAAAGTTGGAAACCACTGAGAATCCAAGAAGGGACATATGGGAGTTTTCATTTTAAAAAAGTCTACATTATGGGGAATACCAGAAGTTTACGAAGATTTAAAATTTAATACAAAAGTGACTGAAGAGTGTTGCAAAGCCAGAGCAATTAATCATTGGCTTCTGGGATCAATGACTAGAAAAATGTTGAAAATCACAAATCTTAATACTGTAGTTGAAAAGTGTGTATCAGTCAGTTATTTGCATGTCATTTGTGGAACTTTGCCTCCCTAACAGCTCTCCTGTAGGCCTCTTGGTTGTAAGCAAAATGACCTGCTGCTGATGCATCCATTTGTAGATCGTCAACAATGAAAAGTGTATAACAAAATGTAATTTTTTTCAAAATTATCAGCAGACAAAAAAGTAACAACATGTGAATTATAATAGAATGTATAAAATCGGAAAAAAGTAGGAGCAGCTTTATTACTTAACGATTACAAAGTTGTGACGTTTCGGCGTGAGCCAAGATTCTAGTATCACAGCTTTACTGCAGTGTTTAGTTTATAGTTGTATACTTATACACCAATTATTGTGTTAGTGAATTATAATAGTGCAGACATCAAATAAAAGCTGGTAGACTCTCATTAGAGTAGTAAAACAAACAAAATGTAAGCTCACCCAGGTTATGCCACTCATGTGGAGTAAACGTTGAAATAATCAAAAAAGAAAAGGCCACATTGTCCTCGTTCACATAACTTGTCTGCGTAAGATTTTGAATACTTTTCTGACTTAATATCATGCGTAAAAGGGTCCACTCACTCAAATAAGACATGAAGAGGTGCATTTATTTATAGTAAAATGGTGGTAGAACTGGACTGGTCATTGACAAGATCCAGTCACTGTTCCTAGATCAGTCATGTGTTGGTTATCTAGAGGAAAGAGAAAGAGGTTATTCAAAGACAATATAGTGAAGAACATTAAGCTGAGAATGAATGAATGAATAATCTTTATTTTTCAAGGGTAAAGAATTGGGCACGCAGGCCCGTCTTACATTCTGCCCTTCATCACTCCATCTTTCATTCTTCCCACACACTTGATTTAGTACAAAAATACAAATTAAATTAGGAAAAACATATCAAAAGAGTGTAAGATTTAGCTACTACATTCAAGGTAAAAGAGAAGAAGTCATTAACCTAATAAAATAGCACTCACGCACACATACACATGAAGACATATACATAAATAAAAATACATTGTAAATACAGATCTTCTAACATATGTTTTTTTAACAAACATTAAAATAATTTCTAACAAGTTGCTTTTCTAACTATGTCATTGAAGTACTTGATGGTTTACGAGCCATGGGTTGAGAGAGTGCTGGCTATTTTATGGAGGCATATAATTACAAGCAAGTAAATAATGAAACAGGTTTGAGTTAAAGGATGAAGTATTACCAATGGATTTTAAATTGTAGGGGAGGGTGTTCCAGAGCTGTACTGCAGAGTATGCAAGGCTTTTCTTGTACAGATCAATCCTGGGTTTAGGAAGAAGACAGTTTTTTAAACGCTGGCTATGTTTAGTGTTATACGTAAACAGTGACCACAAGTAAGGCGGAGCATTGTGCGACAGAATTCTGTGAACAAACTTAACTTTGTTAAAAATGATTCTATTTTTGAGGGGTAGAATTTTGAGTTGTTTGTGTTGATCTACAGTCTGTACTGGGTGTTTGTCACAAATAAGATTTAATGCTCGCTTGTGAAGTGAGTGGAGCCTTTTTGTGTTTGAGACTGAGCATCCATCTGAGATTGTGGAACAGTAATCTAAGTGTGTTTGTATGTGTGATATGTAGTATATTTTTCTTGTGTCTTTGTCGATAAAGTGTTTAATTTTGGCTAATTGGTAAACTTTCTGTGCGATCAGATTTGTTAGGTTATGTACGTGAGAATTTCAAGTTAAATGCTGATCAATGATGAGTCCTAGGGTTTTATGTTCATGAACATTTTCTATTGCCTTAGTCCCAGCACAAAGCTGTAGTGAAGTTTTAGTTGCATTTTGCAGTTTCTGTCTTGTAGTGATGAGCATGGATTTTGTTTTGTTGGTGTTTATCAACATACCATTTTTATTACTCCATTTAATCAAACTGTTTATATCATTTTGGAGCGTTGTCTGAGATGTTCAACATGCAACACAAATGGAGCACCACACACAGGCTTCTTTTATTTTGCTGCACTGCAAGATGCTACAATACATTCTCAACAGTGAATGCTTTGTTAGTCAGCATCTGAGGGCACGGATGGATGTATACCACAGGATTCTGTAAACCACTGGAAGTTTATAAAAGTATATTGGCAATATTACAAGAGAAAAAAACTGTACTGAAAGTCATGCTGGACAGAAGAAAAAATTAGGACAGAAAAAGAACAAGAAGATGCTGCAA